>OX463854.1:23339488-23788602 GCA_949825065.1 Odontocerum albicorne | reverse complement strand
AAGGAATAAAAAAAGGGCGAACAAAACAACAACTTGCGGTTTGCTGATGACACTACTACTCGTATTGTGGTATCCAGTGAAAGAGATCTTGCAGAAGTATTCCGCTGTGTAGAATTAGAGAATGAAATGTTCGTGTTGCAGATAAACAGAAGCAAAATAAAACTCATGTTTATTGACGTTCTAATGCGGCATCAATAAATAATAAGCTGCAGGACTTGAAACGTGAGCGTGAGTTTGTTTACTGAGAAGCGTTCCTGCATTGAAGAGATAACATGATCACGATTCTGATAATATGTGATCACGATCCTTAGAATTAAGGGAACGGTTAAGAAGAAGATACCTTGAATATAAGAATAACAAGTAGACTATTTACCATACTCTTGGCTTTAATATATGGGTAGATATCTACATTATGCGTCATCATCATCAACTTACGAGTATATGTTCCATCAAGAACACAGGAATGTCATAAAACACCTCTGTGGGTGGACCTGGAGGTCGATCCACAGCCCAGCATTTTAGGTCGATCCACAGCCCAGTCTTCTCGCGTCTGGCCAAGACTACGAATCTCCTTATCGTAAAACCAGTGTTTGGTGTATGATTTAAGTGATATGATTTAAAAATAACGTAAGGTGATAAGTTGGAAGGAACTAGTTTAGAAAACCTTGAGGCATTTTATAACTGTAACCTCCGTAACTGGAGCAGTTGAATCAATAGTATTTATTCATCTAGAAAAGATCAGGAATATTCTATAAACCTCTAATAGAGTTATAAATATATAGTAAAAAATGCAACGAAACAAAATAAAAGAATATTGTATAAATTGGACCAATGAAATATGCAATCAGAGAAGACAATGGAGGACAGTAAAGCGATGAATCACAGGAAACGCGGAAACCTTTTATATTTAAATCTCGCTTCTAACACAATTTCACGGAAGCGGAATTCATTATAGACGATATTAATCTTATGACATATTGTAGCAATGTTCAGTCATTCATCTGTGTCTGTTTGTTTACTTTACTACTAATTCCTACTAATTCAAAATTTATGAAGAGGACAAAGTTTAGGGTTGACACTTCTTCTTGGCGTAGTAATTTAGAGCCCCCGTGGTTTAGTGGGAGAACGCCTGACACCTACTCATGATTTTTTGTATTAAAACCTGTGGGAGTACCTGAAACAAACCAGTTTGTTTTTTACATCAAGGCCAATTAACAACCTTGTGATTAATTTGCCGAAAGAAAAAGCCGAATGGTAAAAATCCAGTTAGATTATATTGCACATAGCGAAAGTAATACATAATAATTTATAAAAGGAATAAAATTATTGTAAATGAATATGCACAACTGGAATATTTTGTAAAGAACTTGTATTTGTAGGCATGTAACTCGCCATCCATTCTCAATTCATGTTGGATACACAACAATATTTAGAACCAACTTTGATGTATGGGAGTTAAACGTGGACGTGGAAAATACCGAAGGAGCAGAATATGTGCTGTATAAATGCATTCACTGAGAATAATACACAGGGTGACAATGTATGACATACGAAATGGAGGGATTAGGGTCCAATGTGGATGTTTTGAGTAAGATGAAAAAGAGCCCTCTAAGACGCTTTAAACATGTAGAATGAATTAATGAAAAAATACTAACATAACAAATATATAGTACAAATGTGAGTAGACGGTGTAGTAGAGGAATACCAAGGAAAGTATGGTAAGCTAAAATCAATGATATTTTGAAAGAAGGAAAAATAGAAAGTCAGATAAATCGTAGGAGTTGTACAGATCTAGAAAAGGCGAAGGATGTGTATCGAGGTAAGAAAGTGTGACGCACTGTCCTCTCTACCTTTCTCAGTAGGGAAATTGCGTAATGATATTTATGTATGTACACCGATAGGTGACTACAGTCTTATGGATAAACTCAATCACACATACAGCATTTTTTTGGGTACCATTAGGAATTGAACCCAAAACTCTCGGGTGGAAGACATGCCTCTTACCTATGCCAAGAAGATCACCGTGAAGGAATAAAATATGGATTAGACCGTTAAAATGAAGTTTGCAACAAGCCGACGAATCAAAAAAGCTGGGCATGATTGAAATATTAGCTTCACTTCTGTTACTCGTACTAAGGATAATTTCTACAAACGCAATTTTCAAAGAAAAAAAAACTATTATACGAGTATTTGAGGACTTTTTTGTCACTCTTCGATTGAGGACTAAGCATTTTTGAGCATTATTTCTGAACGTTCGTTCAGTCAATATTTACATTCTTGAGTGTTTATTTAGGGTTTTTTATCTATCTAGATGTTGGTTTTCGAAGGTGTGTATATGATATCAAGGGATTCGATCACGTGGATCTTATTTTTAACACGAATTCTCACAATGATAAATTGATTTAATGTGTGGACTGTGTGTGTTGTAATTCATTTATTGTTTTCAACTGAACCGAAGAATGTACATCAAAGGTATCCTTTGGAATCCTTAAATTAATTACGATTCAGTCTAGAAATTTAATACTTTGACAGTTTATAAAAGATACAAGAATGTTCAAGCACCTGTTAATTTGGTAACATATTTAAACAATCTTGATAGAGGTAAGATTGATTGTTACACCCATCCTTCTTTTACTCTGATATTGAATCATTGAATGTGCTAAGTAAATAAAGTCGCTGCTGTCTCTGGATGCCTAAAAGATGTCGCCTGGAATAAGAAATCTGTCTGGAAAATTGAGAATAGAAACTGAGGCTAGTAAATTTAAATTTAATTGAGAATAGACAGTAAAGTTAAAAATTACAAAGCATGTGTGAGGCCAATCATGTCTTATGGAATAAAGTCTAGAGCAGTTACAATAAAAACAAAAAATATGCCCAGAATTAATGAAATAAAAATTCTTAGAACTATTGCTGGCAAAACGTTTAGAGATATTGTTAGAAATTCGCATTTCTAAGAACATGTGAAGTAGAGGATATTGTTAGACGTGGTCGACATGTAATCGGCATTGGTGAGGATTCACGGAAGTGCAGTGAAAAAAGGGTGTATGTAAAGAATTAATTGGTTGCTGTACTCACCAATAATCCCCAGTGGCACGTTGATCCAATAGGTCCACTTAATGCGCGAGCAACAGGACTTCTTGCGGGAGGGGCTGGTGACGGGCGGGGGTAGAGTCATTGTTCCCACCACTCCTCCTGCTGCAGGGAGGCCCACTCCCACGTCGGCGTCCTTCGTGTCCAAGTCTCTCGTCTGAAATTATAGAAATCAACTATATTTAAACAAAGACATAAGTGTTCTTTTCATGTAGTCAAAAACATCGATTCCAAAACTACTAAAATACAGCCAGTTCTCGACTTGTACATTTACTCATGATTAATTGAGTTTTGTATATGGTATTTAACTAGCGATTTTTTACGGTTGACGAGATTAAATTATCGATATCCGAAAACCCCACCGCATATGCCTAAGTTTACTAAAAAGCAAACACCTGATAGCAGTGCTAATACGTCTCCTTAATTTTATTAAGATCACATTCATACCATTAGGCCATTTTCCTATCGGGATAGGCAGAAAGGACATAGTGCCAGATTTCTCACCTCAACACACGTCCTTTACCATTTCTACGTCCATACAACTCTTATGATTTGTCTGAATTCAAAAACTTTCCTTCTTTCAAAAATTTTCCTTCTTTCAAAAACAACATTCACTTGAGTCAACCATACATTCCTTAGTATTCCTCTATCACACCTTCCACTTACATTGACACTATATATTTGTTTTATTAGTCTTTCTTCATTCATTCGTTCTACATGCCCAAATCATCTCAGAGTGTACTTATGTATCTTACTCAACACATCTGACGCCTTTAGTTCACACTCCTCCCTAATCACTTCATTTTATATTCTGTCATACATTTATTAATAATAGGTCTCAGTAACTATTTTGCGTTGATATTTTGTATTCATAAATATTACTTTGTAAAATAAATATTTTGAAACACCTTTCAATATTTTTTTATATTGCTCTAATTTTGCACATTCAACTTTCGTCCACATTTTCAGAAATCACTTATGTATAAAAGTCGAGAAATACCTGTTTATGGGTTTATGGTATGCGTAAGTTTCCCTTTCAACTTTTCGAAATCCTGTAATATTCTAAATTGCTATGCATAGTCAGTGATATTAAATTTCGTATAAATCAAGCATTAAATAGAATGTATGTTTAATACTAGATAAATAAAAATTGCAGCCGTTTCAATACAATGCGTTGTTACGCCACTGAAAGTGCCTGGCAAAGGATTTTTACCTGGCGAGCATAACCTTAAACTGACAAGTTTTGGAGATGGAAAATACGCTTATGGAAAGGTATTTCAGGCGAGTTATTTTTTGTACTGAGAGCACCAATGAAAAAGGAGTGTGTAATTCGAAAATTGGACGAAATTGACTGCCTAAAATAATTGTAAAAAAGGGGTGCGTGGAAAGACGAATCTTTAGTGACTTGGAGATCAATCGCACTAGAAAAAAAATATTGTTCGAATTCACAGTATTTTCAATACCCCTGCTATTGTGAATTTAACTTACATTAATACTTTGTAATAATATTTGGTTATACTATTACAAAGTATTAATGGTATAATATTACAAAGTATTAATGTAAGTTCAAGTCTCTTGTTAGGATCATCTATTAGACGAAAAATAGAATTGAGATATCCCATTAAGGGACTTTAATACAAAGAAACAACGTTTCAAATCAACCCCTTCGCCAATGTACGAGTAGACCTTTTAGAAGTGAAATAATATGACAATATACTTTTAGCAGTTACATTGAAAACATACTGGAGTCGAGTCATTTGCAAATCAGAATAAACCAAATTATAATAATCTAGAAGCGATCAACAAATGAATTAATAATAGTTTTTTATTTATTTTGTTGTAAAATGTTATTTTGTCGACATATAAAGTGTTATACAATGATTATTTTTAGATTAAAATATTTATTTGGAAGAATTTAAAAACGTTTATCTCCTCTATACAGCAGCATAAAGCATAACGAAAGCTAAATCACGTACAAGATACATTCTTGAGCCTGTAAAAAGAAAGTCTTTATATTTGGAATAATTCCTCGACAGGTTCCTGGAAAAAACAAGAACGTAGGTGTATGTACAGCGATCAAACCGTATAATTTACAATATTATGACGCTCGACTTAGGTACAGAAGTCCCCCGTTATCCACGGGGGATAGGTTGCAAGACCCCCTTCCCCCCGGATGACGACTCCTAAATTACCATGATTTTTCACGATCCATTTGTGTAACTTTTGCAGTTAGTTTAATAGTTTAAAATGCAACAGCCAAACTAGCACAAATACCTTTTTTTAGCACTTAACGAATAGCTGATTCGTTCTTTCTGTACATTTTAGCAAAAGTAGCGATTCTTTTCTTTTATTTTTTGGACTCTGTCAATAATTTTTATTTTTTCACATATTGCAAGAAGTTAACGAGGTATTTTTGCAGTTTTTGAGTCACTTTTTCTGTATTTTGGAGGCATTATTAGGGTAAATAAGGGTTATTTAAATACAATACAAACATTGATATATCGGGAACGATGTGAGAGATGGAATGCAAATGATCACGTGAGTGATTTAAGATTAATCTTTGTTACGCTTGCCTTTATTGTTGGTGGCACAGTGATTCGGTACAATATACTAATTTACCTTTCGATATTTAAAATGTTTTTTCCCCAGAAGTCAACCGTGGATAAGTGAAACCACAGAAAAAATCCCGCAGATAACGGGGGACTAATGTATTACCACTTACAACGTGTTGTTTGGGTTATTTAGAATAATAATACACCTCGGGGTAAAAGTGGGGTAATAAATAAACATTTATCTGTTACCATAATTGTATGCTGGAACCATGGTACTCCTAAAGGGCACTTAAATAAACAATAAAATTACTTACTGTGTATGATTTGAATAAAGCAACAGGCTACATTGAATTATAATGAAACATGTGTGTATGCAGTCTAAAGAAAATAAACTGTTTGAAGTATCAAATACAACGGAGAAATACTGGATGAATTCAAAGCTAGTATTAAATTTAATTGACTATTTTATACTTATCATTTTCAGCCGAATTCGAATCGAAAAATATACTAAAATTATTTTTAGAAAAAAAATACAAGAGAAATTGAACGTCGGCCGTAACTAACGCCGTCGGCAAGGTTTGTTAAAATCGTAAATCAATATAAATAATTCTCGCCGTTTATACATCGGTACAGTACAAAAATCTTAGAAGCCAAAAGATTAAAAATAATCGAAAAGTGACAGCGGCCATGTTTTGAATATCGTTTTTTTTTTGTATTTGTAATTTTCTGAAAATCATTACGATACAATACGTACATTCCGATTATTGTTAGTTGATTTTTCTACGTTTCCAAAATTCGAAAATTTAAGAATAGCTGAAAACAACATACCTAAGGAAGTTATTTTTTATATAAACTTAACCTTCCAATACCAAATGCGAGTATTGGTATAATAACTTGACTCAGTACTAACCGATCTACAAAATCATTGTTGGTTTTTTTTTAAGGCATTATTCTTCATTGAAATAAGATAATTGTGACCAGCGGTTTAATTTTTTTTTTGTTTCATAGCGTTTTTAGTATATAAATATTATTCCATAGCATCCTAAAAAAACTACCAATTGGTGGAATGGGTGAGCCTGTTGCTCACTGAGTTTTGAGCGATATTTAGTTTTTATTAAAGTTACCGCCGAAAACTCAGTTTTGCAGAGGTAAGTCACATTGCAAATAGAACCAGGATTCTCTGGGCTTTAGCACTCAGCAAAAGATATTCACCCTTAACTATGTTATAATAAAATCTAAAACCTAGCCCGTTAAAGAGAAACAAATGTTTTAATGTTCTGTCGCTAGACTCCTCAATTACTTTATCAACATAAAGTCGAATGGAGATTCGGCTCTGAACTGGTCTTGTGAAAATTTTCCATATTATATTATTATTGATGTTTTTTGCATTGAATCACGATTGCATGGAAATAATGTTGAATATCCCGCGGTGCTCTTGGGAATTAATCGCGATATTCCATGGCCCCAAGGAACATAGTTTGAACCTTCTGCTTATAACAATAAATCTATATTGCTAAATAACAAGGGAACATTAAAAAGGGAAGTAACGGTTGAAATTGTTTAGAGGCTAATTAAAGAAAAGTTAGCTCTACTTATTTCTAATTAGCTCTATTTTGTACAAACTATCCTATTATTTCTAAGTTAATTTGAATATAAAAAAATATCGCAGTTTTTTTCGATCTATCGCCAACACTTCACAAATAAATAATTTTTTTAAGGTAAATCTCTCTTTGATTTCTTTTACGCTGTTTCGTAAAATGATACCACCAAAAGGTGATGTGCTGTGCTGTGCTGTGCAGGAAGAATCACGTTGATATTGTTAAAACATTTCTATAGGTTGAGTTTGATGTAAAAATGTCTAGCATATGGGAGTTTCAATGAAATTGTGTTGATAATGTCAAATCTCACGAGTAACTCCAGTTCGGATGTGTTCGTTTTTTTGTGTGTTTATAATTTATGTCAGCTGTGTCAGAAAAGACAATGAACCTAGTGATATGGCCGATAAAGACAGTTTATCTTGTCTGAATTTATGTAAACAATAAAAAAATAAATTTTAAGCTTAAAAAGGATACAATATATGTCAATCTATTGCATATTTTTTAAGCTCAATATTCATTTATTAGGTGTTCATACAAGTTGTGTCCGTTTTTTTTTTCAATTTAAAAATGAGCACCAAAGGTAAAAAAAATGGTTAAGGTTATACTTCATTCGAAAGAAAATTTTCTGTTCTACAAGATATTGTGTTTGCTTTTACGTTACATATATTATTTTATTTGATTACAAACCTTCAAAATGGAATGTCAAGTAGACAAAAGTGAGCATTTTCAACACCTCCGTTCAATCGAGGGAATAAAGCTACCAAAGCTGCTCACGATATTTGCGAAGTGTACGGTGAAGATGTTATGAATGAAAGGACAGCTCGTCGATGGTTTTATCGTTTCAAAGACGGTAATTTCGACCTAAAAGACACGGAGCGTTCCTGACGAACAGTGGACTTCGATGAGGACCGCTTAAACCATGTTATTCATGAAGATCCCAGTCCGTCCGGAACGCTCCATGTCTTTCAGGTCGAAATTACAGTCATTGAAACGCAAAAACCATCGACGAGCTGTCCTTTCATTCATAGCATCTTCACCGTACACTTCACAAATATCACAAGCAGCTTTATTCCCTCGATTGAACGCGAACAGAAGGAGGTATCGAAAATGCTCACTTTCGTCTACTTGTCATTCCATTTTGAAGGTTTGTAGTAAAATAAAATAATATATGTAACGTAAAAGCAAAAATAATATCTTGTTGAGCAGATTTCTTTTTCGAATAACGTATAACCTTGACGATTTTGTTTTACTTTTGGTGCTCATTTTTTAATTTGGAAAAAAACGGACACAACTTACCTAATACGTATCATATTTTATTTATAATACATATTGTATTTAATACATATCATATTTTATTTATAATACATTACATATGTTATATATATAATTTATTTACATAAATACATATCATCACACACTTTCCCTATCGGGGTAGGTAGAAAACAGAACGCTAGACTTTCCTATTGCGAAACTTACGTTTCTGCTTCTCTACATTCATACAACTTGTCATGCAACTCCAATGATGATTTATCTGACTTTAAATTTCCGTCTTTTAAAATATTATTCATTGGATCCAATCATAGTAAGATTTAAATTAATATAAATGAAACCATAGGTAATTCATTCTAACAGGGTATATAATTCTCTTCTGATGCAAAGGCGAAACGAAAAACACAAACACATGAAGGCCATAAGTTTGTAGATACAGAGAGCCACTAGAGTGGACACAACTTATGACGAAGTAATATTTATCTTTTTTCATTTGATTTATTTTTATTTCAATTTTATCAAACACTCAGTTGACACGATCACATTATTCACATGTTTTACATATATGCACTCACATCTTTTACAGACCGACACACAATTCTTGTTCCTCTGCGTCTTGACTTCAATGCTGAGAAACGTGACCAACACTGGAATTACTGTACGAGTATGCCATATATCTTACATTCGTCTACAGTCCTTCCGACAGTCCGCTGTCTACAGAGCTTGTACCACATCTAGGCCAGTATCATTCCTCACCTGTTCGCTCCAGTATACGTCTGTACTTACGACATTTCATATTACCATTGATCAAGTGCAAGTCTTTAATTAAGAACAACTACAAATTAAGTGAATGATATTTTGAAAGATGAAAAGTAAAATCAGAGAAATCGTACAAGTTGTATGATAAAGTAGATGAATGTGGAAGAGGCGAGATAGGAAAGCTCTCTGCTTACCCCACCAGGGAAATGGTATGATGGTATGTTTATAATAATTAGACAAATATATTGAAGACCAAAGGCGCAGACAGCGCGATTTTTGATGTTCGGGTAGATATCTAGATTAATTAGACATATTAATGATTCAGTATGACAAATACTATGGGAATGGTATTAAAATTTAATACACGTTTTATCAAAAGTGAGTTCCACATATTATTTAAGAACATTAAGACCTCCGTGATTTCATTGGTAAGACATTTTTCTTCTGACCCAGAAGTTTCTCGTTCGATTTTCGTTGGTACCCATTTTTTTAAAAGAGTTTCAGTCTGATTTTTAATTCAAGATCCTGTAACATATGTTATGTCTGGTGGGTTGGAAGAAATTACCACATGGCAATAAACCCACCAAGTTTTTCTGTACCCGCCAGGCTGTCGGTTTACAGCTACAGCGTAATACAATACAATTAAACATAATAAGCTTTTCTATTTTTTAATTATCGCAGTTGGCAACATGTTCAATAGTAGCAAGTTTTTTCTTTACAATTGTTCCTGGATGGACGCAATTCATTTGTAAAAAAGGAAAGTGATGCCATAGTTGTATATTCCGGGGAGACGTAGACCCAATTAATATAATTTGGAGTCATCGACAAAAAGTCATTAAACGTCTTTCAGTTTTCTGTTTTTCACACATTTAATGAAAAATTGGCTCGATTCCAGAATTATTCGTTGGATCGCAGTAAATGTGACCATTTGTGAGGATATACCGCATTCAAACCTCGTAAAGTGCACCTGACGGATATCGAGTGATAATCATAGCTTATTTTCAAAACATGCCACTGTTATATTTCTAAACTACCACCTTAATGCGGATGTTTGAGAAATTTACATATTTAGTTTGACAGACAGCGCGAAGTGCTTATTCATTATGTCATTAGTACTCTATGCGTTCATCAGAAACACAGTAATGCCATAGAGCGCCTCCATTCAGGTCGACCTCCATGGCACTTCATATTTTTCGAAGCCGTGGCAGGATCATATCTGAAGAGATCTAAGGATATTGCAGTCGTTCACTTAAAGGGCATTGGAAGATTAATCCAATGGCCATCCTTAAGTATTATTTGCGAATATATTCGGGCCTTAACGTTTATATAGCTAGAAGACGGTTTGACTTGGAACTTGGAAAAAATGTTGGTGGTTGAACTTACCAGATCGCGTGATTATCAGGAAGCTGGAATTTTTGCGTACACCTCTAAAGGATAACTCAAGAATGAAAGAATATGTCAAAACAAAAGTATTATCCCATCAAGATCACCATTCTTAGATACGAGTTGTGAACTACAGACAAAAGCGTACACAACTTACAAGACCTTAAAATATTGTCCATGGAGAATATATAATGTGCAATTCATCTGGGGTCTGTTAATATTATAAAGACAGTCTCCGTGCCCCAGTGGGTAAGACGACTATCTTCCAGCCTGGGGGTTGCGGGTTTAATTGCCATTGGAGCCCTGATTTTTTTTAAAGAAAGATTCCTGTCTGGTTTTTACCGTAAGTCTCTTTAACATCTTTCTACTTTGAAGGGAGGGGTTACCACATAGCAATAAGCTCGCTAGATTGTACTGTACATAATAAAGGTGTAATACAATACAATCCTTAGACACGACATTGGGAACTACAGACAGAAACGTATGTATATGTAACTTACAGGAGCATAAAATAATGGTATTGAGGGGTTAACAATGTGCGACCCTTCCTCGTTTTGTAAATACATTTATTGTTTTAATTATAAGCGCCCCTTGTGATTGTAACAATCGTATTTATTTAATGAAAAACTTATAATTTGCGTAAATTATATTTATAAATATACCAGATCCACGTTATATATGTGAATAGTATTTGGTAAAAAGTAATAAGCTGGACCGTGCACATAGCTGCAGTGCAATAGAATAGGCCTTGAACCTGTGGTCAACAATATGAAAGCAGTGACCCCAGGATATTTATGAAATACAGGCGCTGGATCGAAATCAGCAAGGCGCTGGATACTGAAATACTGATATACCTGCTACAAAGCCAATACCAGTCTACCCAATGCGGGATGTGAATTCTTTCTCGTATGGTTATTTTTTTTATGTATTTTGTACACGAAAACTCTATCTTTATATTGATTCTTGTGAGAATGCAGTTAACCATTTTTTCTACCAATTCATATTTTATTCCCCAGTAAGATACATGTAAAAGCTTAGTTTACAGAGATCACGACAAATGACTGACTACAAATCTAGGTAAAACAAATTACAAATCCAGATCTATATATTGTAATTTGAGATTCAATACTAGAAATTACTTGTTTTTGTCTTTCATATTTTTTCTCCATACTTAACGTATACTTGTCATATAAAATAAAACATTAAGTACAAATTAGAGTAGAAGGCGTGGTGGACGAAGACGAGGGAAACCGCAGTTGGATCAAGTCAATGATATTTTGAAAGAAGGAAACATAAAATGACAGAGAAATCATAAGTGTTGTATGAAAAAGTGTTTGGATGCAGAAGAGGCGAAGGATGTGTGTCAAGATAGGAAAGTTTGGCGCTCTGTCCTCTCTGCATATTCTGGCAGGAAAATTACATGATGTATGTATGTAAATCTTTTCAGATATATTTAATCTTAACACAAATGTTATATGCGTGGTTTAATTATGACATAAGGTTGTTACAAAAAATGTTTCACATGTGCTTAATCACATAATTCATTATGTATATTTTAATAATCTAGTTAATGCAGTGTTCTATGACCCTTTCCACTAGGTATTTACTCCACAAATAGGTACTCCTGTAGATTAGCAGCATCCTGACTGTGTTTAGACTACGCTGTCAGCGTAATGAAGCACAGCACTCAACATTTTAAGCAGGGATATAAAACTTCACTAGTTTATACATTTTTTATAGCAATAAGTTATGACAAGTGGGACAGCATTGCCATTAAACAGTCACCTACTAAAAATAATATTTCGTTATTTCCCTATCGAGGTAGGCAGAGAGAACAGAGCGCCAGACTTTACTTGCTCGATACGTATCCTTCGCCTATTCCACATCCATACACCTCTACAACTTCCACATATTCTCTGACTTTTCGCGATTCTTTATTTCAAAATATAATTCACTTGATCCAATCATGCTTTATTTAGTCTACTTCCACCACGCAATGACCTCATATTTGCGATTCATATTTGTTTTGTTAGTAATTCATTCGTTCGTTCTACTACATGCCCAAACTATTTCAGAGTTCTCTTTTTCATCTTACTTACATCAGCATTAAGTTAACATTCACCCTTAATCACTTCATTCCATATTCTAACATATACTCGTATTGTCACCACATGTATTCTTCTCAGAGCACGCATTTGTACGACATTTATTTGACTCTTTTAAGTACTTTTCCTACTCCACGCTTTACTTTTATACATCAAAGTTGATACTAGAATCATATTATGGACTATCATCTTAGCAGATTTTGATACAGTCCAGTTCAAATATATGTATATGGTTTAGTGCCTCATTGACTTTCTTTTTTATCGCTACACGCTGTTCGATATATCACGTAATCCTTCCATAATCTTCAAGAAAATTCTTCCCAAATAGCAGATACTTCTCAACTTACTCCAATATTTTATTGTTTTCCCAAACATTGCATTTACATATTTCCTTTCACACTTTTCTATCACGACGCAACATAAATGATTGACTTCCAATAACTCTAATTATAGAGTTATCAGTTCTCATTATGCGTTCACATATCTCAATATGCTACTAAAATACTGCTGCGGACTATAATCTTAGCAATTATTGATATTGTCCGGTTCGAGTATGTTATACCATATAAGTTTAAGGGTCCCATTGGCTTTATTTCGGAACGGAACGGAACAGTCCTAAAATCTAATTAAAAAAACAAGAAAAGATAATGATGATTGAACTAAAATAGCAATCTATAAAGAACTCATTAATATCATAAGATATCGATATTAAAGATAGCAATGAATTCGAAATAATGAAAATAGTGAACAACGAATCAGGTTAATTGTAGCGGTAAATATTTACTCTACTGTAAAACGTGAAAATTCTCTTTGCTTTGATCTGGTTTATCTTTCACGGTACTATAAATTGTTTCTTCTGATGATTGGAAAGCATTTGGCATGGAATGCAATAAATGAGACGGAGGAAACATCAAACGAATAAAAATTGTCGTACGGAATAAATGAAACTGCCTGTAAAGTACATCGGAAAGAAAGATAAAATATACAAAAATATTCGAACTAAAAATATCATTTGCATCACTTATACAACAAAGCAATGAGAGTTTTATTATTGCAAACAAATTTACGAAAATGATGTTATGGTAGGCTATTCCTCGCAATCGAGTGTGATTGTCATCAGGCATCTTGTGGATAGAAAACCCCCAGTGTGTGTTGTGTGCAAGCCGATGCACTTTAGCAAACACATAATCTTGACAGATCAAATCCAAAGATACGATGGCAAAAACTTTTAAGTTTCTAGAACGATTGGCAGGTGTTTAATCCACTGCAGTCTTTCGTAAGGTAGAGTTTTATATAACGCTTCCAAAATATAGCTTTTTTTTAACAGAATACAAAGAATTCATGACATCGTACATCAATGTATTTATGATATTGCCAAAATTAATTGGGTATCTGAGTACAATGACTTTGGGTATCTGGGTACAATGACTTTGGGTATCTGGGTACAATGACTTTAGGTATCTGGGTACAATGACTTTGGCTATCTGGGTACAATGACTTTGGGTATATGGGTACAATGACTTTGGGTATCTGGGTACAATGACTTTGGGTATCTGGGTACAATGACTTTGATAGTTGAAGAATTCGGAAATTGTGGAGGTGTATCTTATGACGTTCAAAGGCTTCCTCATAAATTATCTGGCACCGCACTACATGACGAATGCATACATGTATTTATTTACGAGAAGTGTAGTACTTAGAAATTGGCTGGGGGTTTTGAGTATAAATCACTTTGATAAGTAATTGAGAAAATAACCTGTTTATTCTTAATTTGACATTTTTATGAGACGTTTAAATAAATTGAGTTGTATTCGGTCATTTAACAAAGGAGAAAATAGGATTGATCTCTCAGCTTCCTTAAAAAACTAATTCAAAATCTACAACTTAACAGAGTGATAACTTGAAGTATATTACATAAGATTATATATGAACACTACACACATACGAGTAAACTATACCTAAAGTCGAATGTGTTACTATCACATATCGGAAGATCTACAAAGGTTTCTTTGTAGATCGCCTTCCCTTAAGAAGTTTTCTTCGATTTTCTTACCAAATACGTTATCTAAACATACACATACTCGTATGTACTCGTACATAGGCGAAGCAACCAATCGAATTGCTGCAACTGCCACCTTCCTATTTTAACATTCAATTAATTTTATTTTTTTGTAATATAATCTTGACGACCTCCGTGGTCTAGCTGGTAAGTCGCTAGTCTCTCAATCCGGAGGTTGCGGGTTCGATTCCCATTGGAATCCAGTTTTTTTTTAAATAATCCATTCTGGTTTTCACTTAGGCCTCGGCCACTTGGTGCTTAGAGCTACGCAGCGAGCAAGGTGACATATCCTAGCAAACCAACGCACCGCATACTATCGCAATGGCCACACTGCACGCTTCGCGCTTAGTCACCTAGTGAGTATCCTAGCGAACAGACGTGTTGGTTAATCTTATTGTGTCACCAAGTGATTTTACAAGATGGAGGAAGTTTTAATAACAGCTGTGTATAAAAGGGAGCCTTTTTGGAACCCATCGAGCAAATTATACAAAAAATTACCTGTAATAATATCACTTTGGAATGAAGTTGTACAGGAAGTAAATAACGATGGTAAGTTGTAATGAAATTGGTTAGTTTTGAGAGTGGCATCGTTTGTTAACTCAACCGCTCCCAAATGTCAAATGAATTTGTGCGAAGCACTTTGGTGGGGCCTTAGGCTTAAGGCCTCTTTAACATCTTGCTGGTTGGTTGGAAGGTATTGATACATTACAATAAGCCCTCCAGATTGTACTGTATACAACAAAAGTGTAATAAATATTTCAATAATAGTGGGTTCGAATCCCGAGTTAGAACGCCTTTGAGGAGACTCGGTTTGACTTAAGATTTTATGTTTTAATGATTTTATTATATCATATTATACAAAGAAATAGCTTAAGATAAAAAATTATCTCTCGAAATTGCCAGTGAAAATACAGAAAACAAAAAGCCATGTTAGTCGCAAATATCTTGCATGTAAGACAATATAGGTGACGAACTCCGTGGCTTAGTTGGTAAAATGCCTATCTTCCGATCTATGAGTTGAGGGTTCAATTCCAGTTCATACTTATTTTAACAACAAATACACCAGGTTGTATTGTTAACAATGAAAAAGTTATATATGTAATTCAATGCAACTCGTCATAATTATAGCGGGTTTCTAAATAGGCTGCAATTGGTATAATCAACCAAAAAGGCATTTTTTTGTAGTAAGAATTGATAAAAGTAAGCCTGCCTCAAATGAGAAATACATTTCTTATTATTTTGTGTACATAATTATGAATGATACATCTGGCGGGCTTATTGGTATACATACACCAATTTCTTCTTACCAACCACCTTAACCTGAGTTACGTAAAGTTGTTTGAATCCATAACAGATTTTACAAAAAAAATATTTGTCATACTAAATAAATATAAATATGTCTTTTAAAAGGAATATTTGAAACTGATTACATGAATCAAAGTACAACATTGTAAAATTTTGTGGGCATGTGCGAGAATATAAGGAAGTAAATTTTGGGAGGACGTACAAAACAGAATTGACAGATATTGCGTACCCAAACTGTAAAATACAGAAAATTACTTTCGACATGGAATGGCTCAGAAAGATGATCGTTCCATGTGTTTCGCATGCAACAAATATTTGCTGAGAGAAAGCGTGTCAATTAACTCTAATTAACCCGCAAAAAATGTCCTGAAAATAGGACAAGTCGTGGGAATGTTAGCGGGAATTTAAAAAAAAATATTAATAATTCTAAAATTACCATGATATTGTGTATATGATTTGTTTAATAAAACACCAGAAATTGGAAATGAATGTTAAGTCCTTGATGTCTAATTTAAGACGTGCTAACTGACGACGATAGTCGTTTGTTGCAATATAACGAATATTTTTTCTTGTTCGTGTTCATAAAGACCCTGCACAGTTATCACAGGGTTTTTATAAACATAAACAGTAAAAATATTAAACATTGATAACATTATTCGACGACAGCCTTTGTGACCTAGTTAGTAAGCTGCTTGTCTTCCAGCCCGGGAGTTGCGGGTTTGATTGCCGTTGAAACCCAGAATTCTTAAAAAGGATTACAACCTGGTTATACACTTAGTATCTTTAACAACTTTCTGGTTGGTTGAAAAAGATTGAAATAACTCCGCCAGGCTGTACTCTATACAGCGAAAGTGTCATACAGTACAATACAGAAATTAAAAATATAAATTATGTGGAGACATAAAACCTTGAATACAATTTGGACTCATTAATTTATAATTTAAGATTTACAAAGTGACGGTGATAATATGTTTCAGTATAAGCAGTATTTTTCTTCTTAATAATAATAATAAAAGGACAATTTATAAAACGCCATTTAGAGAGCAAACACTCCTTGAAGGCACTCTTACTCGGGACTCAGACCCATTATTATTGACAGATTAAAAAAATTACAAAACAAATACATATTTAAGTTGAGTGCAAGTACAAGAAAGTAAGGGTTGTGGCTATTATGTAGATTAAGTACCTCCCCGCATCTACAAGTACCCGGCGGTAAGTAATACACATCGGGCTTAAGAAAGAGACTGTCGGCCATAATCGGCTAACTTCGGTTTTGTAGAGCGTCATCTCTGTCCTTCATACACGTGTTCCGTCGCGATTTGTCAGTCGTTGTCAAGCGACAGAGACAACGCTCTACAAAGCCGAAGCTAACCGATTATGGCCGACAATATCTTTCTTAAGCCCGATGTGTATTACTTACCACCGGGTACTGTGTTCATAAAAAAAACGTGTTTTATTTTTATTATTTTGTGTACAAGGTTAAACATGAAACATCTGGCGTAATTTTTACTAAACAGCATTTTCTTCTTGTTTATAAAGACCCTGTACCAGCACCATGGTTACATCATTGATTTTATTATAACTAACGAGAAGATCACATAAACGTTTAGAATGAGAACAAATAGTTGTATTATTTTAAGGGTGTTAAAAAAACTATGCAGCAAATTCACATAAATTGCATAAAGGCAGTTTTATGAATAATGTAGACAAAATTGATGAAGTAGTAGAGGCTATTTATCTTGCCTAAAACAAAAATCAAATACAAAATTAGGCTATATTGATCTAAGAACTTTAAACTAGATTTGAAGCAAAACGTTACACATTTTAATAAGTTATTTAACTTTGGACTTCATTAGTGACATAAATAGTAACAATGATGTGAAGTATATTTATTCTTTTTAGGAGTAAATTAAAAGTCATTAATTTGTGTCTCAAAATAATTATTCCTTTCTCCGTATTCTAGATTAGGGATCTATTTTTTAACTCATTAGTTCTTAGAAATTACTGGCAATTGTACGTTTGTCTCTCATAAAGTCTGCTTGGTGGGGGCGGCTTTAAGTGGGGTAATCGCGGAGTTGTGGGGGATTTTAAATACATATATGACTTTATTTATTTATTCACAAGTATCGCATTTTTTCTATTTAAGTGATCCTGAATTTTAACCCAGATTTTGTATTTATTTTATTTCTAGGCACGATTTCGATGCGTACTATTGACGAAAATCAACAAAAAATGAAGGCATTCCTTTTTATTATTAATCTACTATTATCTCTCGTATCAAGCAATATGTGTAACTTATTTCCAGTTTTATTTATTATTCTTTCAGCAATGTATTAGATGAGCAATGAAAGAAAAGAGCAAGTTGAGGAATTCTGCTATTTAGACAGTATTTTCTCACATAGTGAAAGAATTACGAGAGATGTCGAACGGCGTGTAATGATAAGAAACAAAATCTGCTAAGATGATAGTCCATAATATAATTCTAGCATCAACTTTGATGTATGGAAGTAAAATGTAGACTAGAATAAAGACAAAGATGAATCGAATAAATGTTGTTGAAATGTGTGCACTAAAAATAATACATGGGGAGACAATGCGGAATCAGGTAATTAAAGATCAATGCGAACTTCAAGCTGGTGTATTAAGTAAAATTAATAATACTGAGATTATTTGAGCATGTTTAACGGAAGAATGAAGAAAGACTAGCAAAATTAATATACTATGTGAGTGAAAAACGTGCTAGAGGAAGACCAAAGAAAATATAGTTAGATCAAGTGAATTATATTTTGAAAGAAGGAAATGTAAATATCGGCGAAATCGTTCACGCGGCCATCCGAAGGAATTTCTAACCAGATAATTGAATTTAATTAAGTAACTTCATATCCAAACAACATGCAATGCAATTAATCAGTATGTCTGAGTGGAAGTGGATTATATATTGAATCTAAACTAATATAAGTGAATGTACACCTTCACTAAAGTAATCAGCGAATATGGAAGAAATCGTTCGTTTGAAAATAGTAAATTCATATTCGCTACTTATTGTGTACTCTCTCTCTCTAATATGAACTGAATCTTCTCCCTGGGTTTGGGTAAAGTAAATTGTAGATAAAAAACCTTTTATTTAACGTTTTTCTTTATTGCAGCAAGTCAAAGAGTTATTTCATTTCGACGACATTCTTCTTGCATTTGCACTTCACAGTCTTGCATTTCAAACTACAAGAACTGCAGATACGTATGGATATTCATATTCCAGAACGTTCACTGCCGACGATCAGTGGAAGTACACTCATTAGTAAATGCGAACAGTTTCAAATATTATCAAACATAATAATTGTTTGATTGACTGTGTGGAATAATCTGTACACGTCTTATTACTATCTTTCAAATATTATCAAACATAATAATTGTTTGATTGACTGTGTGGAATAATCTGTACACGTCTTGTTACTATCTTTCAAATATTATCAAACATAATAATTGTTTGATTGACTGTGTGGAATAATCTGTACACGTCTTGTTACTATCTTTCAAATTACTGTCCAAACATCGGGCAGATTGAATTTATTGCTTTTACCGCATACTAAATTTTTTGGCCTGGTTCCTTTCAGCTGGCTCAATTTTCCCGTCCGTCTACAGTTGATCTCATTCAAATCACATGGACCGGAGGGGTCACGTCCATCGCTCCATTTGCGATACATTTACTGTACGAGTATTAGATAATCCGAAGCTCAATTTGTCACATTATATAACCATATGTGTTGAGGCAGAGATATTCAATATTTTTTAGTTACAAACCCTTAAATATTTTTCCTCACTTAATTTAAATCACGCGTATGATATATGTTTTTAAGAGTTTACATAAATTATGGTTTTACACAACTTTTTAAAACCATCATTTATATAAACATACAAAAAAAATATGGTTGGATCTAGTGAGTAAGATTTTGAAAGGTTATGTAAATTTGTTGATGAGTTGTTTTCTGAGCACTATGTTGACGAATGATGGGCGAATTAAAAGATACATTGAAAGAATAATAGCGACAGGAAATGAGCAAATGGAGCACTTAATGTAATATACATCAATCGAGTTGTATCAAAAATAGCAAAAATTACAAAACGTCATATTGTGTTGGTTCCCACTTTGATGTATGGAAGCGAAACTTGGATTTGGAAAAAGAAGGATAAAATAAAAATTGATACTGTGGAGATGCGTATACTACGAAAGAAAAATAGTATAAATGTAGGAAATAAAGCAGAACAAAGACACCAGAAATGAATGCATGGTTAAAATTCATGTTTTAAGATTAAGAAAGAATGGTTTGGATACTAGAAGAGAATGAATGACGAAATAATTAAGCGAGTATACAAGTCAGAAGTGTAGTGTGTGGGTGGAAGAGGTTGAGAAAACATGACTAAATTAGATTAATAAATAATGGAAGATTGCGCATGACGACATGCATGAATACGGAGAAGACGAAAGTTGTGTGCTTAGATAGAACATTTTGAAGATCTGTTCTCTCTGCCTACATCGCAGGAGACACGGCGTGATGACATGTATGTATGTAATGTAAATAGCAAAATCGAAGGAGTTTTATCAAGTGAAGGACGTAAAAGAAATATATCACAACAATTGACAAGGCAGGTGCTCTATCGTCTCTACATATTCTGCCATGGAAACTGTGTAATGACATAATTTTTTTATGAATATAGATTATTTCCGTGCGAACGGGCCACTGCATGGTAGCTAGTCACCTTTACAGAATAGGTATTGTGAAGAATCCCAGCTGTGCATGTGGTCTGGATGATGAAACTATAGACCATGTATTTTTCTGTTGTCCTTTGCGAGACAGATTTGATTTACTAAAGGTCGTATCTTTGCCGCGTCCAATGAACGTTGCGTTTATTCTTCCTTTGTGGAACTTTTCCACTTATAGATCGATTGTTAAATTTTTGAAGCTTAATCAGCTAAAACTTTAAACGGTCTAGAATTTTATTTTAAAATTAGTTTTATTATATTGACTCATATAATTGCATAATGACTTGAATTTTATGTAACAAATCATCCTAGTTTGGGTGGATAGCCTATTAAAAAAATATGATTTGCGTAGCCTAGTTGGTAAGACAATCAGAGGTTTTGGGTTCGATTCCCGAGTGTCCGAAAAAAATATTAAAAAAGGTCCCAGTCTAGTTCACCTAGTAATGTTACTCGCACGAGCCAAACGTGTGCGATTTTTGTTGACTCTTCACCTGCGGGGTAGTATAGCCAACACGCGCGTTTATGAACTGTGAGTTCCTTGTCTCCAGGCCACTTCCTTCAATATGTCCGAATCACCAATTTTGATATGTTGAAGGACACCATACGAATGAATGAACATAAGTATGTGAAGTTAAATTTATGTTTATTTCCCTTTCATTACCCAAAAATCTTAAATCGAATATAAGTTACCCGACACTCCAATTGAGAAACACAGGACACTAAACGTGACTAGCGAAATGCTTAAAACGTAGAGATGTCCACTGCAGGCCATTGACAACGGCTGTCAGTAATGGCTTCCTAGAGGCAAGTCAGGGAGATTATCTGGAGTTAGTAGTTAATGCCACGGAGACTAGAGCATTGGGGAGTAGCAGCTGCTTTTTTAATTGGATGCAAATGAACTGAAAAGACTTTGTTATAACGTAGAGTGGATTGAATGAATGGATCTGAAGATGACAAACATCAAGAAGGCTGGACATTCCTATCGAATAACAGAAAAAGATAATGCAAAACTAACTATTAAATATACATAGAACCTTACTCAGTTGACTATATCTAGACAAGTGACACGTCTAGAATAGTATGTAAATAAATAACGAAAAACGTAAGAAAGAAATGTAATTGGTGATGTTGTAATTGGTGGTGAGGTGGAATTGGAAGTAAGATGAAGAATGGAGCTTTAAGATAGTTTGGACATGTGGATAGAATGAACGACTAAGCGAGTATATGGTAAAAGTCAGAAGTGCGCGGTATGTTTGGAAGATGTAGACCTAGGAAAACATGGTTGAATAAAATTGCCCAGATTTTAAATTAAGGTGAAGTGAGAAGTGTGTATAATAGAAGATTGTACATGAAGAGATGTATGAATGTAGAAGAGGTAAAAATTTTGTGATGTATATGTATGTATATAAAATTTATTGGTGAGATAAACGGTACTAATGGATACAAACAAGAATTATTCTTCTTTGTGATAAAACAAAAAGATCTCAGTAATAACACTAGTTAACAAGGTTTTTGTAACAAGGGTGAAAATGGTCAGTTTAGATAAATTTTTGTGTGCTGATAACGAATATGAAATTGAAAATGTTCCATCACGTACCTTTTCAGAGAAAAACCTGAAATTAGTTTTTGACTGAAACTGAAACTTTTGAAAGATGAAAAAGTTCGAAAAAAAATTAAGTGTTGAAGAACTAGAAGGTTGGAAAGCCTTTGGAAGAGTTGTTAGTGGTTTCCTAGGTAATAATAAAGCTGACAATTACGAACAACTTGTACAAGAACTCTTGCAGTTACCAGAAGCTAGGATGTCGAATGTCACTGAAAATATACTTTCTGCATTCCAGTAATCTGTTCATGACTGTTTACTGTAATGTAGTGGCTTCTAAATTATCTTGAGTTTTTATTCCATTTAATATATTGTACAATCTCTAAAAAAAGTTGATTCGATCAAATTTATAAAAAAATGCTATTTTTTAACAAAAAAAATTGTATATAAGGTCAATTTTTCTTATAGTAATTATTTTTATTCTGCTTTTTTATTTTCCTATGTAACAGCATTGTATTCTGTGCCTAAATTTAGTATTTCAGGAATTTATTTATTTTCATTGTTGTAATTACGACTTTTGAAATGCGCAAAAACGTACTTATTTTATTAAAACACTCCCCCTTCTGTTACACAAAAATATTACGTGTCACAAACTTTTCAGTGCGATTTTCGTAATCAGAAGGGTCGATTTAAAAAGAATCAGCTAATTTAATCTCTGTTATAGACAAAAAGTTAAAATTTGTTAACTAGTGTAATTATCTTATTAGGCTAAAAAAGCGCTCTTGAGGAGATATTGTATTACTCAAAAGCGTGACGACCTCCGTGGCGTAGTTGGTAAGACTCTTGGCTTCCACTCAGGTTTGATTCTTGATGTTACCCGAAAAAAAGGATTACAGTCTGGCAAACATTTTTTTTGGTAAGAATACACGCGCTAAACGTGTTCGAATAACATTGTTGCCTCTTTGCGCCTGGTAGTATTAGTAACACGCACAATTACGAACGAATTCCGTCACTCTTTCAGTGATTCAAAACTCGAAGATTCAACAAATAGGGTCGAAGACAGTGTTATCTCCCCATCAGGTTCTTTAATATGGCAGAATTACCAATCCCAGTACCACATGATTATTTTCTTTTTACCAAAAAGCGTCAGATAGGTCATCGATTTATATGAATGTTCTTTCTTCTTCACATCGTCCGTTACTGTTCATGTCGCTGAACTCATGAACCAGTCACCAGGTGCTGTAAGACTTGCACCCTCATTAGCTTGCTTCAAAAAGGGACTTAACAATCGTTATATCTCGATTCAATAACAAAGCGTGTTTACCCCTACCATATTCCCCATTCTGTTTCCTTTTCATATGCCTCCCTTTTCTGAGTTATTTGTGGTATCAAAAATATTGTTTTTGTATGTTTTATTTATTCTCTACATTTAATTTTTGATATTAGTTTGTTCTTACATTGTTTACTCTTTTTATCTGTTTGTGTATAACGTTAAAAACTTTTGAAATCTCTGAACCACTAACTGTCACAAACTGTGTATCTCTCATCTTAGATCGTTGGGAAATATTGCCGTAGGACAATAAATTCGCCGAATATAATATAAATTCATGTTAAAATGCTCTTTAATATGTATACATATCTACACTAAGATATATAGGTATTGTACATTCGACCTGCCTTATCTTTGCGAGTCACTAAACGAGAAATGTCAACCGGATGTCGTACTTCATATTTGGTCATTAAAAGTTATTTGTGAATTGAATCTGTGACCAAGTCAAATAATGCTTATTTTTCATCCTCAATTAATGTCTAGGTAACAGCAAGAAACCTCTCAAAACTTTTCAAGCCATTCATTAAGCATATCTTAAATATGTTTAATTGGTCAATTAGCAACGTCACAATTAAGCTAGTTGTTATAATTCTGATTTCGTTAGCGACATACCTAATTGCTGGTGCTGTCGCATAGGATAACCTTTCCTTGAATTATCAAAATTTGAGAACCCTCAAAATAATTTTTAAAACTACAGTTTTTGGAATATACTGCAGTGAACTTGATCCACTCTCATTGAATCACAAAACGGCGTCAAACAAGTCAATTGATTATATCGTAATTGTAACACTTTGTTGTATCTAAAAAAAGTACGATATGCTCACAATTGTATACATATACCCAGATCTAGAAGTATTAACCCTCAACATATCAGAACAATTCGAAGAACGTGGCAAGGAGATACCATTTTATTCGGCCCCAAATTATCGAGTCTTCGTGTTTAGAACCACCGGAGTAGGCATGTGATTCACAGTTCGTCGTCCTACGTGTTGAAAATACTACCACGTGTGGCAACAAAGAGCAGTATATTGTAACCAAACGAACTCTTCAACCAGACTGAGATAATTTTATTTATTGTTTACCATCGGGAATCTAAATCGAAACTCCCGAGTGGAAGACAAGCGTCTCACCAACTAAGCCACGGAGGTCTTGAAATAACAATTATGGACTGAAACATCAATAAAACTAAATAAAGTGCTAAATAGCACAATCTGGCATACGTTCAACACATGGACGTATCATGATGACATCCAGTAAGGGTCTGGTTTCGTGATACGCATGTGTGCTAAACATTCGCCAGTTTCTTAGAAAAAGCGGACAGTTTCGAACTTATTATCTCACAATTAAGACACCCGATTTAACCATAACAGCTGTCAATGGCAAAAAAACTCAGCGGCAACGCATTAAGGGCAGCTGATTTATGTTTTCTTTAGTATTTTATATATTTTTTCGAGATAAACTCCAAACATGTGACTCGAGTAGTCTGTGTTTATTTTAGTGTACCATTTACAAAGATAATCAAACGTAAACCTATGTTACATATACTATACACCATAATGTCATGCCCATTTTTAAGTAGGCAAATCTTAACCAAAACGAAACCTAAGCAAATTAATTAATAATTTATGAATTGTTGAGAGAACACGGGTTCAGAACAACGAGAATGAATGATACTTTTAAAGAAATAAAACAGGAAGATTTTTCAAGTCAGTATTGGTCCAAACTTTCCAGTGAAGGATTGAACTCAATATCAGGCCAAGTAGATAATATAACGGTTCTATTTTTCATGTCAATATTGGTCCAAACTTTCCATTGAAAGATTGGACTCAATATCAGGCCAAGTAGATAATATAACGGTTCTATTTTTCATGTCAGTATTGGTCCAAACTTTCTATTGAAGGATTGGACTCAATATCAGGTCAAGTAGATAATATAACGGTTCTATTTTTCATGTCAGTATTGGTCCAAACTTTCTATTGAAGGATTGGACTCAATATCAGTCCAAGTAGATAATATAACGGTTCTATTTTTCATGTCAGTATTGGTCCAAACTTTCTATTGAAGGATTGGACTCAATATCAGGCCAAGTAGATAATATAACGGTTCTATTTTTCATGTCAGTATTGGTCCAAACTTTCTATTGAAGGATTGGACTCAATATCAGGCCAAGTAGATAATATAACGGTTCTATTGAAATAAACAAATCAATCTTACGTAATTTGTTTTTGTAATATAAATAATAACTAAGGTGCCGTAGATATATAAGACAATATGTATTATGTAAATTTGAATGAATCATTCATACCATCTCTATGACGCGCTGGAGAAGGATGCGTCAGAAAAAAGGACTCATATTATTACAGATGAAATTATTTAATAGAATCTGTCTGGAATTTTTGTACGTCATGATACACTTGAACCGGTCTTTAACATATATACATACCACTACGTCGTCTCCCTGTCAGAGTAGACAGAGAGCAGAGAGCACCAGATTTTCCTATCGCAACACACATCTTTCGTTTCTTCTATATCTATATAACTAATCACACAGCTCCTACCATTTATTTTCCTTGGTCTTCATTAACCACGTCTCCCACTCACATTTGCACTGTGTTTGTTTTAATTAATATTTCTTCATTCAACACATTAGCCTTAAGTTCTCATTCAAGTATAATAGTGATTAGGGATGAAGTGTCATTCCGTATTCTGCCATACATTGACACCCCATTTATTCTTCTAAGTGAATATTGATCTTAAACAATCGTAAAATATTCGCATAATTACATGGAAATGGAAAACATTTCACAGTTGAAAATAAATTCTAATGCTAAATATCTGAAGCCATGAAATTTGTACATATGTTACGTACGCCATGAATTTGGCGGGGACATACATACTCGTACGTACCATAGCATAGGTACGTACGCCATGAATTTGGCGGGGACATACATACTCGTACGTACCATAGCATAGGTACGTACGCCATGAATTTGGCGGGGACATACATACTCGTACGTACCATAGCATAGGTACGTACGCCATGAATTTGGCGGGGACATACATACTCGTACGTACCATGGCATAGGTACGTACGCCATGAATTTGGCGGGGACATACATACTCGTGTGTACCATGGCATAGGTACGTACGCCATGAATTTGGCGGGGACATACATACTCGTACGTACCATAGCATAGGTACGTACGCCATGAATTTGGCGGGGACATACATACTCGTACGTACCATGGCATAGGTACGTACGCCATGAATTTGGCGGGGACATACATACTCGTACGTACCGTAGCATAGGTACGTACGCCATGAATTTGGCGGGGACATACATACTCGTACGTACCATTGCATAGGTACGTACGCCATTAATTTGGCGGGGACATATATACTCGTACGTACCATTGCATAGGTACGTACGCCATGAATTTGGCGGGGTAAGCAAAAAGAACAGATATTCTCATTGTTCAAAAGCATATTTTTTTCGCTTCTTCAAAATTCCCGCACCTCGTCATGTAGTCTTATTATTATTATATTACACTTTCATTGTATACAATACAACCTGCTGAATTTATCGCTATATGGCAAACTTTTCACATCAAACAAAAATGTTAATGGGGTTTTAAGTGAAAACTAGACAGAAACCCTTTAAAAATATGGGTACCAACGAGAACTGAAACCGCAAACCCTGGATTAGGAGTCAGGCGTTTTACTAACTTGTCAATTGACGATTATATTATTCGTGTTTCATATTTTTCCTTCTTATCGACTAATTTAACTTGGAAATCAGATTTTTCTCAGTCCAGCTTTACCACATACTCGTACTTTAAACACTTTAGACCTGTATATTAGCATAGCCATTATTTCTTCATTTATTCTCTGGACATGCTCAAATCATCTCAACGTTTTTTGTCTGCGCTATATTTAAAGCTAATACGATGGGTTAATCACCTGTCTATCTGAAACCACACGATTATGAAACCAAAAGCAAAAGAAGCCGGACTAACCCCGATAGGGGGGAATGGCAGCGACTGCTGGAGGAGGCCGGGGCACACAATGGGCTGTAGTGCCATTGATGATGATGATGATGATATTTAAAGCTAAATCGTGAGTTATTAATGAATAAATTGAGACTCGGGTCGTTTAAACAAAAACTAAAAATTGTACTTAAAACTGAAATCTCTTTACAACATGCAAAACAATAAAAAAATGAAATAAGAAATTCTCGCATCCTAGATATACGAGTATGTGAGATAGACAATATTACAGAAGACACTTGCGAAGTAAAGTAGAAAGGATTGATAATTAAATTCAATGACCCGTTAAAAATTATAATGATAATTAATATTGACAATACTTTTCAAATTTAAAGGAATATGTAAGTTAAGTTGTATTTAAATTTTCGTTATTTTACCAGCACAATACAAACGGTTGTAACCTACAGCTTTTATAAATAAGTTTTGTTATTCTATTCCAGCTGTGGATTGATGGGCTCAACAATGACAGACCATAAATCATTGTGGCATGGATTGTTGACAGCACAAAGAAGTCTATATTGACAACTGCACATGGTTTTACAACAGATAAATACACAACATAGCTGGATTAAGATGAATTCATAAATAAACACAATCTTGTTTGATTTATTTTTTCAATGTCTTGACCACGATACACCCGTTTTCAAGTAACTTTCAAACGTACTGAGAATACAGGGTGGCGCAGAGGAAACGAATGTTTTTTTAATGTCTAGTATTTTGCAAAGAGAGGAAACGTATGTTTTTCATTTAAGCATAACATTGTTTATTTTCAAGACAATTTTTTTATGAATACAGGTAAATGAAGTAATAATATTGCACCTTTAAATTAATTGTGAAAAACAATGTCAGGCAAGTGTTGCCCTTTTTTGCGGTCACATATCTGCAGCCTTTCTTGAAAGTTATGCATCACTCTCACAAACATTTCTTCTGGTATTCCTTCGATTTATTGACGAATAGAAACTTTCAGTGGGCGAAGAAGGGCAACACTTGCCTGACATTATTTTTCACAGTTAATTTAAAGACTCAATCATATTACTTAATTTACCTGTATTAATCAAAAAGTTATCTTGAAAATAAACAATGTTATGCTTAAATGAAAAACATGCGTTTCCTCTCTTTGCAAAATACTAGCCATTCAAAAAACATGCGTTTCCTCTGCGCCACCCTGTAATAAACTTACAACATCAGAAAGTTAAAGTAACGGCAAAAAATACGATAAAAATAATGAAATAGATTTTCCACAAACAGAAAATACTAATTAATGGTCAATAATAATAATAATTTAAATCCAGCTAATGTGCAATATGGTGCAATGTTAATAAAGGTCATTATTTTACATACCTAAATATAACAAAGATAGTATAAAAAATACATGGAATTCGACACCTGAAAAATATCACCGATTATATTATAATATATACGTGCTTATAATCATATTTTGAAAGTAATAACGAAACCGCTTGTGAATAAACAAGACGCACGACTCGAAAAAGCCTTACGGCATTGAATTAGCAAGACAAGCTTCACTGGTTAGATATGGGGTACAAAATGAGTGGAACATAAAATTTGAATAACTTTTGAGGTTTAAAACAACCAAAAGATAGTTTCAAATAGTGCAACTATGCAATATGGAAGGAATACGATAGTGCTGTGGCTAAAACATATATTTATTGATGGATTGTTGACTCAGATTTTTTCGTGTTTTGTATCATAATTGATTTTACCTTTGTAACTCGGAAAGATCATCATTAGAAATATTGTATATTTTCTTCTTTTTCAATTTTTTTATTATCTTGAACATGTAGTAAAGTATTTTACAATAATATCAAATCTGGCAAGTTACAAACGTTGGATCGTGTATAGCGGTCTTAATATTATCAGTAGAAATCAGACGTCACGATTAAATGGTAAAATAAAAACAAACTGATCCAATTACAGAAGATTAGCTACAATCAGATGAACAAAAAATAAACGGAATCTTCCTCGCGTTGTTTTGACGTGTAAGAAAAACATATGGATCGGTTTTAAATTGATAAATATGACCTATGTTTCTATTGTCAGCACGCAGGCTGACCTTCTGGAGCCGAGTTCAACCCCCTAATCTGAATATATCATCATACAGACGAGACTTCTACTAGATAATCGCTGATACACTTTGCGGATCAAGTTTCTGGTTTATTTTTAACAACACGCTAATATTGTTTAAACATACCTAACAAAAGAACTTGAAATCCTTCAGTCACTATCAGAAAAGATCTAATGTATTTATTTACTTAACGAAATTCATATATGTAGTATTCATAACAACAGTTGATTCATGACTGTTGTTCGTTCATATGAGCTGTATTAATTATTTTTTTCGGCGAGAAATACATATATGTATAATTGAATGGAGACTTTGCAAGGAGACTGCGAAAGGCTGAAGATGATGTAAGAAAATAAACTTTTCAATATATTTCTCGAGTATCTAAAGCCCTACAATCTCAGCTAATACTGTGACTGATGGCCTCCGTGGGCTAGTTGGCAAGTCGCTTGTCTTTCAACCCGGGGGTTGTGTATCTGATGGGCGCATATCCTTTATTTTTTTTTAAATAAACCGAACCCTTGAGTCAACACTCTCAACGGTATTCATAGGAGTTGTATGAAAAGGTATATGGATATAGAAGAGACGAAAAATGTGTGTTGCTATAGGAAGGCCTGGCACTCTCTCCTCTCTGCCTGCCCCGACAGGGATACGATGTGTGTATATACATTGGTTACATCAATTATTCGATTCATCGAGATATTTAATATGCTTCTTGTAATTTAGGAGGTTTCCGATTTATGACTGAGCAAATTATAAGGAAACTGTACAACATCTTTCAAATAAGTTGTTTTTAAATCCAGTATAGAAATACGATGATTTATATATAACTACTTGAATTAAACAATTCATTCACTAAAATAGATTGTTATCCATATATAATTATTTATATTATGTTATCCAAATATATTAATTGATATTAGTATATTATGGTTGAAACATGTTGACTTGATTCTCTCACATCAAATTACTAAGAATTTCTCCATTTTCGCTTTCTAAGCAATGTCTGGTGTCATTCAAGATTCAAGTATACGAGTATGTATGTGTATTACACATTTCATAATTCACTGTGTGATATTTTTTTTCGGTATATCAATATTTCTGAGAACGATACGATAAGCTATACTACGTGATCCAGTATATTTGTCAGCTGTCCTGTATCAGTTCATTGTGTATAAACTGTTGCACTTCAGCAATTACACAGTCTTGAGAGATGACACCTTAAATTTCGACAGCAAGGATATCAAACTTTCAAGACAATCGAAAAGTTTAATCTGCTGCAGCTTTTCGTTAGGCAGAGGTTTTTATGTAGCGCTATTTATTATATAGCTTAATAGCGCTCTAGGAATTAATGATAACATCATATAAGCTATAGGAAAACATAAATTCAGATGGTAGATGGCCTAAGAGTAAAACCGATTCGGAAGTAAATCCGCCAGGAATCGAACCTTGGGTGACGGTTACTTGGTGTGAATGCTAACGGTTAGACCACAGCCGCCGATTATATCTGAGTAACACATTAACAAGGTGTGCCACATTTTATATTATCGGTCAATATACATTTTCTACAGTAAAAATATAAGAATTGTTGAATTTCATAAAAATATAATGACCCAACCATTATCATAAATATTCTTTAAAGTTTCAAAGGAAGTTTAAATGGGCTCACACAATATCTATATTATTTCTCAAACTACGCTGCATAGCTATTGATGAGTTGTTAGAAAAGCTGGATGTTTTCTTACTTAACTTGATTAGTTGATTCTTGCGTGTGGACCTGAAGAGATTATAATAAATAATTTGAAAAAGCTCTTAACAATCAAAATGTTAAATGAAAGTCTTGTATAATACTAAAAAGTCTATCAATATCCTTTTATTGAGAAGGTTTTGTGTTGTATTGTATTATACGTTCGTTGTATACAGCACAACCTTGCAGGCTTATTGCCATGTGACAATATCTTCCAGCCAACCAGAAAGATCATGGATTAGATTGTAAACAAAGATTGTTTATTGGCCTTTCCAGTTCACCGCTCATCTTTCTTTACGTCGTCCTTTACTGTCCATGTAGTGAAACTCTGGAATCAGTTACAAACCAATATAAGACTCGCTCCGTCCTTGGCATGCTTTAAGAAGCGACTGAAAAAACTCTTAATTTCTAGTCAGTAAAATAACGTGTTTCATTCCTGATTTTTCTTTTCCTTTCCTCTCCACCATCCCTTCCTTTATTTTGATTGATAATATCTCACTTTATATGAAAAAGAATGTTCGGGTGATTGTCCGTCTTTGTGGGGTTCGTGAGCATATATGCTCACGTATATGTTTATGGATTTCATGGGGATGGATAGTCATTTGAATGATTTATGCGACCACGTAACTTGCTTCATTTACTTTTGTCTGGTTGGTTGGAAGCGATTGCCGCCTGGCAATAAGCCCGCCAGATTGTATTTGCAATAAAAGTGTTAAATAAAAAATAAAATAAATAAAAGATGTTAAAGAGGCCTTTTAATGAAAACCAGTTTGGAATCCACCTGAAAATCTGGGTTCCAACGGAAATTAATCCCGCAACCACCGGGTCGGAGACTAGCGCTTTACCAATTAGGCCACGGAGGTCGTCTTTTGTCAAGTTCAAATAAATAAATTCGACTCCTTCCGTGACCTGGTTAGAAATAAGTCTGTTTTCCAGACCGTAGATATATGGTACCTTTCAACATACCCGTATTGGTAATACGGACTTATTGAAGATCTTACCCGCGAGATAAAATTGTCTTCAGTCCCAATTATAGATAGTATTCAGGTTTAGAATCACTGGATTAGTTTTTAAATAGTTGATAATGTTTAAAATACTACCGCGCGTAAATTATACAACACTCACACGTCTATTACGGAAGTACTGTTAGCAGATGAATACCAGGCAAGGACTCGTTTTTTGGTACCATCGGTAATTGAACCCGAAACTCTCAGATGGAAGACAAACGTATTACCAACTAGGCCATGGAAGTCGTTAGTATTGGGCGTAATCGTTGTACCCTTAATGTATATTTATGCGGTAGGTAATAACATGCATGATGATAAATTATTTATTTGAGACAAATATGTATATTTGTAGGTACCAAAACAACAGCTGAATTATACAAATTCTAGTATTATGTTTCAAACTCCACGAACGTAATTTAAATACGATTTTTTTTCACTGTCCTTTTAATCAACATTAAAATCGTAATATTCACAACAAACGATTATTATTTACATAGCAGTTGTCTGTTGACAGGGTCTCTTCTTGTCATCGATCTTGTTGAGATAAATAGAAGAGAGTATTCTGCCCGTGCATACCTTGTATATTTAATTTATTTTTAATTTGCCCAGCTGAAAATTACGATTGTTCCATTGTTAACTTCCAAATTTTCATTGACTACAATGAAACCCCAAGGGTGTCGACATATTCCTCGCAGAGTATGTTTGCTTGGAGGACAATCACATATTCTTTCTTGAAGAGATTATATTCTTATGTTTACAAATGCATTTGAATTACTTTAACAGAAGCTTTCATCCGAATATAAATATACAACTGATCTTAATAGAAGTGTACCTATGCTAAAACTCACGTGAGCTCAAAAGGTTGAATATTACACAAAATAATTATATTGTTAATTTATTGTCTGTTTTTAGAACCTCTGTATGTGTACTTAAATTTAGTTAGCACCTATCATATAGTACATACTCTTATGTATGAAAATTACGACTATTGAAATATTTTCAAGCATTTTGCGATGCCCTAAGTGGAAGTTCTCATAAACAAAAACTTTTTATAAATGTATATCGATGTGTTTAAACTTATCAAGAAACAAAAAAATATATGTTTGATGTATACATCAAACCTATAATGTGGCAAAATATGACTTTCATGAAATAGTGATTTGAGCTGAAATATCGAAAGTTTTACCGGTTTTTTAAATATACCTCATTCGAATAATATCCATATTTTACATTTTTTTTAAATTTATCAACTAGAATACAGTACTTTTTTTAATGTACAGTTTTTTTATGAACGTGTTATATATACAACGTTGAACAATGTCTATTTAGAGCGAAATAATTCAATTTCTAATCTTTTATAACCTACAATGAAAATGTATAACCATGTTATATCTTTAAATCAATAAAAAAGAAACAGGGATACAAAAAGAAAGGTGTAACTTTTTATAAATTAATCATGCATATTAAATTTAAAATAAACTATGTAATTAACTAAGCCACAACCTCGATTGGAAAACTAACATTTTGACTAATCCGAAAAATAAAATGTTCTCGACTATACACAGCCGATTAACAAATACATTGAGAACGCAAAAAAAACATCAAATTGGAGGATTTTAGTACGAGTTAAACAATCAATAACCGTCAAACAAATAATTAGCAAATTCAAAGAAATTAAACAGATTATCTTAATGATTGGTACCAAAAGCAACATTTTTGAGAACTAGACCTCTTACCTGAAATATGATTATGAGTAGTCTTCTTCATAATTTTGCTTCTCTGATATTTCTTAAAACCATACATTTATTCGCAATTATATTCCATAACACAAATAAACACTTTAAAATGAATAATAAATTATTTAAATTAAAGCTAATTTGATTTGTATAAATATTTAGGTTTAATATTTAATTATATAATTTAAAAAAATAATATTAAGATAGAGTGAAGTATCTTTCAATATCATAATTTAACTAATTCGAATTGTTTGAAATGTTTAAATTATGTTTCTAAAATAATTACATTAAATAAATAAGAAAATAATGATATTTTCAATTCACAGCTTTAATAAAACATTCAGAATTTACTGGAATTTCTAATTGAATTATCATATAACAAATATAATGTTTCTACTTACGTATTTTAGCAAACTATCTCCCTCCATTTTAAAGTAGTTTATGACGAGAACCTTTAATGTTGCAGAATTCAGTATTGAATCAATATTTTCAGTAGAACTTTGTTTCATTAAAAATAGCACGATTCTTTGAACATAAAATGTCTTGTCAAAACACGAAAACCATAATTATAACTTTAACATAAAATATCTACGAGTATAATTAAAAAAAACCAAATCAAATTTTATTAATCGATTTTTTTGCAAACACTTCAGCCTTCAGTAAAATAAAGAACAATACTAAACCGAGTTGAAGAGTTCAAATAACTGGGAGCTTATTTTCCTAGATTGTGGTGACGGCAATCGATCCATGAGTTGTCATAGCGTGGTTTGTTATTTCCTGTGCACTGTTGTAACCTATATACATATGTACATGTACAGTGTGTATACTAAAGGTTATGTTATATCTTTAAATCAATAAAAAAGAAACAGGGATACAAAAAGAAAGGTGTAACTTTTTATAAATTAATCATGCATATTAAATTTAAAATAAACTATGTAATTAACTAAGCCACAACCTCGATTGGAAAACTAACATTTTGACTAATCCGAATTTTATTAATCGATTTTTTTGCAAACACTTCAGCCTTCAGTAAAATAAAGAACAATACTAAACCGAGTTGAAGAGTTCAAATAACTGGGAGCTTATTTTCCTAGATTGTGGTGACGGCAATCGATCCATGAGTTGTCATAGCGTGGTTTGTTATTTCCTGTGCACTGTTGTAACCTATATACATATGTACATGTACAGTGTGTATACTAAAGGTACATACATGCGTGATTCATAAAAAAATATCGAATTATATGTATATAATTCCATAAATTATAATAAATGCGAGTCAAGACTCAATGAAATGAAAAGTTTTCAAAATAAGCTTTCGATTCTAAGTATTTAGTGCAAACTTTGTGAAATGTTTTTTGTTGTTAATATTTTTGGTAAAAGTGTTTTTACGAATATATGTATGAAAAAGATTGATAAACCATTATGGATTCAGGTATAACAATAAATATATTGTGAAGTCAAAGTGTTTTAAATACAAATAAAAGCAGAATAGATTAATAGACATTCAATTTATTATTTTTCCATACATAATTACTAATATTACCAAGTATAACAAAATATCTAAATCTAGGGCTTTAAAATAATTATCACATTAGATATTTTTACGCTTTGTAAAAATCATTTTACCTTTAATATGTGAATTGAATTATTTTGGACAAATATTTAAGTATATTATTTTAATCCCTTGAATGAATGATTATTTTAATATTTTGAATGTCAATACGTTAAAAATATAAATGAGTAGTGTTACTTTTAAATTTCCATTGAATGTTACTTTTAAATTTCCATTGAACTCCCTTGAAAAAAGATACAAAAAGAAATTTGAGGTGTTAGGAATTGCGATTAAGGAATCAGATGTTCGAGAAATTTAATCAAACATATTTCGATGTGTACATAATTTAATGATAAAGCTCATACGTGTATTTCTTCTCTTGGATCGCTGACATACGTGTAATCTAAGAAAATAAAAATTATGTTATTTTTTTAGAATTCCTGACAGTTTGATAGGAGCTGTTTTTATATATTATTTTGAGAAAATGTATTTTGTTAATTTGGATACCGAGAGAAAAGAGGATCTAAGAGAGAGTCGAGAAATTCTATAAAGGAAAGCTGAGTGAGCAGTACTTTTATATAACTATTGAAGGCAAGGTAAAAAATATGTGAGCCTCATTTAAAGTAGGCTGTAAATATAATGCAGGGGTTGGCTGTACTACCCCTACATAATTTGCCATTCTACAATACCATATTATTACTTGGACTTAGTAATCTGGATATCACGACATACTCGTACATAGTTTGATAAAAAAATAACGAGACTTTTTAATTTCGTGGGTTGCTTGTTTTTTATTGAGTCCATATTTTTTCTCACGTTGGCAACACTGACTGTGATGTAAATTTCGATTTTCAGTCATTTTGGGTGGGCAGTTTGTGCTTGAAAGAGAAGTATCATAGCGCATTTTGGCACATTTGCTATTTTTTTTCATTTTAAAAATGACTGGGCAAAGAATTTACGTTATATTTTGCGTTAAAAATGGAATAAAGTGCGGCAAGGATGCTATGTCAAAACCAAAAGTTTATGAATGGTACAAACGTTTTCAAGATGACCATGCAGTCGTTGAAGATGACTAGAGGGATGGGCGTCCTGCCACATTAACCACCGATGAAAATGTGGAAAAATTAAAGAATGTTAATTAAATGATGCGTAGTAATCGCTGATTCACTATAACGGAGGCTGCTGAGGAAGTAGGTATTTCGCATGGTTCATGCGAAGTGATTTTTACCAATGTTTTGAGCATGAAACGAGTGACGTGAAAATTGTTCCAAAATTATTGAAACAAAATGCTTTTGTATCGCAATTGTTGAAACAAAATGTATTTTGCATCGCAAAAACATTACTGAATAAATGTTGGCTGAAGTCGCTGGCGACCCAGAATTACTCCCACGCGTCATAACGAATGAGGAAACGTAGGTGTAAAAATCGGGTACCAAAGAGAATCGAACCCACACTCTCATATGGCGGCTATGACATCGAAACAAATGCCCAATTGCTCCAATCGAAGCTTTCTGAAGAGCCAAAACTGAAAAAAGAACGCCAAGTTCGATCAAATTTCAAGGTTCTCCTTACTGTTTTCTTCGATTACAACGGCATAGTTCACTATGAATTCTTGCCGTCAGGCCGTAGGTCACTAAGGAGTATAATCTTAAGATTTTACGTCATTCGTGTGAGGTAATTCGAAGAAAACGATCGGAATTGTGGGAAAACCACTACTGGATTTTGCACCACGGTAATATAATGCATCGGCTTCATTACTGATTCGTGAATTTTTAGCCAAAACCAACACCATTGTGATGCCGCAGTCACCGTATTCACCGGATATGGCCCCCTGCCTACGACTTTTTCCTGTTCCCGAAGATAAACAGGACATTGAAAAGACAATGATTTGTCAACAACCATATAGGAGATAAAGGCAAAATCACTGGATGAGCTAAAGGATATCCCAAAAATTGCATTCCACAAATGTTTTGCGGATTGGAAAAAAACGTTGGCAAAAGTGTATTGTATCATATAAGGACTACTTTGAAAGGGACAATATTAATATTAATAATTAAATAAACACTTTTTTGATAAAAAATAAAATTCACGTTCTTTTTTTAACACCCCTCATACGTGTACCATTACTGCATTTGATATGATGGTTTTAACCATTATCTACCCTTACCGATTTTTATATTTCGCTTTTGAATAATCGGAAACAAACTGCTTTTATAGTTATACCTTTTAACGAAAGGGTACGAGTTATCAATACAGTATTTTCAACAACAGAAAATATAAAAAATACCCTTTTGCATGAAACGGACATTCCTCTGAGTCACATGACAAGTAGGCTGCAAATAAAGCGCCCTTCAGGGTTTGTGTCATGAGTCACACGTCTCCCTGCGATAACTTACTCCCCCCACACTGCACTATCAGGCGATACTCTGGCGACAGTGTGGCGACATTTTCAGCGATGCGTGTGCGATATTCTGCAAGTACACGTTGTAAATGTTACGAGTACTTCAGGTCGCAGACTAGACGGGTTCATGTTTGTTTAATAGCTCTTAAGGGACACATAGTCACCAACATTAAATGTCTATTGAGTTTGAAGTGCTGGTATAAATACTAAAGACATAAATAGTTTACATTGTGGAGTTTCTGTCAACAATTTCAACTTTATGAGGTATTCGGAGGAGCAAAGTTTTAAGTATTCTCATACAATTATATTTGTTTTGTAAAAGTTTCAAGTGTATCGTATCATTCTACTGTATTATTACACTTCCATTGTATACAATACAAGTGGGCTTATTGTCATGTGATAATCTCCTCCAAGCAACCAGAAATATGTTCAAGAGACATTTAAGTTAAAATCATACTGGAATATTTTTTATAAAAATCTGTCTCAGAGTAAAGCCGCTAAATCTTTGATTATCTACATTATCTTAGAAGGATTCCTAATTTTCGGCCTGTTTTGAGCCGAATAAGTCTGAAAGTCTCGTGCTCCCATTATTTGATCACGGTGATGTATGCTACAATAATGTATTGAATACAATAAGCAAAAACACGTGGAATAGAAATCAAACCACTTTTTTTCCTACTTATTTGTCGGACTACATGCGGCCCGCGGCGCCCTTTTGTGCTGCCCGAGGTTGTATATGAGGAATTAGTTTTTTTTATTACCATAAAAATATATCAACGAATTAATAACTTAGAAATTTTAAGGCATTATATAGTCATACAAGTACATTTTGTTGTTGGTTCAATACATGTTTTCTCTTCATATCTAGTTGTAGTATCGTTTTTTCAGATTTACACTGATTGAACATTTTCTGTGAACCTCTGCATCCAAAGCAATCACTTCCAAAAAATAATTATATGTACGAATTTCGTTGTAAAATCAGATATCGATAAAAATGTTGGAACAAAATTTGAAATTATTCTTATTTACGTACGGCCCTTGGAAATGTTCAGGTCGTCAATGCGGCCCGCGGGGCAATGTGAGTTGGCCAGGCCTGTTGTAAATCATGTAAAACAAGACTTTAATTATTTTTAACAAAATCTCTCATAGTTGCATTAGTTTATAGTAGTATTAGACCACCAACCCGTCACAATCTATGTAATGTTTATAGCTCACTAAGTTAAGGAATACATGCATCAATAATGTACTAAAACTAACAAATATTTGAACTTATTTTTAAACATTTCCCTCAGTTATATTACTATATGACTCAATCAACGCTATATATTTCGCTTTCTGAATAGAACAAATAATTTAATAATAAATAACACGTCGCTGAAAATAACACATATATAATAATATTTAGTGAGTCAGATCATCAATGATGATCACTAAGCAATGTTAAGTTTCGTAATCGTTAATAATTAAGTTTTAGACGTTAGAATACAAGTTTCTATAGATTGCATAATATTGCTTGATATAGTATATTATAAATATTGTCCATACTTGCTAACATTAAAAAAAGTGTTTATTTCTTAGGAACCTATTACTCCACTCATGATACCGTGAAAATTGTAATAGTTTAAATCGCTTGAAAATATAGAGAACCACTTCACTAAGTAAGACCTGTGACGACGTGGTCTTATTCCTCAATCACAAATTTCATATATTTGCCCTATACACTAATACACTCAGCATAGACATTCACATGCTTAAATCCCAAGTTATCACATACACAACTCCAACCGCATCTTAACAACCACATATAAATCATGCCTAACAACTCTTCAATACACGCTTAACATTCGCATTAGCCATTCACTCACATGCTTATATGGAGACCTCCAAAATCTCCCCACTTCTTGCTCACTTCCAATCAAAAAGTAACTTTGATATTATTTTGCAAGATTAACATAAAATGACTACTCTCCCTCAGGAATGTTGCAATATCTTGACGCAAAGAACCGAATGTTCCTCTGAAAATGACGTATGAACGCCTGCGTTTAAAAATTGAAATTGATTTTTTAACGATAAATATTTTAAAAAGTCGGCTTAAATTCGAGCCTCGTATTAGGACCTTTAAATCTTAAAATAAATGTCATTTTTAGAGTTAAAAACACATTATTAGACTGATATTAAAATGTGTCATCTATTTGAATTAAAAGGTCAGCGAAAAATAACTGACACAAATAAAATACGATAAGATCTCAGAGTTTCGTATATCATGTTCGTGTTTCGTATATCATATTCGTATTTCGTACACATAGATGTGTAATCTAATAAAAAAAACTAAAGACAATCAAACGAAAATAACAACGCAGCAAACCTTAATTCTGCAAATTTTGGATAAAACTCTAATTACTGACATATATTTTTAGCACAAATATCCTGTTAATTCTAATAAAAAATCAGAAAGCTTTAGTGAAAGAGTTTCCTCTGTACGAAATCATTATGTAATGAAGTGGTTTCAGAAATAGAAATTCCACTAACAGAAAAATAAACTGTTTATTATGATACAAGTACAAAGACATCATTTTAAGCCCTTTAAGGCACAATACATACAAAATTCCTTAAAATTAATAGGCACAAAAGTGAAAAACAACCTTAAAAATGGAAGAACATTTAACTAAGACCAAAGCTAAGATCCGAGAAGTGTTGGATAGAATCTTTAAGTAAATTTAGACCTTTGATGATGTCTGAAAAGTAGACGTGACTGAAACAATTTCTGAATTAAGATGAATTTGTAAAAAAAAATAACAAATGGAAGTGCATCATACTGTAGATATTATCGTGGAAACTGCCGGATCGATGGTAACACACAAGAATAAAAAATAAACAAAACTAACGTAATCGCAAATGATTCTTAAAACGGGTGGAATGGCTCATAAAAAACTAAGCATGTACTCGTACAAATAATAAACATTTACGGATTATGTGTACGTGTCAAAGGGTTTTTTTGAACAGGAAAATACGTAAAGGCAACTTCCTTCCGTTATATTTGTCATCGTGTTTTACTATAAATCCGGATGTGTTGTAGAAATGAAGGCAAATAAATAATTATGAATACAATATAAATAGGACACAAGGAAAATAGCAACTTTGTAAATATATATAAATATAGTTCGGAAATTTTCGCATGTTTTTATTGATTAATACGTCAGCGTTAAGCAGAAATAAAGCGATGATTATCAGAAATCCTAGTCAATTCAGCAAATCGTAAAAAAATAAAAATAAATCCGGATGTGAAGCATTTTATATGCGACACAAAGAAAAAAGAAAAAAAAAACAGATACTGAATGCAAAACGCCCAAGAAACATACATCATTCGATTATCTTATAACACAGATATTTAATTATAGGATTATAGACAAAATCCTCTCCAAATTCATATTAAAGATTCTGACGTTATATGGCTCTACAACTTCTACTTGGTACTAAGATAAATTTTTAAAAATAAACTATCTTAAGCCATGGACCCACAACATCGATTAAATTCAAATCACATCACTTGGCTAATATTAAAATGTTCAAACTTTCTTTGAAATCATGGATCGACTACTTCGATTAAGAGTGAATAATGTCACTCGACTATTTTTTAAATATTCAAATTATATTCTAAACTATTGCACCTGGTTTTAAAGATAGTTTGAAATTTTTCAAATTAAGTGTGAATTATTTATTTATTATTTTATTTAACACTTTATTACAAATACAATCTGGCGGGCTTATTGCCAGGTGGCAATATCTTCCAACCAACCAGACAAAAGTAAATGAAGCAGGTTGCATGGTCGCAAAAAACATTCAAATGACTATCCATCCCCACAAAATCCATGAACATATTATACATGATCATACGCCCAACAACCCCACAAAGACGAACATTCGTTTTCATGTAAAGTAAGATATCATCAATCCAAGGACAATAAAGGGATAGTGAAGGCAAAAGATAAATTAGGAATGAAACATGTTATATTACTGACTAGAAATTAAGAGTTTTTTTCAGTCGCTTCTCATCATGTTAATTAGCTGGATTGTAAACATTTAAACTATCTTTGAAACCATGAACCTACTACTTCGATTAAAAGGAAATTATGTCACTCAGCCACATTTCTAATGTTCAGCCTATATTTTAAACCATTGTATGTTACTCTAGATAAATAAATACATATACAGTATAGAGGGAATCTAAAATTCTACTTTGCAAGATTTATAAATACCATCAACGTATTTAAGATCAAAACTACTATAAAAAAGCGGCAGACAATTCGTGGATTTAATTGATTGAGAAACGTTTTTTATTCATTTCTGATATCTGAATGATAAGTTAGTTAAAGAGAAGATTGAGAGTTTTCAACTTGCTAAAAATGATTTATGAAATGGTTGATCATGAATATTTAAAACAGGTTTTCTTCAGGAAGAAATTTACTATTGAAAAGAATTCCATTTGACAGTGGTTTTAATAGTTTTTAAACGAGTTTTTAAACACAGCGGTGTATCTTAACGACATACTATATATCAATTATTGTGTATATTTTGAACATAATTGAAATTGGGAAATTAGTTCTGTATGATTGGTTCCCATCGTGGTTCCCAGCGTGGAGTTTGATTTCTCTCAGCAAGGAATGATAAACGATGTCGTGGTTGCATAAGACAGTTGTACATATGAGTAATTTTCTTTTACATGGGTTCAAGGATATATAAATCGTTAAGTTAATATTGATAAGAATTATTTAAACTTAGCCGTTTTAGTTTCATATGATTTTAATTTCTGGACGATTTTTACTATGCTAAAGAAGACCAAAAATAATTGTATTTTCTAATGACGTATTCGTTCGTAATTTATGCAAGCAGAAATTGGTGAAATATAATACGAGTATCAATCACACTTTCATTATACATGGTACCTGGTGAGCTTATTACCATGTGTCAATTTCTTCTAACTATCCAGAGATTTTCTTCTTTCGTATGGTGCCCTCTACATATCTAAACCCGTGATTCGGACAGATTAAAGAGCGTGACTGTGAGATAATATTGTCTTCGGCCACAGTTATCAAGCCATTGGAGCGGACACGTGACTTGCGGTTGACATTGCACGTGTTGGCAACACTACCGCTCATGAAAAGACAAAAATACTCGTACACGTACATGGCGCGTGCGAGTACTGTTAGCTGACTTCTGGAAGGGTGGCGCATAAACTGTGCCATGGATCATCATGATAGGTGATTACCTCGTGATTGAGTATGATTGACAATTGTTTGTGCGTGTTTCGGTACAAACTGTTGCACTTCAAATTAAAAATTTCGAAACGATCGGCAGGTTTAATCAACTGCAGTCTTTAGTTTAGCTTTAGCATTCTAAGAATTTATTAAGTATAATATTATATTATGTTATCTAGCTGGTTTGTCACCATGTGATAATCTCTTCTAAGCAACAGAAAAAACTTTTAATTCCTAGTCAGTAATATAACGTGTTTCATTCCTGATTTTTCTGTCTTTTCTTTTCTTTCTCCACGCCCGCCAGATTGTATTCTCAATGAAGTTTTAAATAAATAAATAAAGTTTTTAAACAAGCCTTAAGTGAATGCTAGACTGGAACCTTATTAAAGAATAATTTAGGTACCAACGAGAATAGAACCGGCAACCGCTGGATTGGAAGACAAGTCTCTAATCAACTAGATCACGGAGGTTGTCGGCACTTATTATGGAGGTGATAAATAACTTGTGAGTTACAGAAAAATATAAGCAAAAAATATGATAGGTATGCTAGAGCATACTATTAGTATGCTCTAGCATACCTACTATAAGTACAATAAATCTCCAAGAATAGAACCTAGAGTGCATAAATGCTAATCGTTGGTCTACGGCCACTGGGTAACTCTACTACTAATATATCATTTCCTTCTTTATGTTTAATATTCTACAATAAACACATTTCAAGTAACATTTATATTTAAGCATTTTGCACTTAAATAATATTCATTTCTATAAAAATATATTACATTATTATATCATATATGATATGCTTAGCGGAAATGTGGTTAAATGTGTATACCCACACAAGAGAGTACCTATATAGAAGGTAAAATAAGAATTATTTGCACCACAATCCTTAGTCAGTGAGGTGTGGCCGTCATTGCAAACTGCAGTGGGTAATGCATTCTTGAGGATGGTGTAATATATGATACAATTATATCCATCCCTAGAATACCTATGTTAAGTTACAATATTATTAAAAAAATACAAATCAATTAAACAGTGCTAAAAAGCAACGACTTCCGTGCCATATTCTGTGGTTGTATGAAATCGCTACATAGTAATAAGCCCGCCAGGTTGTACGTATACAAGGGATGACCAACAGGTTGATCACAAAGCAATTTTTGGTCGATCGCAACAGTCTTCGTAACTTACGAAGTGCGATCTTGTCAAATCTTATTACGCGCACGCACTTGTCAACGCAATAAATTAGTTATCTTTTTTTTAAATGTAGATTTAGTTATTTATTCAACACTTTTATTGCAAATACAATCTGGCGGGATTGTTGCCAGGCGGCAATCTCTTCCAGCCAACCAGACAAAAGTAAATAAAGCAAGTTTCATGGTCGCAAAAAACATTCAAATGACTATTCATTCCCACGAAATCCATGAACACATACGTGAACATATGCCCACAAACCCCACAAAGATGGACAATCACCCGAACATTCTTTTTCATATAAAGTGAGATATCATCAATCAAAGGAAAATGAAAGGATGGTGGAGAGGAAAGGAAGAAAAATCAGGAATGAAATACGTTATATTACTGACTAGAAATTAAGAGTGTTAAATAGTAGATATGTCTAATCCAAGTAAATGTATATGTTATTTAACATGTATGAACAAGTTTTCTTTGCCTTAATATGTTTTTAAGCGAAGTAAATTCCGCTCATACTTCAAGTTATTAGTTATCATTTTTAACATGTGTATTATGCGTTAAATTTCGCAAACTTGATAAGTAGATAGTATACTTATTTTTTTACGTAAAAAGTCGATCGCGACAACAAACAAGCTGGCCACCCCTGCTGTATACTATAAAAACATAATACAAGTAACGAACGGCATTTCAAGAACGTTCATTGATTTGATTTTAGGCTATCTTTCGCCAGTTCAAAAATAAAAATAGACGAAAAATTGTCTTGAAAAGGTCGTGGACCTGTTGGGAATTAAATCCAGACGATTTATTTACATTACATTACAAAAATCTGCGAAAAAACTGCTTCAGCGTCATTCGAAACTGCGGAAGACGAACACGTGTTTGAAAATAGTGCAACATTAAAATTAATTCATTCCACGAATGACCATCACGCCGTGTCCCTATTGGTGTAGGCAGAGAGAACAGATATCTATTTCATTCTATCCTACCACAAATATTTCGCTTCTGCCACGTTCGTCAGTATTATAAAAAAAGTTCATTCATTACTCATCAGAATTGTTTTTTTTTGGTCATGCTACGTTTTTATACTCGTAGGTCTTCCCAAACTTCTTATACCTTCTATACTACTTATTGAGATTATACTCGTAGGTCTTCTCAAATTTCTTATACCTTCTATACTACTTATTGAGATTATACTCGTAGGTCTTCCCAAATTTCTTATACCTTCTATACTACTTATTGAGATTATTTTTTGTAAATCTTTCAACATTCATTATTTCTCTATAGTCGAACTCAATGCTTCTTTCTTTATCTTATGCGCTGCATCTCCATTCAATTCGCAGTCTTTCTTTTGTCCTTTTTCCTTATTTTGTGATACAGCTTTCGCCAATTTTACGCAACCCTTTAATTTCTATCGCATTTATCTTACTTTTATCACATTTTTGCCATTTGCATGTTTCACGTGACTATCCTAATATTTCGACCAAGATTCCATTATTAGCAGTCTGGTTTGCAATATTATTAAATATATAAAATTTAAACAGAACTATCAAGTAACCAATGTTGTTTCAAAAACATTATTTATATTCATGTTAGGCAGCTTCCAGTTTTGGACCCGTTTGGGAATTATATCCAGGATGATAGGATGCTCAGCAAGTATACTAAACATTATATGACCTACCTCTTAGTGGATATCCAGGATGATAGGATGTTCAGCAAGTATACTGAACATTATATGGCCTACCCTACCTCTTAGTGGATATATTATATCCAGGATGATAGGATGCTCAGCAAGTATACTAAACATTATATGGCCTACCCTACCTCTTAGTGGATATATTATATTCAGGATAATAGGATGCTCAGCAAGTATACTAAACATTATATGGCCTACCCTACCTCTTAGTGGATATATTATATCCAGGATGATAGGATGCTCAGCAAGTATACTTAACATTATATGGTCTACCCTACCTCTTAGTGGATATTTTATATCCAGGATGATAGGATGCTCAGCAAGTATACTAAACATTATATGGCCTACCCTACCTCTTAGTGGATATATTATATGCAGGATGATAGAGTGCTCAGCAAGTATACTAAACATTATATGGCCTACCCTACCTCTTAGTGGATATATTATATCCAGGATGATAGGATACTCAGCAAGTATACTAAACATTATATGGCCTACCCTACCTCTTAGTGGATATACAATATTATATCCAGGATGATAGGGTGCTCAGCAAGTATACTAAACATTATATGACCTACCCTACCTCTTAGTGGATATATTATATCCAGGATAATAGGATGCTCAGCAAATATACTAAAGATTATATGACCTTCCCTACCTCTTAGTGGATATATTCTAATAAAAATAACATCCCCTAACTTAGATTCTCGAAGTTCAATCTTGAATACGTTTTATAAAATTAATTATCAATGCGTAAACAAATGTCTATTAATTTAATTTATCAGACAGGTAGAAGTTGTTTTTCATAAAAGCAATGTCTTGTTTTATCAATACTCTCACGCGCTACATGTGTGCGAGTATCGTTGCCTCTCAGTGTGCGGTAGTAACACGTACAATGACAAACTGAAAATAACATACCGATTCCGGAGGCCAGCTAGAGGATGTCTCCCGGAAACGTTCTTCAAAATATATTCATCAACAAATTGACTATGTCGAAGGGTGCTATACAAAATAATGAATAACTTTAAATAAATAACTTCTTTAAATGCACGTTACACAGAAACAACAACAATTCTTGTATTGTATTACACTATCATTGTATACTATACAGTACAACGTCTTAACCCTACAGTGCGCAATGATGCACATATGAATCAACCAAAGTTTTTCTAAATATTTTTGTGTTGAGTATAAACAACGACTCACGCGCTGTAACTAATATGATACAATCATCTCCATGCTTTAAAACCACATAGGTTTAATAGAAAACTGTTTTACCGGTCAATTTGGCAGTTGAAGTTTGACTTGTCGCACGTAGATGCTTTTGTGATTTGTTCAAGTTTGAAATCAAATTACATTATTATTGGTGATCAAGGTAATCTTATTTTTTTTTCTTTTATTATTGAGTACATATGTGTAAAATAAGTGAAGTAAAATATATAATTTCATTTATATCATTATATCATATAATTAACTTACAAATGCGCAGTGATTCATATATGAACCATACTCTTTTTTTTTTTAAATAAATATATAAAAACAAAAAACAATGTTTTATTGTACTTTTCATGTTCCAGTACATATTTAATGCATAAATATATTTTTTATTTTTGAAATAAAAAAAATCGCGCATTGTAGGGTTAAGCCTTAAATAAAACAATAATTAAGTTTAATCAAGCCTTAAGTAAAATCCAGAATTACTTCTAAAAATCTGTGTACCAATGTGAATCGAATCCACAACCCTAAGATTGAAAGACATACGTATCAATTAGGCCACTGAGGCTTCCGTTCTTTAAATGATAAGGAATACATAAATAAAATATTATTCATCCGAACATAACAAAGATACAAAAAAAATATTGAATATTTGATAAATGACTTACATTTCATATCAGCTTAAATGTGATTCACAAATATATTTTTAAACAAGTTTGTTGTATTCAGTTGAGCTGGGCAGAACAAGATAAGCAACTATTGAAAGTTTTCAGATCAACGATCTCTTTATTTTTACAACCAGGATGAGAGATAAAAACAAACTACAGTTACACATTCATTTTAATATTTTTATTTTTAAAATTGTCTTCACTTAAGTCTGCAAGATCCTACTCGAAAATGTTTACCATATCTAAATTATTATTTAAGTGTTCTTTTCACTGTGTTTTTGCAAATGAAAATTAATGTAACTTAAAATTGTGTAAAATAAAGGGATTCGAACTATTTTAAAATAAAGTAAATACACTACAATTAAGAATATACTCCGTTAACTAGATATGTGCGCGGTAAAATAATCTTTGGTAAGCTGTTCTTCATTCTAAAGTCTCTTAAGCTTCAGAGATATTAAAGGAGGGCCTATTCGATGCATGTGTCATTCTAGTACTGACATACGGGCTTGAGACGGTAACGTTCATAAAACAGATAATTAATAAGCTCAGGATGGTCAGAGGATCATGGAGAGAGAAATGCTGAATATCTCGTTACGGGACCGGAAGACGAATTAATGGATAAGGCAGCATACAAAAGCGTCAGATGGCTTCGAAATGGTGGAACTGGGCAAGGCACATTTTCAGGTGGACCCAGAAAGTGGTGTGAAAAGAATTGTGAGGAGACCCTTAGCAAGATGGTCGGATGACATCAGAATAGTGGCTGGGATCAACTGGCAGTATGTGCATAAGATAGCTACGAGTGGGGGAAGAGACGGTAGGTCCATATCCAATATTGGAGTCAACCGGGCTGATGATAATGAAAATTATCTACAATTTTTAATACCTAGTATATATTATACGAGTATATAGCCAGAATGACCGATTCCCGTTGGACGTCCGAAATAATCCAATGGTATCCAAGAGGCATACAGAGGCCCAGAAGAAGACCGAAGGTACGCTGGATAGATAAAATCAGGAAGCATGGCAGCATCACATGGCACCAACGAGCAAAAAACCGAACTATTTAAAGTCAACTTGGGGAGACTTTCATCCAGCAGTGGATCGACCCTGGTTGACAATGATAATGATATATAATATTAAGGTTACGTTATAATTTGTTGCCAAGGTACACCCGAAAAGATGCGATTTACAATAAGGTGGTTCATTATCCCCGCACGAAAGGTTACGATTACTTTTGGCTTGGCTAAAACCAAAATGTCAAAAGATTTTTTTAACGAAATGTCTTGGACCATTTTACCAAATAAAATAAAACTATTAAAAAAGCCGAGATCATTCGTATTTTCGTTGTCTGTGTGTGTTTGGATACATTCAACAATTGTTGAAATAAAAAAAAATGTAAATTTAAAATAGATCTTAACTAATAAGGAAATTAGTTTCAACTTATTTTTTTTAAATCGGTAAATAAACAAGAAACAAATAAATATTGTATATTTTGTAGGGCATCGTTTAATTTTTTATACTTTTTTTTCACTGCAATCAATCAACTGACGAGATTTAGTTTCCAACCATTATACAATTGGTAAAAAAATTATACAGTATTTTACTCTGCCCCCACTATCTAAAAATGTCAACAAAACTGATATTTGACTATAATAAAAATAAACCTCCTAGACACATATAATAATACTAAAACATTAATGCTGATAAGTAACAATAGAGAAATTAAACATATTTTCGACTAAAGGATTTATTTTTTCAATCTTATATGATTAGTCAGTATTAAAATTTACATTCACACAATGCTTTTTCTAGGGAAAACTGTATGATGTTTAGAAGCATTTGTGTACCCAAATTTATTATTTGAATTTACCGTATATTGTTTCGTGTCTTACGGCCTTTGGGTTAAATTTAAGAAATTAAAATCCGAGAAGACACGTTTTTACTTTAATATTAATTGTATTTTACTTACGTTTACGAGAGAATTGAAAAAAAATTTCGTTACTCAGAATAAATATCCTTTCGTTCAAATTTTCCTTTGTTCCTTTCCTTATGATCAACGATTTTCTTTCCTGTACTTTTACTATTATTGTTTCGATATTAGTAATTTTTAAAAACTGTTTTCAAAAGTATATTTTTGTGTAAAATTTGTCATAGATCAAAACACTTTAAGGTGTACGAGATGAGATGGATGAGCAATAAGCCCACCAGATGTACCACGTTTCACAAAATAATGAAAATAAATAAATAAAATTAAAATAATTACAATACTTTACATACACAACCACGCAGTTTTCCTGTTGGAATAAATAGAGAGGACAAAGCGTAAGATTTTATATCGAACCACATATTTTTCACCATCTTATAGAGCTCCTACGATTTCTTGCATTTCCTTCTTTCAAAATGTCGTTAACTTCATTCAACCATATTTGATGTTCGTCTACCACATTTCCCACCTATATTAGAACTATATTTGTATTGTGTTTTTCTTAATTCATTCGTTCTACATGGTATGTCTTGATTGTAATTATTATTTGTATACAGCAATCTTTTCCAACCTATCAGCTCTATTTGGATTCGTTAACTGTTATAATCCACTGTTATAATACAAAAAAAAAATCGTTTAAATTCAAGTAATAATAAACAATTTAATGACTAAACAATAATGATAGAACTAGAGATAAAGAAATTCGTTCAAGGATAAGGGAAATAAAGGCAAATTAGGATGAAAGGATATTCTGAATAATTATCAGTTTTGTTTTGAACGTAAATAAGTATGGTGCACATCTGTTAAATCTTGGAAGTTCGTTCAACATTCGCTCTGAGTGAACCGCAAATGAAGATGTGTAAAATGAGGTGGGTATACAAAGGAGTTTCTCATCCTCCGATTGAAAAGAACGCCTGCGTTCTAAAAGAAAGTGAAAATTTTCGCGAAGATATGAAAGTGAATTGGGATGATTTAATATTTAAACATTTTTTATCTATAAGTGTATATTGACGATTTGATAACTAAACCAGTATTTTTTTAATATGTGTACATACATAACTAGGCTATGAAAATATGTCATTTTTTCTCCGATTTCCTCCGAACGTTGGACATATGGTATATCATATCAGGTACTCCACAAGTGCCTCGCTTTGTCTTCTTTAGCATACGCAAAGGTCAAATGTGTTGATTTCTTGTCAACAGGAAAGGACAATACCAGTCAAGCGATACACTATCCTAACTTCCTCATTCCATTTGTAACGTTCATTATATTGCTCTATAGCTCATTTCTAGGTATACACCTCATTTTAAATTTATGTACGTGTACATACATTGAATATTTGACATAAAAATGATATTTATTTAAATATTTTAATTCAGATTCCCGATGGACGTCCGAAATAATCCAATGGTACCCTAAAGGCATAAAGAGGCCCAGAAGAAGACCGAAATACGCTGGATAGACGAAATCAAGAAGCATGGCAGCATCACATGGCACCAACGAGCAAAAAACCGAACTATTTGAAGTCAACTTGGGGAGACCTTCATCCAGCAGTGGATCGACCGTGGTTGACAATGATGATGATGATGATATACATTAAAAATTTGATATAAAATTATATTTATTTAAATACTTTCAATGTAAAATTTACATAGAGGAGAGAGCGCGAGACTTTCATATTGCAACGAACATCCTTCGCTTCTTTCATATCCATACATCTTCTCATTGGCTAAGTGACAATATTTTCAAACCAACCAGAAAGATGTTGAAGAAGCCTTAAGTGAAAACCATACTGGAATCATTTAAAAAAATTGGAAACCAACGGGAATCATACTGGAAACCATACTGGAATCATTTAAAAAAATGAAAACCAACGGAAATCAAACTTAAACTGGCACCTAACCAACTAAATCGTTTCAAGTCATGTACTGATAAGAGCACGTTCACGCGCATGAGCGGCTCATGCGTGAGAGCCGCGCTAGTGTGTACTTGTGATCCAAGCGAGCTCACAGGCACACAATACTTGTAGCGCGGCTCATGCACGTGAGTATGCTCCAATCAGTACATGATAGAACACAAGTCTGCAAGTGTTCCCAATAGTTCTCAGTATTGGAAACACTTGCCGACTTGTATTCTGAAAATAATACTCTGTTTTTAGAATTGAAACAGAATAATCAAGTCAGATAGTCTCACTTGACATATCAAAACGTCTCTTCATATACTAACTTTGCTCATCGTTCTTGAACTTTATGCATCTCGCATAAAAACATACTTGTAAACCGCTATAGTAATTACCAATGTTATTTCTTTAAATTCATTAAATGTCAACAATAGCATTTTTTGCATGAAACACTTGTTAAAGCTCTAGGCCAAATTATATACGATTACGTCGGATCGTAAAATTTAAATTTAAGCCCAGATGTTTTCATTTTTTAAATGCCAAAAAATAAAAACCCGCGTTATCATAAATTGAATCAGTCAAAAATTATCGCAGTAAATTTTGAACGATAAATTGTGCCAAAAATTTAATTCCTTAATACACACAACATTTATCAATTTAATGTTTAGGTTTTGGTTTAAGATGTATCACCTCATTAAATTAAATTGTAAAATCAATATTACCTTTCTACTTCTAGAAAAATCGCCATATTATTTTTTTTATATAAATGTAACATTTATTAATAATATCTTTCGGTTTTGGATGAAAAACAAAAAGCCGTTTTTGTCAAATCTTATATGAACTATGAGTTTATTCTTAAGTTGAATTCTCCACTATTTAGGAAACCTTTGCCGAAGAGACAGAATTCCGAAGAAGATATTGTCAATAGTTCCTCAAAGGTTTTGGCTTTAACTTTGTGAGACTCTTTATTAGAATATTTAACCATAAATACTTGGTTATTCCATTAATTATATTTATTATCACTAAATGTGTTTCCATCTCCAATCCTGAGGTAGTGAGGATTAATGTAATGAGCGAAATTATAAAGTTATTTATTGTTAAATATTCTCTCTTTTGCAGTTTGCAATATGGACAGAACGGGATATTCTCTAGTAACTATATACCAAAATATTACACGACCTCCGTAGCTTAATGGTAACATTCTTGACTTCCATCTAGGAGTTTAATTCCCGATGGTACTAAAAAAATAAGGGTGCCAGTTTGGTAAGAGTTCGTCTGGTAACAATACTTGCACGTGCCGAGCGGCAGTGTTCCCAACACGTTCAATGACGGACCGCGAGTTTCGTGCCTACTCCAGAGGTTCTAAGGCTCACTTACTGGGGCGGAAGAAAATATCTCTTCAATATGTCCGAAACACTAATTCTGTAGGTTATCATACGAAAAAAAAAAAAAATAAAGACTAAAAAAATATGCTCAACAGCATCCACGAAAAGGTTCCAATAGTATAATATATCGATAAAACGCGATCATTATTTTCATGTCTAAGCTATATTATCTATAGGGGCATTCAATGATGCATAATGCAGTGCATAGTTCACAATGGGTACCGCTTAATGCAAGTCAACTTTGCATTGACGATGATTACTTTCCAGAGTCGTACTTTTTTTAAATCAAGTGTGAAAAATGGACGTCGCGGGGAGGCTTTCATCCTGCAGTGGATTGACAATGGATGAAGGTAATGGACGTCGTGGAGAGGCTTTCATCCTGCAGTGGATTGACAATGGATTAAGGTAATAATAAGGAAAGATTAAAACGAGCCATTAATCGACACGTGCATAAATTACAAATTTAACATGGGTTGAATTTGAAAATATATAATACATAATATGTATATGTATATCGCCTTTGAATAACTACCGAATAAGCCAATTTCCGAAGCGTTTATGATTAACATTCGTTATTTTGATTTATATATTTAATTCTCTACGTATTAAATAAAAGAGTAATAAACTTTTTTTAAATATTTTCATTAAGTTCCCAGAGATAACAAGCATGAAAGACGTGAATCAAAAAATACAGTAGAAAGACCAATTCCGAAGGAAATTAGAGTCAAATGTTCCAGAAATTGAACAAGTATAAATATATAACTGTATGGACGTGAAAGGTAAAAGACGTTTATTTGAAAGGTTTAAATATAGTACAGTATCCCATAATAATAAAAACCGGTATTTCATGAATCCATACAATTGAGTTAACGTGTTTCTTGTTGTTATGTAAACCGTATTCATACATCAGTATCGTCGTCGTTGTTGCTGGGTCTCGTAGTCGAAGATCCCCTCACCATTCCAACGCCAATCAACGCCATTCCAACGTCAGTCCTCAAAATAACATTTGAGCTCCTCTAAGTCGATCATGTGATATGAAGTGAGAGTGAGAGAGAACAACCCGATTACATCAGTATGTAGGGTTCCGCGGAGCCACATAATCAAGCTGACGCATGTTCACAGCATGCTGATTGTTTCTCAAACGTCTAGGTGCCATCAGCTCGAGAATAGATAGTTGTCTACCTCCAACGATATTGAGCCACCTATTCCCAGTCTTCAAACACTCGGCAAAAAGTCAGCGACTCTCGCAGACTGTCTTTGTAGCGTTTACTCAGCCCACCGATCCATCGCTTGCATATAAACCTCCTCATATATGAGGATTTTTGGGAGTCTATGATCGCCCATGCGTATCACATGTCCAGTCCACTTTAATTTTGCCCCTTCAACTATGTCTTCTATTAAGTATATATTCTGGACAAAAGGCACAACGCCTGTTTTGAAAATATCGAAGTCTTAATATCATATTTGTAATAATATCATACATTTAAGTAATTCGCTATGTGAAAAATATAACTTTAATCTTGAGAGGTTATAATTTGATTTCAAATAGTAAGTACTTAATCCACCTCTGATAATTACTCTGCAAAACGGGCGGTTATCGTCGGTGATAAAGTGTATCAGTAGAATTTAACTGAATCCATGCTGGGATCTACTGGTGTTAGCTTTATTAGGTAATCATGCACTTCCGAGCCGCTGCAGCACCAAGGTACGGCTACCAGCCAGTCACTACCACCAGGAAGACATTAATTAGAGGAATTGATCCAGGCAAGTGCCAAATGAATGTAAGAACGTATCTCCAGAGCACCAGAGACGTACCGGACGATGACTACACCATCCTTGAACATTCGTAGCAAATGTAACGTAGTTTACGGAAGTATCCTTGCAAAAGCTTCGATCTCGAAACGACAGAACAATAAATTCATTCATTAATTCAACAACTCAATTACCCACACCATCATTCAGTAACCCTGAATCTATGTTTGTGAGTGAGGGAATTTAAGATGTTTTATCAACCACTGCAGTTTGTAGTAAAAAAATTATGAAATTTATGTATTTACAGTGTTATTTTTGAAATAACTATGAATCTACCAACAGTTCTGAGATCCATGTGGTGAATTAGAATACACTTAAGGCAAGGTCTTGGATACGGTATTCACACCTTATAGGTTGGTTCTCCGTAGTTCAAGTGGAAAGGTGCACTCTGTTTTATGTAGCTTGGAAGTGAATATATCCGATCCATACATTCCCGTGAGGACTAGAGTATATCAATTGATCAACTCCCAAGGCTGTGGTATATATGATAAACGAGAGCACCGGTTTGATAGTTAGGAAAATGTTTCAGATATTGTCATGGATACCAATAAAGCAGAACAAATACCTCGAACATTATTGTATGGAAATAAACTGAAGGTAAGTTTGGAAGAAATAATTGCTTATTCCAAAGATATGATAAAAGTTTCAAACTTTTAAAATTTTGGATTCGGGAATGTAATAACTTCGACATTTTCAGCTGTTTCAGAGAGAAACTTAAATTTATCGGTTTCTCAAATATCATATTGAAGCGCTCTCAATTCTGGGGCGTTGCTGTTTGGTAGTGTCTTCCTTACTGGTTTGCATTTGGTTGTTTCGGTTTATTCATTGTTTAAAATTTCTTCTAAAGTTTTTTTCATTGTGCTTCTTTCTTTTATAATTTCCGCTTATTAATTTTCATTATCTGACATTTTTAGTGCCCACAGATAGTTATTTTATTCTGTTTTATATAATAAGTATAGTTGTTTTGAATTTGTGTTTTTTTTTAAATTTTGTCATGAATTCAATTTATTTTGGGTTGTAATTGTTGTTTTAATCTTTGCTGTGTTGTTTTTTTTTGTGTAAATATATTAAATTTATATTATCTCTAAGGACTGATGCTGTTAATAATAAATAACTAAAATACGTGCCTCCGTGCTTTTGAAACTTTTAACTTCGTATCTTGGTACAAACTATAAACATGACATATACTTCGATAAAATCCAATCTCATTTTAGACAAGTTCATTATAAAATTGAAGCTGATTAAATAAATCTACTTCATTAATAATATCCATAATTCTATGTAATATATACTCAAAATGTTATCCTTATACGTTTTATTCCACCTGAAATATGTTTCCTTCTATCTCTCGTTTTTAGTTGACAATGAAACGATTCCGATGCAAAAGTATTTTGATGGATAGTTGTGAATAAACGGCTTTCAAAAGTAAGTTAACTAATTTTTATTTCTTTTCATTTTTGTGGCTTAAAATATTATCACTATCACGTTATGTTCTGATTGGACTACGTAACGAGAACCGATTTCTTGTATGAAGGATCTTCACGTTTCCGACTTTTATTTATATTGACGTGCTACATTTTCTACATTTTGCGACTTATCTTTCGTTTATTTAAAGAGGCTGACGATATTGCGTGATTAATTAATCTTCACATTTATCATGGAGTATTTACAGTCACTCTGAATAAGCGATCGCGATAACTATATTATTTTGCCCGATCCACTTCAACAAGGCAATCCATACATTTGTCAATTGTTTTACCATTTTTTATAAAGGGAATAAGATGCTATTTTTATAATGCTATATCACTATTAGAAATAAAATAGGTATAAAGGCTAATAAACAAAAAAAAAAAAAATAATGATTTAAATTCATCAGAACGCCACTTGGAATTAACCCAAAGACTACAGATTGATAAGCATCCATTTAATTCCATCCCTGGCTCTAAAACTGTTGACTATATAACAAATGTAAACATAAATTTAACAAAATACCATGTGACCACTCTAGTTAGATACAAATGACATATAAGAACGGAAATCGATGGTATTAAAAGATATGAGTGTTTTCACAAACCAAACAAAACAAAGGAAGGAACTAAATGCAAAAAAATATGACTAATGAAAAACATTTGTGGAAATGTAATAAAAATGTTTAACTGTTGATTTAGGAAATTTACTGACGGTTCAAAAGATAAAACTCATTCGTCATCTCATTCAACTGAGCTATATTGTTATCTAAGTTATTTATTATTTTCTAAGAATAGGCTGTATGCAATTAAAAAAATATTTACGAATCTCTGGTCTAAATAGTTTACAAACCAAAAAAGACACATAGAAATGTAGTGTAATATATTATATTTATATAATACTGTGCATGCTAAGAACATTAAATATAAATTAAAAATAATGGAGTAATTTAGTAAATTTATATATTTTGACGACAACGACTACACGTGAATAACGAACGATTCGCATTTAGTTTGAATAATAAAATGAAATCGTGAGCACGCAATTAAGCAAAAAGAAAGGGTGATATATTCCACCTCACTGAAAACTATGGATAAGAGAATAAATTGAAATCATCCTTAAAAAGGACAGTTAAGAAATTGTATTTAAAAAAACAAAGTCCTCTCTCATTTGCATTGTATTTTATTAGTGCGAGTATTTCTTCATTCGTTCGTTCTACATGCCTTAACCATCTCAGAGTGCTATTGCTCACCTTATTTAACACATCAGCCCTAAGTGCATAATCATCCCTAATAACTTCATTCCGTATTCTGCCATGCAGCATTTCTACAGCATTTATGCGACTACTCCACGTTCGCGATTCCCTTACATATATCAAAATTGTTACTAGAATACTGTTGTAGGTTATCACATAAACATATTTTGATACTGTCCGGTTCGAATATATATGTTGTAGTTCCCTAATGACTTTGTTTCCTATTGCTTCCCGCCGTTCGGTATCCCTAACTCTCTCACCATTGAGAAAATACTACCTAAATAGCAAAGTTGCTTTAATATTTCATTCCATCCATCCATACATCAAAATAGATTAAATACGAATCTTTATACTAACATCTAAATCCCTCAAAATTACATTAGAGCTTTATTTATTCTTTAATTTTAATATTTTCTTTAAATAATCATTCGAATTCGTAGATTCTTCAAGGAAAAATAATATAATCAAATTTTACTTTATCCGTTAATAATATTCTTCAACAAAGGTAACATCAAATCTTTTTTGGCGATTTTTAATTCATCAAGATTGTATAAAAGATAAATTTAAAGCAGTCGTAAATAGGTCAAATTATTCCGAATCACATAACTTTTTCTATGTTCATTATTTAATGTAAAATATAATTAAAATCACATTTTGTAGTCTGCTGCCGGTGACTTCTTAATTTCCCTTATCTCTCGCTTTAGATCGAAATCCATTGAAAACCAATCAATCAAGGATTCATGAAATAATTTATAAACGCAATTTCATTTAACCTATAACTGAAAAATGTTTTTGTTTATTTTTGTACTGTAGTAATGTATTATATTTTCGTTACAGAACCTGGTGAATTTCATTACAAAACTAATTTGGATCATAAGGAAACTACCCTAATTTTCCCCTGCAATATTAGTTGAAAAATCTCATATTTTCTCTAAGTAATTTCTCTAATAAGTTTAAAATACTCTAACAACCTCTTTTTGATGGTGGATAGTACTTTTCTATCTTCATCCATTTCAGATGTCAATATTACGGGATTTATCAGCCCATGAGACCTCGCATTCTTCAAAGGTTCTAATCTTTTTGTGGTAGCATGAGCAAATTCTTGACCATCATTAAGAAGTGTGGAGAATATGAATGCTATATTTTTAGTTGGTTTAAATTGTCATAAATACAACGGGTAGGGCAGGGCTGTGTACAACGGAAGTGTTATATAAATAATATACAGCAATCCCTCGATAAGTATGGTTAATGTTTACATAAAAGGTCCGGCACTAATCGAAATCGCACTAATTAAAAGACAGTTACAAAATATAATATGTACATAATATATTTAAATACATTTCAAAAACACATAAATGGCAGAAAATACATTTAAGAGAGAAGCTATCAAAAGGTCTGGACTCATCTAATAACATCCCCCCGGTCAAGATATCCCCCACCAATATAGGGCGAGCCCAGCCGCGAGGACCCCACATGTTTTCAGCCCACACCCTTGCACATGTAGAATAAGAAAAAAAAAAAAGAAAATAAATAGGTGGCAGAAAAAAAAGCAAATACACAAATACCACCTCAGATTAATTCAAACAAATAAATATAGGTTCCTTGACAGCAACACAATGTGTACATATACGAGTACATAATAAATGCATTTCGAAATCGCACACATATCTCAAAATAAACTGCAGAAAATACATTTAAGAGAGAAGAGATTAAAAAGGTCCGAGGCGAATGGTTAAAAATTTGGAGTTTCCCCTTCTATTTTTTATTATAATAATAGTCGAAACAATAGTATTAGTTAGTAAAAAGTTTACTTAAAGCAAAATCATATACATTAGCAGACACATAAAAAAATAATTGAATTATTACGTAGTTTAGTTTTTGGAAAAATAGCAAAGTCTGAACCAAGTCGTCTTTCTTCTATTCATCATAAATTATTCGGTAACAGCTAACACATTTCCATGGAACTTCCATGCAATGTTGAGATCAGCATCCATAATTAGTTAATTTAGAGTTTCAATTATTATATTTAGTCAAATTCATTTAGAGTAAACGTTTTCGACGGTTCGTGTTCTTTTGATTCACAACTTTCAAAAACAAAAACGCGCTGTAGTTCTAAATCGACAAGATCATTAATACTGAGATCTTCTGTATGAGATTCAAGCATTTACAGTGTTTATTTCATCTGAACTTAATTCTCTTCCAATGCCAGTTATTTCTTTTAATATCACACGAGACGCAACGTCACTAACATGATTTCCACAATATGACATCGTGTTTTCCCAGATTTCCACAGTATACAATAGTGTTTTTCAACCGCATAAAATCGATTTCTTTCCCATTTACTGGGGTCTATTATAAATCCCACTAAATCGAAAATCGCACTAATCGAAACCGTTCTAATAGATAAGATACCTACACGTATATACTCGTATATAGACTGTTTGTGAACGTCAGGGGCAAATTATGATATACACAAAATGTTAAAATAACAAATTCCATGTACTCGCTTGTGATTTGATATACAATATTGTATAATATTTATATGCAAATTACGTGTTCAATTTGAACAAGTTTTGTATTTGCATACTAAATTAAAAACTTAAACAACAAAAAAACATTAGAAATACAGTAACTATAAAACAAAATACAAACTAAAACCAACAAGGAGAGCATCTCCAAAAACAAAATTTTACTAAGCTGACAATTTGTGACGAAATACGGAATGAAGTTATTAGAGTTGTGTGTGACTAAAGCTGATGTATTAAGTAATATAAAGAAGAGTTATCTGAGATGGTTTGGACATATATAACGAATGAATAAAGAAAGACTTACAAAATAAATAATATACAGTGATGTGAGTGGAAGGCGTAGTAGAGGAAGCCCAAGACAATGGTTGGAATAAGTTAATGAAATTTTGAAAGAACGATATATTAAAAGTCATCGATTGGAATGAAGAACGAATGAATGAAGAAAAACTAACAAAACAAATTAACAGTGCAAATGTGAGTGGAAGGCGTGGTAGAGGAACACCAAAGAAAGTGTGGATGAATCAAGTTTATGATATTTGGAAAGTAGGAAGTGTAAACTATCAGACAAATGGTAGGAGTTGTACGAGAAGGCGTATGGTTGTAGATGAGGCGAATGATGTATGTCGTGATAGGAAAGTTTTACGGTATATCCTCTCTACCCTACTAGCCCTATAGGGAAACGGCGTTATTGTACGTATGTAGGTTCTCTTAAAAATATTACGGGGTGCTGAAAAACATGTTGATATAATATAAATATTTTGATTTTACGATAGGAATAAATAACCACTTTTAATTAATATTAACATAGAGTAGTGGTTTATCATTAAAATTAAATAGTAAGTATATTTTTCCATGTAAAACTAGTTAAAGCACTAATTATTTACAATGAAAATTTATTTCAAAATGCCATGTTTAAGTAAACTTTGAATCCTTTTTTTACATAATTCAAGACGCGTATTTCAAAAATATTGCTGAAAAAAAAACTGCAAATTAATAATAAAACAACGGAAACTTTTGTGTTTCCCATAAATCAATCACACGGATATTAGGAACAAATCGAACGAGAACCATAAATATAATATAATACATTATGAAAAAATATTCTTTAGTAATATAAGCAGATAAAAATCATAATCTACTTTGAAGTTTTAAAATATCCTTTAAATGATATTTTGCATTTTTAATTATTGGTAGCATCGCACCACCGAGTGCGTGAACCAAATGTCCAAAACTGCCGTTCCTCGCACTTATTTTTTTACAGTGAGGTTAAATACGAGTGATGAACATATTTTCTCTCAATCTCTCAAATGTAAGGCATACCCATTTATTAAATAATATCTTATAAATGTGAAAATCTATTTCCTGCAAATGATTCATAATTTTTACATGGATCGGCTGATGTTTTTGTCAAAATATGCTTTTTTTATACAAGAAAATAAGAAACAAAATTAGTTAAATAAGACAACAGAAAAACAAATAAATACATGTATAATATAACAAAATGAACAGTTCAATTCACAAGTGGAAAGCATGCAAATTAAAGCAACAGAATACTTACATCGAGAAAGCCAGCCAAAATTATACTCATTTTGGTTATGCCAAAAAAATAGTCTATCACAAAAAAAAACACTTGGTACAATAGGATTCCTCACCACCGGATTAGTTGGTAAAGGAAGTGTGTATTTATATTAGTACAACAGGTCCAACTTCTACCAGAACACTAAATATTTCTTACCATCAGGGAGAATTTCACGTGGTTTCTATCCATTTTCATGGAAAATAATCACAAAATAACTCGACTATAAAAATATCTCTTTTTTTCAATAATGTTTAAATTTCAAATTGGTTTGAAAAACAAGTATTGAATATTCTCGATGCAATAAAAAATACGATACTCGTACATTAAATTCGTGATTGTCAGTCATGAAGTCATTATAAAATTTACTACATTTCTACTCAGAACATTAGATATTATAGTAAAAATTGATGAAGCATTAATGATAAGGACTTCAGAGATTATAAACTTTTTACTAGGAGTTCATTAATCAGAAAATATATATTTCAACCAATGAATAACACTTTCTGTGATTCATTTGATAGTTTGACAGTCAATATCTTAGGTTTAATTTAGCAATATATGATATATGCATAAAATTTTAAATAAACCAATCACAAATCTAATTTCCAGGAAAATTTAATCCTACGATAAGGGACTATATTTTCCCTAGAAAATCATATTCATTTCCAACACTTCACTGAGGTATAATTTCATGTCTTTCAAATCACATTATTTAGGTGTCGAATTTCGAAATAAAATAACCTTTTTGCTAGCATTTTTCTCGATTGTATTAAACTTTTAACGGAATATCGCACTTTTCTCAACGCGGGAAAAGCTTTCTCGTTCCGATTTCGATATTGGGAACTGTCGCAAGCGGCCAACCCTCACACACGTGAGTCGAGTGCGCCGACCAGTCAACAACTGAATATCTGAAACAAGTAAGCGAGGAAGACACCTAACGAACTCTGTACGGGAGCATGGGGTTCAATAAAAAATCAGGTTTACGCAACCATCCGTATTCATTTTGACCTAATTAAAAATATTTTTTTTGAACAATGTTATAATAACATCGATATGTTTAAAATAAAATTTAAAGGAATTGTTTGTTAGTTAAAATTAAATTAAAAATTAATTAATATTCATTTAAATTAAATAGAAATAAAGAAAAGAAAATTTTAATTAAATTTAAATTAAACTTAAATTAAATTAAAATTGAATTAAAATGAAAAATTAAATAAAAAAATTATTAAACATAATATAAAAGTCAAAATTTAATTTTAATTAAATTAACATAAAATTAAATAAATCAAAATTAAATTAAAAATACATAGTTCAAGTCATATGCGACTCATTTTTAGTGGTACTCCGTAACGTAGTTTGGTAATTAAGTTCTTTCAGATATGAAGTGACGTGATCGTATTAGAGTTTAATAACATTTTCGGGTATATTAGTATAATAACATTGTCGGGTATATTGGTATAATAATATTCTTGGACATCTTGACATATCATTATAACATATTCGGGTATCTTGGTGTAATAACATTCTCGGATATCTTGATATATCATTATAACATTCTTGGGTATCTTGGTATAATGACATTTTCGGGTATCTTGAAACATGATAATGACATTTTCGGGTATCTTGAAATATGATAATAACATTCTCGGGTATCTTGGTATAATAAAATTCTCTTGCATCTTGGTATAACGTTCTATAATTGATTGGACTTCTCCAATAGGGAATGTGCTCGCGTTTCTGTGGATCGAGATTCATTTAGGAGTGTGATCGCCAACCTTTAAACTCAGAAATGACACGAGAAGATGATGATTGTTCTTTCATATGTTACTTTACTCTCTAGTCAGAGGGAGTAACGTCATTGTAAATGGTTGACTTGTCATTTATTATTGATGTACCGGGTTTTATCTAACGATCTAAATAAATATATATATATTTATTGATAGCTACATAGTATGTACACATATAACCTGAAATTACACATACGAGTATGTTAAAAGTAATGGAAAAGTAAATACACTTAAGAGACAAGCTATCAAAAAGTCTAGGCTCCATAGCATCCTCTCAGCCGACATGTAATCCCACCGCTAGGAGGGCGAGCCCGTTCGCAATGACGCCAGATGTTTTTCAGCCCACACATATATTATCATTACATTAGAATTTATTAAGCGATTTTCATAAACTTTATGTTATAAATTCATAAAGTACGTGCTCTTGAGGTGAACAGCGTCATACGTATTTAAATATTTATTATTATCACAATTTAATGATTAACATAAAGGTTTTAAATTTCATTCAACTTGAGTATAACGATAAATGACAGCTTCCGTAGCCAAGTTGATAAGACGTTTGACTTCCACCAGGGGTTTTGGGTACAATTTTTGATGGTACACAAAATTTAAAAAAAAAAAATCTCAATCTGGTAAAAACATTGTGAGGATATTAAAAATCTTGTTAATAAATCATCTTATATATCGTTGTGATATTTTCACAAGAATTAATAAATACGAATACGAGTATTTCAGATTCTTCAAATAACTCGTATAAACAATCTTTTTTAAAAATTAATATAATTCGAACATTTCAATTTTTAACTTCACGTATTCAAATCGATTTGAATTAAATTTATAACTTAGAATTCTTAAGGTTTAACTTTTCAAAGATTTTTCATTCTTCCAAGAATTAGAATATTACTCGTATTATTTATAAATAACAAATATTTTTCCTTATCTTCCATCTTCGTTAAGGTGGGTCCAGCAATTCTTATAGATAGGAATTTTGATCGAAAATTAATTAAGTTTATGGATGATAAAAAATAAACATAAAGGAATGAATACCTATGAAAGCGTTGTTACCTGATTTATAAAAAGGACACCTTACAAAAGGACACCAATTCTTACCTTAAAAGGACACTACTCTTTACCTTGAAAGGACACCAATCGAAGTAATGTTTTTAAAGACAGGTTATAGGCAACCACTGTGTCAATTCTGATGGAATGAGTTCTTAACAGGAATCCTATCGAAGAACAAGTATTTTACCCATCAATCTCTCTGAAGAATTCTTAATATTATGAGTGACATCATATCATCACGCCGTGTCCCTTGCGGAGTTAGCAGATATAATTCAAACCAAATTTCACGTTTATACTTAGTTTTGCAATCAGTATCCGCTTCATATAAGAAAATATTATACAAATAATGAAAATCCAATATTATCAATTAATATTTTTTAAACAAACATGTTTTCATGAAAAGGGCCGGATAACATATTTTATTTGCAAGTAACGTCATTTGATTAAGGCTGGATTCCCACTTAACCACATTCATATCGTGAGCAGCCTATGAATAGTACGTTGGCTGACCGCAGCGTCTCCGAGGCAAGTCAGGGTTTGTATTCAATATTTTAGAGCATGTCAAGTCTGATTGTTAGGTTTTCTGCCTGCAGCTTTTTTGGCCATTGGTTGATCATTGTGAAGCTCGTGCAAGCTAACTCGCGGTATGACCACGATTAAGTGATAATTCTTTTTTTTTATAAAGCCGCTAAATGGTTTGCATTACTTTTTTATAAAAGTTCATAACTGGTTGTTGCTAGGTGACTTTTAATTCTTTTATCCTGTCATGTAGATCATAACTGAGCACCCTGACTCCTATGATAGCCTCTGACGACTCCTCCCCATCCATCTCTGCACTTCGCGTTATGAATAGCAGTTGTTAAGGGCAATCCTGTTGTGTCTCTCACTTAGTTACTCCAACCCATTGGTACTCTTCCTCTTGTGCGTCGTCCTTCCATGCTTCCAGTAACCACAAAGTTCTCCAAACCGTCTACTTGGCCACGAGCAATGCGCCCAAAGAATCGGAAGATTCATCGAAGACACATTGTCGATAATCTGTCGATCATTCTCAGTTCTTCGAGAATATAGACGTTAGTTAATTATTTATATATTTAATAATTTCCTAATTTAATATATTATGATATTCATAACATTTATGAAAGTTGTGTTTGGATAAAAAGTTTGATGATCTGTTCTCTCTGTCTACCCAGCAAGGGGCACTGCGTGATGATATGTATTTATATTATTTATGAATTAGCTCTTCACTTAATTTTTTTTTATATTTATTTAATATTTTGGCATCAAATATTTGTTAAATTATTTTTTATGCATGATGAATGAATGGTTTGGATATGTAGAACGAATAAATAAAGGAACAAAGCATTTAGTGGAAATATGAGTGAAAGGTGTGGTTAATGAAGACCAAAGAAAGTATGGTCGTATCGAGATAATAATATTTTAAAAGAAAGAAACGTAAATCAAAGAAATAGTAGGAGTTGTATGAAAGATATACTTGATGGCTCTATCATACCATTACATAAAACTGTTAAAAACCTAGGAGTGCTAATAGATAATACTCTCTCATGGCGAGATCAAATAAATGAGGTAAGCCGAAGGATCTTCTTCAGCCTTCATTCCCTTAAAGTGTTGCAAAGATTCCTACCAACTAAAACCAAAATTTTACTCGTACAGTCTCTGCTCTTTCCGATTCTGGACTATGCGGACGTATGTTACTTGGATGTTACAGAGGAACAGCTGGACAAATTACAGCGTCTTCAAACTGTGTGTCTAAGATTTCTTTTCAACCTACGAAAGTACGATCATATAACTTCATACCAGAAGGCATTGAACTGGTTGAATGTTAGAAATAGACGCCAAATTCACATACTGTCTCTATTGTATAATATCCTTAACTGTCCCGCCACACCCTCTTATCTCGCCGAAAATTATCAGCGTTTTTCCAATCATGGATTAGCGCTACGCTCAAACAGAGATTGTTTATTGGCCTTTCCAGTTCATCGCTCTTCTTTCTTTACGTCGTCCTTTACTGTCCATGCAGTGAGACTCTGGAATCAGTTACAAATCAATATAAGACTCGCTCCGTCCTTGGCATGCTTTAAGAAGCGACTGAAAAAACTCTTAATTTCTAGTCAGTAAAATAACCTGTTTCATTCCTGATTTTTCTTTTCCTTTCCTCTCCACCATCCTTTCCTTTCCTTTTGATTGATGATATCTCACTTTATATGAAAAATAATGTTCGGGTGATTGTCCGTCTTTGTGGGGTTCGTGGGCGTGTTCTCGCGTATATGTTTATGGATTTCGTGGGGATGGATAGTCATTTGAATGATTTATGCGACCACGTAACTTGCTTCATTTACTTTTGTCTGGTTGGTTGGAAGAGATTGCCACCTGGCAATACGCCCGCCAGATTGTATTGCAATAAAAGTGTTAAATAAATAAATAAATAAAGATATGTTCACGATAGGAAATTCTGGCACTCTATCTGGCGCAAATTTGCCCAGTCCGCAATTCTCAAACAAGTTATTGATCATATAATAAATAATTATATTAAAATTTCTTGATCTCTGTCAACCCCAAAATATGCAACAGTAACGCATTCATCAACAAGTGAATATATGAAGAAAAGACATGCATCAGTCACATATTTACTATCTTGCCGACATGAAATTGCTTACATTCAGATTGAAATTGCTCACATTCAAATAGGAAATTGCTCACATTCAGATAGATAACATTCAGATAGGAAATAATATTCAGAACCAATAATAACAGACTAATTTTCATGATTTATTAACCCTGGCTTTGTTTCTTTGTCAAACAAATAATCTTTCAGGCACTTCGATACAGTTTATGGGTCATCATTTTGTCACGAAATTGATTTATATTGTTGTTTAAACATGTTTTTTTTTTCAAACAATAATTGATAAGTTTTACATACATACATATGTTATGTACCATATTTTGATTTAGTAAAATCCATATCTTTACCGCATCTAATGAATGTTGCGTTTGTTATTTCTTTATGGAACTTTTTCACTTATAGATTAATTGTTAATTTTTTAAACTTAATCAGTTGAAACTTAAAAATGTCTAGAATTGTAATTTAAAAAAAATTGTTTTACTATATTGACTTATATAATTACACAATGACTTGAATTTAATGGCACAAATCATCCTTGTTTGGGTGGATTGTCTATTAAAAAAAAAACATACCATCAAGCCATGCCCTTTCTGATGTAGACAAAGAAAAGAGATCTCACGCCTTTCTTTCAACGTAAACGGCTTATGGAGAGGAAAGAAAAGATAGGAATGAAACACGCTATTTTTACTGACTTGAAATTAAAAGTTTTTTTCAGTCACTTTTTAAAACATGCCAATGACGGAGCCAGTCTAGCGTTAGTTTGTAACTGGTTCCAGAGTCTCACTTCATGGACAGTAAAAAACGACGTAAAAAAATAAGAGTGGTGAACCAGGAAAGTCCATACACCATCGCTTCTATTTTTTATACTTCTCACGTTCTATCAGTTAAAATTTCTCCGACTATCTTCCATTCTTTCTTTTATCTAGCTGTTACTCGCTGTCCATTTATTTCGGACATATATTGGGATGTCCGGAAAGTACTTTCGTATTTCTGGATAAATGTCGTTAGGACAAAACTTTCGTTGCTTACTTCATATTCAAAACGTTGTGAATATATATTGTTATGAGGGGTATACAAGTAAGAGTGATTTAAATAACGCCGTTTAGAGGGCAGACTAAATATTCTGTATGGCTATTTAGATCAGGAATACCTAAATACTGAATCTCAAGGACGCTCTTACTTGAGATTCTGTGTGGCTATTTAGGTATTTTTGATTTACAGGAATACCTAAATAGCCAAACAACGAATATCATAAATTACAATTTACTTTAAAAATTTCAACAGAAAATAATAATTCACATCTGGCAACTATAATAGAGCCCGAGCTTTGAAAATTACGAATTACAAAATGTGATGGCTGGTTTTTAATTAATAAATTTTATTTTTATTTATTTAACTCTTCACAAAAAGCAATGTCTTCAAACCATCCAGAAAAAAATGTTGAAGAATTTTGTTTTCAGTTTAAGGTGTGCGATATGCTATATTTGAACTCTATGCAGTAAAAATAAAAATAAAAATTAATATCAAATTTAAAAGATTAATCGTTTAACGATTAAATATAACAAATAAAATATTTCATTTATTTTTTATAGTTAAGGCGTTAACACTGTAGAGGTTAAAAGGAGCATAATTCAGTATTGTTTGTGCTCCTCTGATAATAAGGTGAAAACCTTGAAACCGGTAGGGCATACCGTTATATAATCAGTGTTTGATAAAACAAATTATAAAAAAAAATGTTTCCTCTGCGGCTAGGCGATATGAGTGGGTATTGGGGGAAGAATAATGGGGAAACCAGGAAACATCGTCACTGAAAAGTAATGTAATGTTTTTTGAGTTATTGTTTGAATTACGTCAAATACGGGTCGAGTCTTAAGTTAGTGGGCAGTTGGTTCCAGAGCCATAGACAATCAAAGACGACATGTAAAATCTACTACAATTTTACGAACGATAAAAAATATTTCGAGAAATAAGTCACAATATAATCAAAATAGTCACAAGGGAATCGAGCTCATAACAAGATGGATTTAAGTTCAAATTGTGATGCCTCTCTCCAAATACTCCATGTTTTCTTAAGTCGGAACATTGCAATGTTGTCCATTTCGATTCATCTTATAATTTCGCATTCGCATCCATCAATAAGATATAGTACCTAGTTGTTTTTATTTCTTTAAAAATAGATTCGAAAACTATAAAAGGCAAATAACAATTATTGATAAGGAGAAACAGAACGAAAAATACTAAATCTGTTTGCAATCTCAGTTATAATTAATAAACTGATGTGGTTCAATTAATATTATTATTATTTAGGGCATTATCGATCATATTTACGAATATTTGTTTGTTTTGTATCTTTATTTTTTTATGTACAGATATTTACAAAAAATACAATCAGGCATCTGTAAGTTTTAAGATATGCCGTAGAAACACGTGTAGTGTATTTTAAAACGTTTTTAATAATATATATGACCGAAGTCATAGGTATCCTTACGCCCCCGAATACTAGGCGAAAAAATGCTTACCTGTCATTTGACGGCAGTAGGACAGCATGGGGATACGTATCACTTGTTATATATTCTGAATATACCTGCATCATATGAATACATAATACTCGTATATTGTACATCGAAGTATCGAAAGTATTCCTGATATATTATACTTATACTATACGAATATAAATTGAGTATCGAAAAAAAAACAATAATATGTTAAGTATCTCTTTTTGTACACTTGGTGAAATGCAAGTCTAGTCAGTTTCAAACTAAGTTACTATTGTCTCGTTGGCTTATCTCAGAGGCGGGAGCAAGTGCTTTTAAGAGAGAACTTTGAACTTGGAAATGACGTATTTCTTGGTTCAAGATGGAATGAAATGGGTGAGTACTATCACTGTATCATATACACACTATTACTTACCATAAACAGTGATATATCACGTTTTAACCGTTCTTTAAATACTCATTTATCCAATGCACCGAGCATGAGAAACGGTCGTAAAATATACACATAAGTTCTTTATTGAGCCATTTGGTAAACTATTATATTAATTAAAACAGCTGTTCTTAAACCCTCTAAAAAAGAAAGATTATATTTAATTTAATGTTTCTGTATAAAGCTTTTTACAACATCATTGATAGTCCCGATATATTGGCCCAAATTGATTTTCGCACTCCTGCTAGAAACATACAAAACATTTTACAATTCAAAAGGGTCAATTTGCTAACCATAGTTGTATGTTGTAATTCATCGATCGTGAGAACCCAACCATTGGGTAACTCCATCTGGTTTGGTAGATATTTTTAATATAGATGTTGTTAAATTCAGGAAGGTTCTTTTCAAACATGGAATTCACTGGAAAAGGACCCTCCAGAATTCAATAACATCTACGTTAAAAATATCCACCACATCAGAGATGGGGTTACCCAATTTTCCTGAATCTAAGGCCATGACTGGTCCTACAATATCCCCTTGAAATAGACGTAATATTTTATACTCGTAAGTCATTAATTGTTGATTGTATTTAATTATTTTTTGTATAGTAATATTCTATAGACCGGCATGTCCAAGCATCATATTTTGAAATATACGAGTATATATCTTAAACTGTAGAGTTTGGAAGATATCAATACATTTAAAAAAATGTTATTGTGTATATAAAGGACACTCAAGTGTAGTTTTTTTATGAATATTAAACTAACTAACCAATAATATTCATTAAAATATATTGGAAAATTATTCGTAGATAGAAGTAGATAAGACTTTGAGAAACAGCGTATTTAAGAAATGGTTATTAGTTATTTGAAGTGGCCTCTTTATTTTAAGTTAAATGGTTTTATCGAACTATAAATATTCGGATGTGTATTGACCATATCCTACTTCTTCATTTCATATTTAAACACTTTGAAAATACATAACATCACATAGTTCCTCTATCGGGATATGGAGAGAAAACAGAACCCCAGAATTTCCTATCGCGAAAAAACATCGCCTCTAGATGCACACATCTTTTCATTTAACTCCTACGATTTCTCTATCTTTTTATATTTAATATAATTCATTTGAACTAATCATGCTTCCTTGGTTTTCCTCTAGCACACCTTCGACTCACATTTGCACTATTTCTTTTGTATCTTCTTTTTTTGTTCAACATGCCCAAACCATCTTAGACTGCTCTCTTTCATCTTGCATAATACAATACATCGGCCTTAAGTTCACATTCATCCCTAATCACTTCATTCCATATTCTGTCATATATGGTATTATCACCCTATATGTTATTCTCAGTGTACGAATGTCTACAACATGTATTCAGCTCCTTTCAGTAATTCTCCACGTCCACGTTTAACTCCCATACACCCTGACGACCACCGTGGCCTAGTTGGTAAGACCCATGTCTTTCGACCCGGGAGATGCGGGTCCGATTCCCGTTAGTATACTCGTATATATTTTTTATCAAATAGGGTTCTAGTCCGCTTTTCACTCAATGCTTTTGATTTTTATTCTTATAAATTGAAATAGATCGTAGTTGACAATAAGGACGTCAGGTTCCATTGTATTCAACGAAAAAATAATATAACAGTTGCCAAGAAAATACCTTTAAAATAAGGATTTACTCAATCTATCAAATAAAAAAACTTTATCTTAACATTCCTCTCCGCGTTGGAGGTTGGCAATCATCATGGCTATGTTAATTTTGTCTGTAGCTGCTCTGAACAGTGTTACAGTGGAATCACTCTCTTCCCTCCAAACCATCTTCTTTCCACACTACGTTTTCCTTGTATCTTCTCCTACAATATGACTTGAATGATTTCATATTTTTTTCATCTCATGAAATGCCTAAAGTATTCAAATCTCCTCTTAATGCAAGTGAATACTTCTTTGTCTGTTTCAATGATTTTTTCAGCGTTTTTTGTTGTTTTAAATCATTTACTGTGAAATTGGTAAATCTAATGGCCTATTCCAGATGACTAAATCGTAAAATTGCAAGCCTTAATTGGACAAGGCAGTAAACGGATATATAAATTTAAACGAACGATTAAAATCGTCAACCAAGAGGAAGGAAATCGTTTAAAGTACTCGTAGTTTCATATTATGCATCGAAGAATTTCCCGACTTGATAACATCAACCAACGAGCCGGAAAAGGTCAATAATGATTGTTTTTATTCCTTTCATTTTATTTTTAATTCTGAACTCATTCAATAGACTCCAAATCTTACATAATTTACGACTCGAGTGGTGGCTTCACAATAAATACATTTTAAATAAGTAGTAAGCAAACAATATAATGAAATTCCGTGCACTTTAGAATACGTAAGAACCAACTGTATTAAGTCACATAACTATCACTGACGCCTCATTAAAAAAGCAATTGAAATTTTTCAATACTAAAGTACGCTGCGGTCTCGGATGCATTATATTTAGAATTTGTTTGCTGGCCTATAAGGAGTGCCTGAAAAGGAACTTCCGAATATCCGAGAACTTTTGAAGACCTTTTTTGAACTGTTTTTTTTAATTGATTATTGTGTTTTTTGTTTACTATTTTTGTGATTTTTTCCCCTGTGTTTTTTGTCTGATTGTACTTGTCTGATTCCGTCTTTTATATTTTGTTTTTAATTTGTATTTTGTTTTTTATTTGTTTTTAAATTATTTGTCTATTGTGTTTGTATTTTTTCCTCAGTGCGGGCTGTGCGCCTATAGACGGCCCCGTATTGTGTTGGTAACATGTTTTTTTACTATACCTGTTTCATTCTAAATATTTTTGTTGTAATTGTGGATAACATTTTTTTGTATATTCTGTTAAACTTAATGTGTTGAGCTTGGCTACTGGCTCTTTTAAATATTTTTTTGTTATAAGGTACATTGTACTGTTTACTTATAAATAAACACCAACCGAGAAGATGAAATGCACTTTAACTTGCATTTCCAATTTCAGAAAGATACAGACGACAACACAAGTAGGTGAAGTTGAAATTGCCGTGCAAAGGGGTGGGGATACGTTTGCCGGATCCTGCAGTGGTCGCCGCGAGCATGTTTACGGAACTCCTTGCCCTATATGCAACAGGATATCACAAATTGGCTTACATAGACATCCTCGGTGGGACCAACGACAAGCCCCCTAACCCCGCATTTTGTGTTATGCCTTCTATTGTACTCATCATGGGTAATAGGCATTACATTCAATGGCTATTTGTCATAATATTCGTTTCAACAAACTGGAGCGATTTTTTAGGTAGCATCAACAATCTCCGAGTGAACAAACGTTTTTTTAGATCGCAAATTTTAGAAATGGCCTGATAAATTTCCTGTATTACTTTATTTTATATTTGACTTAATTTTTGACAGTAATTTATATCAATCGCTCAAACGGCCTGCTATTAAAATAACTTAAAACTGTATCATATATTTTCAATTACTAAGATTAATGTGTGTTTTTCTAAATACTAGATTTACATAATAGCCGCTATTAAACAACAATGTTCTGTGCTCTGTCTATGATTATAAAAGATAAACAAAAATCAAATATTCATTTAATAATAGTACATTTTATTTAATGGAAATAAATACACAGTTGTTGCGCTTAGATCTCTGTTTCTTAACACATGGGTAGCGGTAGCGACCCAAAATTATTTTAGTAGTTTGAATGGGACGCGAAATATTTTCAATAATAACAATATTTTTATATTTTTTGTATTGTAAAATAACTTAGGATACGTAATAAATTTTTAATTCTTTTTTTACCTTTCGAGCCCCTGCTATATCGTCAAATAAAAATGAATACTATTCAATTTTGAAATGATTTTACGAAGAATTTTCCTATGTTAATGACCTACAAGAGTAACCTATCGAAAAACAAAATGGCGCGGTACTTCGCTACAGTTTTAAAAAAACACCAAGTCTTGAAGTGCATATTGGTTGAAATTAAAAAGCGAAAGTCAACACTAGAAAACGAAGCATTGAAACTTTAATAATATTCGTACTGCTATTTAAAACAACATAGGTATATTCACGAGTCAGGATTTTCTTTACAACTCTAATTATGACAAAACTAAATTGCAAAATATATTGTACTACAGTCTGAAGATGACCTATCTAATATAATATCAAGATTTATTGAGCTTTCAAAAACTATTCAAAACTAAGGCTCACATTAATAAGATTTAATGTTGTTACCAATATAAGTCATGTATTTTGTATTATTTAAATATAAAACTTATTTGATTGTTAATTGTATAATCGTCGTGGTAACTGCAATAGGTCAGATGTCAAATATATCAAACTTTACAGGAGAGACAAAAACATTCCCATTTGCCCCCATCTTCTCGGCTGCTTTTATAAATTAAATAATATCATGATTGATTGTACTCCGAATTAATACTACTTTTTTATTGTATTTATTGTAAGTTATGTTGACATACAACCATTTGCTCATCGACGTGATATTTTTTGACATCCAACCTTTTGCAGTTACCACGACGAATATTATCAAAACTAATATATCGGAGTCATAGCTAAAAAATGTTAAGAAACACTGGCGGCTTAGATCATATGAAATAAACTTTAAACGAGTTTTGGTAGTTGTTTACTATTTCCATCATCGTCATATCTAACGTCAGAGCAATTTGAGGATTTTAGCTTCATGTAACACGCCTCTCCAAGCTCCTCTATCCCCTTTTTTCTCGAATCTTCATTACGTCATCGAAACCTCGGTAGCCCAATGAGTACCGAGATTTTGGTGTTTGGTAGTTTACTCACTTCACTGTTCATTCGTTCCAAGTCTCCCAATACGTCATCATGTTTACTGTGATCAGGGCTACCAAATCCGGACTAACGTAAACGTTATCAAATCTACTTAATTTCGTATCCTCCGTTCCAGGGTGTTTGCATAAAGTCTCGAATAGAGCCATAGATCTTTCATGGAGTTTTTCTCTTAAAAATGACATTAACTTCCGTAGCTTCATTTATTAGACGTCTGTTTTCCAACAATAGATCCAATTACCATTGGCATCAGTTTTTTTAAATATGTCTCTCTAGTTTTTACTTATTATTACTAATTATTTAGAAACTACATCCTATAAAAAGGATGTTTAGTACCAAAAATAATGTAAAGAAAAGGAGGGAGTGTAAAAATATAACAATGTAAATGAAAGGAGAGAGTGTAAAAGTGATTGTAGTATTAAATATTTAAGTAGTTTTGGACAATAAATCCAGATGTGATTGTAAATCAGTGGAGAATTAAGTGCAAACAGATGGGCGCAGGATGAACGGGCGGAAGACATGTAACATACACTTGAGTAAACATCATATGAGGTGAGTACAGGAAAGAAAACATGGTCATGAGTTTCCTCTCCCATTTCACAGGCGCATATGAGCTCTTCTTTAAGGTCTCTCGAACATATTTCTGGTTGGGAGTGGTTGGCGTGGAATAAATCTTCTGGGTTTACTATATCCAATGTAAGTGAAATATTATACAATAATGTTTCCGTTCGTCTGATATTCTCATAGCCCTGATTAGCTACATACATACCATATATTGGAATGCGTAATTTGTTAAAAACATAATACCGATTCAAATAAGGAGTTACAGCATTTTTTTCTACAGCATATTTATCATGCTTTCAATAGTCGCAGTAAATGAACTACAAACATTAAATTGTGTTTACTGTCAATTCATATTTTTTTATATAAACACTGAAGGCGAAAAGACACCTTGAAGACGTGATGCTATGGACATCACTCAGGACAGTCATCAATTCTGGAAGAACTACAAATCGAATAGTATTTGTCTCGTGAACAACAATAGGTACAACTGAAAATTCTTAGGTACCTCCAGGGGTGGAACAATGGGCGAGGGCGTATCAGCCCCGGGCGAAGAACTGAACCTTCGTTAAACGTGCAACAAATAAAACTGTAACTTAATTTTTTAGAACCATTGACAATTCAGTGTTCAGAACCACTGGTTTCCAAACCATTTTTCATAAGAATTTTAGTAACCAAATATAGTATGTGCACATTTTTTAACTTTGCTAAATGTCAAAGAAAAGATGACACTAAAGTACTTCTTTGTATCAATAATGAAATAAGATTACTTACAGGGTTTTAATATTTTACAAATAGAATACTCAATCGCTAAAAATAATAACTATGGTGAAATTATTGAAACATTTGCGCATTTAAAAGTGAATTGGTACAATAAATGTATGTATAATACAGTAGTATTATACAATAATATGTGTGTACAATACAATATATGTGTGGTACGTCAAAATAGCAGCATTACTATGATACATGATACAATATAATACTATGATACAATATAATATACGAGGATGAGCCAAAAATTATCCCCACTCTTGCTGTAGAATTTATTTTAATCAACATTTAGAAAAGACAAAAACACAATTTTTCGAAATACTCTCCTTACTTTTCTATACACTTTATCCATCTGTCTACAAGCTTTCGTATTCCCTCATTCAAAAATGTTTCACGCTGAGCTGCGTGCCACGAATGCACCATTGTCTTCAGTTCTTCATCACAAGTGAATCTTCGTTTTCGTAGAGTGGGGATAATTTTGTATTTACTTAACTTTGGAGATGAAGTTATTGATAAATTAATGTATATATATATATTTTTATAACATTATTTTAAATCCATTTGTATTATTGATATTAAGTTCATTAAACCTATTATTAATATTAAGTTCAACTGAGCTCTGTTGAACTTAATATTAATAGGTGTAACATGTATACTTGTACATACCTACATAAATACACATTTAATGAAAATAATCACTATTAGATACAAGTTTTGTATTACATAAGGGGGAATCTTTTATTACCCCTAGCGCAAAACACGCAGTTTCGCCCCCGTTTTACTCCGACAATATTATCAGACGAGAAGATACAATGGAGGTCTGGCGATCCAAGGGAAAGTAAAAAAAATCCTGTTCAAGATCGTGAAGAGGCAGTTCACCAATGCGATGCACAGACCTTGAAAAAAATGAAACCAACAGGTCACTCCAACAGTGTTGATGAAATGACATTGGCCGATATAAATTGAGGTATATCATTCTTCCTGTATCTATCTGTATAAAGTTCAATGATCGCGACTGGTCTATTAAGAGCATAATAAATAAGGAAAGTAATAATTTGTGTCATTTATTATAAAAACATCAACATTAGTTCGAGGGTTCGCGTAATTGAGACAGTGGTTTAATTATTCATAAACTTTTAGATTTCACTTGGATATTTTTCTCATAAAGAACGTTTTAACTACCAAAATGTGTCGATTGTTACCAAGCATATTTATAATAAATCTCACTAGACATTATACAACATTCCATATACTTTATATTTATGCTTCAATTTAATTTGTTTGATTGTATATCAAATTGTAAGATATTAGTTTGAAGTCAACATCGATCGTGGATGAAAGTCTACCCTATGGTACATAATTATTGGTAAGTAAGAAAGTCGAGTAAAAATCAAAACCTCGTCAAAATAACCTAACAGTAAACATATGTTATTTTGCCCTTATCGCCTTTCTTTTTCCTGAGTCTTCTCTACTCTCAAGGAATATAAAAAGTCAAGTTTATAAGACATTGCTAAAACATGTGCCAACAGAAGCATCGGAGGCCAGAATGCTTATAAGTGATACAAAAAGTTGTCGATATATTTGAGAGAAAGATTGTCTGCAAAATAGATAGTCAAATTAATGACAATGGCGCATAGAAAAAGGGTTATAATGAAGAGCTCTACACTACAGTATAGCGAAGTTATAGAAGCAAAAGTTATAAAAAATACTCGACTGCTCTGCTCGAACACTTTAGGTATATTGCATGCAGGACATATATTATATGAACTTTTAAGGATACCTTAAAGAGGGTAATGTGCCAAAGAAGTTTTCTTATGGAAGGGAGAACTTTGGGTCACAAAGCATTGCGGATTTTTATACCCACTAAGAATCAATAAACAAGTAATTAAAATTCCCACAATAGATACAAGAGATATGTGTAAAAAAACAATGAATGAAAAGAGAAGCTTTTTATTTTGAACTGGATCAAGATTCAGTAAGGAAGAACATGGATAATTTTTAAGTCGCACTGTGATCGTGCAGAAGAACATATCAGAAAACGGAAAAGTCCCCACAGATACAAAAGTTAACGGTGTTAAGATTTATGGATTAGATCATACGAGATAAGTTTGCCTTAGGTTATCAATATATCACACTTCACATACATAACTTTACAATGTAATTATGTGAAAAGAGCAAACAATAATCGAAAAAAATGTTCAATTCCCAAATTAATCAAATTCTAAAAGACTGAAAAGCCTTAAGGCAATAGGAGAATATGCATGGCGAAGTGTATAACTGTGGCAGAAGTGAAATATGTGTGCCAGGATAGAGTAACGTAAAAATCTGTTCTCTCTGCTTACCCAAAAGAGATATAGCGTGATGGTGATGATGATTATGATGAAAAGAGGCAAAACCATGGAAAATATAAGAATTCGATATTATTCTCTTTCTCTCAAAAGTGAGTAAAAAACTTAGGAACTGCATCCGTAATACCGAGAGCGCTTCAATATTTTTGTTAGGCAGCTAGTACCTGAAAGACCTGAAAGAAAAACTAGCCTGACCAAGTTTTACTCCCAGATACCGTCGATTATTACTGCCAGATACTGTCGATTATTACTGCCAGATACCGTCGATTATTAGTGCCAGATACCGTCGAATATTACTGCCAGATACCGTCAATTATTACTGCCAGATACCGTCGATTATTACTCCCAGATGCCGTCGATTATTACCCCCAGGATTCCATGAAGTCTGGTCGCTAAGAAAGTATGTAAACCACTACGCCAAAAGACCGAGCAACTTATTATCCATTATTAGAATATCGATTTAAATTTGGCTTTAATGATTCATTCCACCTGTATTTATTTAGTGCTACTAATTAACCTTTTTACACCTGAATTAATTCTAAGGTTTTAAAAAATATTCTTGCTTGTGATTGTATTATTTACACTAAATGCCGCGCAAAACGTTCCAAGTCGATAATACAGTATCCTACACTTCATTTGTTATCAATGGGAACAGAAATATACCACAAAGCTATTTATAAAATGCATGTTAACTATGTATCCATTATAATGGACACCAGGTCTGAACAGGTTTGAACACATGCGTCCCTGATGTAATATTCTATAACAATGCAGCGCTATTCAAGTCGTATAACTATTATCGAAAGAATAACTTATATTAGATAATCGGAACATTTTATACTAATTATATTTAGTGTGATTGGAAGACGCTTTAGAGCAGGGGGTTTCAATATAATTGTGGTCGCGGGCGCATTCGAGATTTCGGAAAATAGTGGCGGGCGAAAGCCGGATTTCTAAAAAAGGCACGCTAAGCAAACACATTTCTCTTTAATTTGGGTAAAACAGTAGTCTTTTTCCCGATCGTTGTTGAATTTATAGGTTCATTGTTCTTTACTTGGATTACCCATTTTAGGGTAAAATGTCTATGAGAAAAAATCAAACGCGGTGACAACACGTGATGTGACGCAATACTGCATTAAGACTGAACGGTTACCAACAGATAAAATATTATACATACCTAAACAAGTGCAAAAATTTAGCACTGGTAACCTTTGAACTCACAGACAGTGGTATTAAAACATTTTCGTAAAATAGCATAAATGTTTATATATTTACGATGATTTCAGTAAACAATATTACTAAAAAAATGCTCTTTTAGATTAAATTGTGTTTTTTTTTCGTTATTTAATATAGGGTGTACCAAATTGTATCACCCCATTTATTTTTATTATAAATTTTATTCCCATTATATAATTGGTTATAATAAAAACAAATAGCATGATAAATTTTGGGACATACTTTGTAGCAGGCGTATGCAAATAGTTCATGCGCTAGTGCGCCCGCGGGCACAGTGTTAAGAGACTCTGCTTTAGAGGATGCAGTAATGAAATGAAGAAGCTACTACGAGTATTATCTTCTTGCATGTCATTGTACTCGTACTATAGCGAACATTGAGTAATAAATTACACGAAAAGAACTCCAAGTGTAGTATAATAATGCGTACCGAATCATATTTGCACTGTCAAGATATTGTAGTGCTTCAGAGATGTTTTCATAAGGTTGTCTGCCAGCGTTTTATGCACTTCTGAGGCATCATATATTATATTGAGAATATAATATGAACGTAATAATTATGAAACGTACATATACAATGAGAACTGATAACTCGATAATTAGAGTTATTACAAGTTAATAATTTATGTTGCGGCTAATTAGATAATGATTATTGTCACAAGAAGTAAATAGCCTGTACAAAATTCTTATTTACATACTCGTACATATTATATATACCATCACGCCATTTCACTGTACGGGTTGGTATAATGCATATTTGTTTTTTTAATAAGTTTAATTTTAAAATGCTTGCTTTTTAAATTATATTGATTTTTTTCTGTTATTTTTTAAAAATTGTATGAGAGGTGCGAAGAGAACAATCTGAATGTATGTTGCAAAATCTGAAATCGTGGTGATAGAAAAGTGTGAAAGGAAAAGTAAATGCGATATTTCGATGAATAATGAAAGATTTTAATAAATTGAGGAATTCCGCTATTTGGGCAATATTTTCTAAGCTTGTGGAAGAGTTACGAGAGATATCTAACGACGTGCAGCGATAATGAAACAGTCAATGGGGTATTTAAACATACATACTCGAACCGGACTGTATCAAAATCTGCTAAGATGATGGTCCACAACAGTATTTTAGTACCAATTTTGATCTATGGAAGGGAAAAGTAGACGAGCCGAATAATGCTATAAAAAGAATACATAAAACGCCATAAAATAAATCCATATAAATTGAAGGTTCCCACTTTAAATTATCTGTTTGTATTTTTTCTTCTAATAATCGTACTAAGTGTATAGATAAATATATAAATAAATAAAGTTGGTTTCCTATCAGCTAGTGTCCTATATAAGCCATCTTTGTTTATTTAATTTGATGAAAAAATAATGTAGATATAAAATGAAATTGCAATTCAATGTAGTAAACAAAATTTAATTCAATTGAAGGAAAAATAAATAGGAAGATTATTTTGTCCCTTGATAGAACTCTTTATATATAGAAGGCAAAAAGCGAATGATAAAAAAACATGAATTGAGACGAATTTAGTCCAGAGACGGAATGTAGATCAAGGTACCAAGGCGATTGATTATTCATTAGACCTACGACATAAGGACAACAATAAAATTATTATTTCATTATCCCGCTATGTCCCTATTGGAGTAGAACAGATATCCTCTTCATTCTATCCTGGCATACATATGTCGTTCTTCGTTCTCTTTTCTTTTCACTCTTACCTTTTAAAGAATTTGATTAATTTGGTATTGACCCCATTTTTCTAGGTCTTCACTAAGTCTCTTACCTTTTATACCGCTCGTATAAAAGTTTTTATTTAATATTTCATTATGCATTCTTTCTACGTGGCCGAACCATCTCAATATAATGGCCGAACAATATTCGTGTTAAGCACTGCATTCTTCAATTGGCATTATTTTGTTATGTCCTCATTCCTTTTTTGTCACACATTCTATGCAACGCTATATCTATTTGCAATGAGTTACTGCTTTTATCGAATCACTCAAATCATAGTGAAGTTTTATTTTTCTTTTGTATTTATTGTAACTTGCTAATGAGGTGTCAAATATCTAAAATAAATATAGTTTAATAATTTTATGAGAGCTATTTTAATAATGTTTTTATAAGCACTATCTTTAAAATCGCTTAAACTGAGACAATCTAATATGTTGTCAAGGCACTTATTTCGTATTTTTGGGATAGATGTCGTAAGGATAAAATTTCCGTTACTTACTTCATGAGAAACGTGCTGAATGTATATTATTAAGAAAGATAATAGTTAAGCTCATTTTTAGACATTGTTTACCCAAGTTATGAGAGCGATTTTTGGCGTCATTTTGAGGATATAACAAAATAAGTTGTTTTTTTCGGTGCTTGATGGTTTTTTACTATCGTACATATATAAAAGACAAAAAAAAACAAGTTACTCGTATGTACAATGTATGGCGACGATGCAGTAAGCGATCGTGTATGTCAAATATAGTTTAAAAAAACCATAATGGTGATACGACACTAGAAGATGGTGTTCGCTCTGATATGTCGATTACAGATATCGACCAAATCAAGACTGATCGAGAATAACCAACGTGCTACAATTCGAGATATTGCTGAGATACCAAAATATCAAAAATCACTGTCTACGAGCATTTGGTGGAATTCCATTTGAATTTGACCTGAAAATACGAAATTATTTTCAAAACAGCCCATAGTTTGCGTTTTCCGCCACAATGTTTTATAGTAAAAAAAAAAAAATATATGCCAATACCTCGAATAATATTTTTTACGTGAGATTTCGTCTAAGACCTGTTCTAATAGGAAGCGGGTAATAAGGCCTTTCACCGTGGAACCGAATCATAACAAGGTTACGTCACTGTCTGCGTCAATTCCACACTATAAGACATAACTCATTAGCTCCGGTCTGCGTTCTTTACCATGAGAACTGAAGTCTTAACACCATGACCAGTTCGAATTTATGGCTTTTTTAGCGCGTGATTCGCAGAAATTTTAATTTAAGGAGATGATTCAAACGTTTTACTTGGTAAAAGTTCTATCTTAGATCGAAATCACGTGGAAGGATGATCAACATACGTACGTGTGGAGTCAATACAATCACACATCCACATTGTAATTCAGGGAATATCCACTTACTTCGGTTCTTTTGGAACACCTTGAAAAAGATGGGAGGACTACCAAAATCAGACAACTTGAAATTTGTCTTCTTTAAAGTTCCTTTCTTCATGGCTGGCTATCTTGGCCATTGAGATAGCAACTCTAAACAAATATATTTTGCAGCATCAGACGTCAACACCACATCTCAAAACATTGATTCTTGTACGTTCTCGGGCTTTTATTGTCTATGTTTCAGCGTCGTACAATAATAAAGGAGATATTAGAGTTTGAATTAGCTCGAGATTTTGCTTAACATATATTCATTATTTTAATACACTAACATTTATGTATATTTCGGTATCGAACTTAGGTATACCGTATTGTATAATCTGACGTATTCTTTTTAAAGGACGCGCGAGTTTCTCAATCTATCTTGAAGCGTTCTGTCTACTTAATAATGTACTGTTTGTGTAACTTTTATATTGATATATATTGATATAGCTAAAGCAAACATTTGTGTAATAAATACATGTCGTAATTCTATTCATCTACCAGCTCTGTACCGATGTGATCATCACACAATGTTGCATTGTTTCATCTACCAGCTCTGTACCGATCTGATCATCACACAATGTTGCATTGTTTCAACGGCCGATAGCATTGAACGGTCCACAGAGTTCGAGGTGATTAGTGCCAATAACTATTTGAAGGAAATTAGGCAGTATGAGAATATGTAACAACTACTGTAGTTCTAAATATTTAAGGAGTTAAATTAATAGTAAATTGAGTACGAGTAGAAAATTTACAATTAAGTAAAGTTTATATGCGGTGCGCAGAGGACACTTAAAGATACCATGATCGAGGGCTCCTCACCCATTCCACACGCGCATGTAGGGCTTTCTTTTATATGGATTTTATAAAGATGGCTTCCTATCAGATCACATGTTGACTAAACTGTGAAATAGATGGCCAGTTTAAGAAGAAAGTAATCAAACAGTTTTATAGAAAATAGTCCAAGTCATGCTACGCAGATCTGTGGGTGATATTTTTTGATACCTAGAACTTGCTGACAAACGAAACAGGTGACCAAATATTACATTTCAGTAGGTCGTGCATCAAGATATGCAAGGTAACATGTAAGCAACAAGCGTAAGGAATGTACTCGTAGAGCTGGGTGGAAAAGTATAGAACAGAACAATGGAAAAGTATAGACCCCAGGAGAAGTTGTACAATTAAATATTTTTAAATTAACTCTTATAGTTAAATAAATTATTGCGAATGCCAGAAAAGGTACGAATTTGTTACAAACATACATACCATCACGCCATTTCCCTGTTGGAGTAGACAGAGAGAACATAGTGCCATATTTCTCTAACTCAATACACATCCTTAGCCTCTTCCATATCCATATACTTGATCATATAACCTCGACGATTTCTCTGATTTTCTACATTTCGTTCTTTCAGAATATCATTCACTTGATCCAACCATACGCCGTCCTCTTATACGCCTTCCACTCACATCTGCTGTATATCTGTTTTGTTAGTCTTCTTCATTCATTCGTTTTACATGCCCAAACCATCTCAACTTACTTTTATTCATTAGCTTTAAGTTCACATTCATCCCTTATCACTTCATTCCGTATTCTGTCATACATTGTCACTCCGTGTATTCTTTTTAATGCACGCATCTCTACAGAATTTATTCGGCTCCTCTGTCTTTTTCCACGCCCACGTTTCACTCCTAAACATCAAAATTTGGACCAAAATACTATTGTGGACTATCATCTAAGCAGATTTTGATACACAAGCCAACGAATTCGTTCATTTCTAATATTTATTAAATTTGTTGTTTTGGCAAAAATGTAATAATGATTTGACATATTTTATTAAATATATTTTTAAAAGGGCCGTTTTTTAATGTATGCACAGTGTATTTCTGTAAAATAAGCAAAAAATATATAAAAATCGTTATTTAATTGAATATTGAACTTTGCAAATAATATTAGTTTTCAAAATAATATCGTGTCAAATCTAATAACGGTGAAAAGTATGACGATTGAGATTTGTTACAACTGCATTCAAGCTTTATCGCGTGTATAGTAAATTACAGCTTGAAACATTTCCAGTCTCTATTTTTTACTTTTTCGGACATCGGATATTTCGATTTTTTCACACTCAAAAATATTGTGTTGAAACTGTCGATAGTTTGAAAAATAGATTATTAAAGTATTTTATAAGAATGTGAGTAGGGAGTAGAGATTATTTTATAAGAATGTGAGTAGGGAGTAGGGATCAGTTTAAATATCTTAAGTTATAAGTCTAATTTGCTACAGAACTCTATGGAGTGGAAAGCTGTGAGAAAAAGCAATAGTATACTGAATGTTTTCGAGATGTGGTGTTGATATTGAATGCTTCGCATCTCATAGACTGCAAGTGCACCAATGTGTCCATTCTCCAAGAACAATAGATTAAAAAAAGACTGTTAATCACATGCAGGAGGAGGACACCGTCATACGTCGGATATTTCGCTAGAAAAGATGAAGACATTTTAGAGAAGCTGATAGCGACTGAGGTGTTGTAGGGTTATGAAAAAGAAGATGGTATCTAGTTAGATCAAATCTTCTAGTTCTTCATTGAGTACTGCACTCGTCATGGCTCGGGACCAGGAGGATTGGAAGCGAATCATTCGCTCAATTCCAGATCATCAGGTAACCATGACGCTCAGCCATTAAGCAACACGACTAAGAGGATAATACACATTTATCATATTGCCTCAGAATTGATTAGAAGTATTCGGACACATAAAATATGTGATCTCGAATAACAAATACACGAGGATAGGCAGTAAAGTAACAATTCACAAAGGATGTGACTTATGGAATGAATCTAGAGCAGAAACAACAAAAACCAAAAGTAAGCTCAGAACTAATTAAACGAAATCCCTCAGAGCTACTGAGGACAAAATACTTAGACAGAATTAGAAACTCCTGTATCCAAGAAACGTGTGAAGTAGATAGATAATTGTGAGATGTGAGAAACCGCAGAAGACACCAGCGAGGCCACGTAGAAAGGATGGATAATACAAGTGTTGTCTATGTGACAAAGCATAAAATATCCGCTGAATGTCGTTCCCTAGGAAGACCTCTACAAAGATGGAAGGATTGCTGGAAGTCAACATCTCAAGAGGTACGCCTGATGATAACAGATCACAAGTCTAACTTAAGACAAAAAATAAGGATAAATTGTATCCATAGAGGAGTGATGCTCCACCAGATCACAAATTTTACGAGGAGTGGAGTGAACTACGGACAAGGACTTTTTTACCCTATGTACTCACAACTTTAATTAAATTTCCATCAATATTTATTTAAAAATTGTATACCTCTGAAAAATTTCTACATATAAAAAAAATGCTTTTTACCATATTTTATTAGTATATAAGTTTAAACTATTTTTATTTTTCCAAATGCTGGACGATGAATAACTCTTACTCTAGGCAACTAGAAACTGCTGAAATGCGCATGCTAAGATGGTCAGCTGGTGTGTCCCTAAGAGACAAAATAAAAAGCTCACGTATTCGTGGAAGCCTATGTGTTACAGACATCAACAGCAAGATGGAGGAGAGGCGATTGAGATGGTATGGGCACGTTGGACACAGAGCACCCTATCACAGTGTGAACCAGGCAATCTCCATGAATCTGCCTCGAATAACAACCAGAGGAAGACCAAATAATTCATGGGTGGTGCAAAAAGATAACCTGATGCAGAGGTACGGCCTGGGGGACGTAGTCCGGGACAGAAGAGCATACAACCTGAGGACGAGGAGAGCTGACCCCAACAGTCTTCGCAGACAATGAGTTGGGATGAAGCCAGGGAAAAGTTTAAACTATTTTTCAGAATTTTATGAACATTTTAGTTGATACTAAAATTGGGGAATTCCCTTTTTTTTTTAAATATTTGTAAATAGAATTGTGAGCGATTTTTGTCAGGAAATAGTATCCTTTTACACCCATACCTCGCTTTACGCCCCCTCTTTTAATGGAATTTAAAAAAAAAACAGTCAACAAATTCGCTTTAAGGGAAAAAATCGATTAACTGGATTGGAATTCAAATAAAGATTTGCGCGAAATTGACCCTTAAGCGATACGGAAGACAACACAAAGATTTCTCGGGAATCGACACTGACAAAATTAGTCGATGCCAATTTGAATTCCCTTTTCACACATTTAAAAGGGAATGCAAATTCTCATTGAGAATGGTCCTGATAAAGATAAAAATTTAAAAGTTTCTGGAAAATGAATTATATTATATATTGTTATCAGAAGCTTGAAGAAAATAAGAAAAATGCAAAGTAGCAAACTTTGGATAAATATTTCCGCCCATTTCCTGCTTCCCAATCGACTAATTCTGATACTTTTTCTGATACTTTTTCTGATACCTTCTATTTTTTTTTATAAATGTTGTAATTCTTTACATTTGAACAATATACGTAAATGATTTCTGTGTTCTACGTATTTCAGAATATATTCGAGGCTTTTCTCAAATACAATATTTCATTGATTTTATTTCTTCATGGAACAAGTCATGCACATTTAATATGTAAAAATAATATGAAAAAAAAATCCATATACGGAATTTCGATTGACGGACAACTTTTCATAAACGCTTATCTTCCGTAAAGAGAAGTATGGGTGTATTAGATTTATTTCCAGTGACGTATTTAGGGAAATTTGATTGATAAAAATTACTTATAAAATCGTACGAAGGATATTGAGTCACAAATTATAAAAATAAGCCACGAGGAAAACAGTAAATGTTTTACGACATGCAAATTCGTTATTCAGGGGTGACAAAAAACATAATAACGCCAACTAGTGCTGCTGCGGCCGGCCGCGGGCTTTTCTATACAGACAACATATGACGTATACCTTATTAATTAATAAGGTGCCATGCTAAAGTACTGTGAATATCGCATAATATGCGATATTCACAGTACTTTAGCATATTATTGAATCTAATGCTAATGATCAACAATAAGTAGGAACTCAGTCAATTTAAAAGATAGACTTTCATACGTTTTTGAATTCTTGGTTTTAATCTTACTTTCAAACCTACGTCCACTTACTTTATTTAGTAACATACGTAAACCTTCTTTTATTAATAAAAAAACAGTATAATATCGTATTACGGAACAACGATTGTGAACAGCGTTTATCTTCGACTATCAACTTCGAATTCTCAGGTTCTTCGGTCATGTTATTAATCGAGAAGCTACAATGGAGATACTGGTAATTCACTCCGACAGTGTAATAGAAATGCTACTGACCGTGAAAAATGGAGGCGTATCATTCTGCAGTGCGGACAATTCGTTCGTAAGATCAAGATCAATGGTCACGACTGGTCTGTAAAGACCATAACGAACTAGAAGATACTAAATAATGAATTGGAATTATTGAAAGAATTGCTTTGTTTTCCAATTCTAGTTCACACATTTGTGGTATGTATTTTTCTTTATGGGTAAAAAATGGTTATTATTCAAATAAAAAACCTCTTTTGGCAGTTATGCTTCACCGTAATGCGTCTTTATTTCCTTTACGCTACCATCTTGATTAATTTCATCACCAATAACATCATCCGAAAAAAAACGTTTTAAATATTTTACTTATTTCCATCAAGATTCCAAATTGATCCAGTAGGGCAGAGTATTATGACAAGAATTTTCCCCTCACTGGTTCTATAGTATGGAATGGTCTGCATCTAAGTGTTAATATATGGGTGGCGTGTGCAGCTTTAGGAAGCACTTGAAGACGGAGAGAGGTATTATCAAAATATATAATTATATATGAACACTACACAAATACAATTCACTTCAACTAAAGCCGAATGTGTGTGTTACTATCACATATTGAAAGATCTACAAAGGTTTTTGTAGTTCGTCTTCCTTTGGTAAGTTTTCTTCGGTTTTCTTAACAAATATATTCTTAAATATATGCAGATGCGGGGAAGTGCTCAATTAAAAGCCCACAGCGACCATCTTCTTATCCTTACACTTCACTTATATTTATTTATTTTTTATATTTTTAATCAGTCATTAATAGTGGATTCGAATTCCCAGTTAGAGCGCTCCTGAGAAGAATTTCTCTCAAAAGTTGTAATTGTATTATTATTATCTTTACAATACTTACCGCAAATCGTTTTACACCACAGAATTTAAAGTTGTTCAAAAAATATCAAAATATTTTGGAATTAGTGACAAGTAAATATCAGCCCCAAGCTTATTTATATTCCTTATTAGAATCCTTTTGGATTCCAACATGCCTGAGCGAAGGTTACTCTTACTTGACAGTCACGACAACGAGCACTGTAGAAGTACAAGGTGGTCAATAAGTTGCGATCCAATGCGCCTTTTCAAGACGTTGTTGTGGAACTTTTGATTTGATTTCTTGAATCAATTGAATTTATACAAAAAAAGGTGCAAATGTCAATATTCGTTGCAGTGACATTCGAGACATTCATAACTGAGCTGAATATTATGAGCAACACTACCTTTGAGTATTCTCATGAGTGTGGGTAGTACGTGGTCTTTCAGCTCGAAGCAACTACTGATCCCTACTGTCGAAAACGTGGAATTAATTCCGAGCTTCGTCGTCGTCGAGCTTGCTGGATAATCTCCCATAGTAAAATTACGTCAACTCTTTATTTACGAAATAAAGTTTAACGACTTTCGTTTCTCTATTGTTAAATTCTCCATAATAAAACTTATGAATGGCTTTTAAAACTTTTTGAAAAAAAAAAACTAAAATTTATAAATGTCTGAAATTGGCTAGTTAAAAAGGCTAATTTAATTAAAATGGATACATAAATATCAATTTACTCAAAACTGATACGAAACGACGTGCAGCGATAGGAAATAAATGTATGGGGCACTAAATATATACACTAGAACCGGAGAAAGTATCAAAATCTGGTAAAATAATAGTCCACAACAGTATTCTAGTATCAACTTTGATTAATGGAAGTGAAACGTGGACGTGGAAAAGACTAAACGCCATAGAAATGTGTGCACTACGGAGAAGAATACACAGGGTGACAATGTACGACAGAAAACGGAATAGAGTGGTAAGGAAAGGTTGATGTAGTAAGTAGAACAAATTAATGAAAAAGACTAACAAATCAAATATATGTAGTATAAATGTGAGTAGGTGGCGTGGTAGAAGACCAAGGAGAGTATGGTTGGATCAAGTGAATGATATTTAGAAAGAAGAAAATGTAAAAAGTCAGAGGAATCGTAGAAGAGACGAAATATGTGTATCACGATAGAAATGTCTAGCGCCCTCTCTCTCTCTCCCTTCTTTGCCTAACCCAACAGGTAAACGGCGTTATGGTATGTATTAAAACTTATTATCATTCAATTTTCTGTGCACGAGAAATTAACAATATTAGAATTGTGAATGTTTAATATCAAAGATTGTATTTCTCCGTAGTTTTTACATAAATTTGAATTATTAAAAAAGAGATATCCGAGCGCAAAAGTGACAGGTATGGATGGGGGTATCTGTTGTAAGAAGGCACCTACCATCGGCCTCGATGACTCATAGGTATGCAGGATCTGTATTCATGCAACGATCTAGAAGCAACTAGAGGAGACGGAGTAACAAGGGACAAAAGTGATTGAGATAAATCTAGATTTAGTTTAAGTCCAAAAAAAATCGATTAATTGAATTCTTTTTGCAAACCAAAATAGTAAAAGGAAATATAATTTGCAGAAGTAGCAATATAATAAATCTGGTGAATAAGAAATTACTAGTGTTGTTTAAATTGCTATGAATAAGAAATTACCAATGTTGTTTAAATTGCTTTGAAAAAGAAGCACTTTAAAAAAAAATCACATTTGATACAGGTTTAACTCAATTACAATAGTAAATATATATACTCGTATGTATAGTATATGAAAAAAAAACATTCCGGTGTGCTCCGATCGTCTTACTTAGGTGTGCTATCAGATCCAGTACAGCGGTGTGGCCGGTGAGTTTGCTGGTTAACAACGATTCACGAACTTAAAAAGACACAGAAAACTCCACGGCACAGCTTTGCTTTCCAACTGAATTGACGTTGGAATGACGAGGGGATTCTCGAAAACAAGGGCCAGCAACGACGATAACCCAATTACATCAAGCATCAAGAAAATAATTTAATTATATAGTCTAAGTATAGTACAATGACAAAAGTAACATTACTCTTGTATCCCTGTGAAGTGACTCAGTTATACAACGTTTATTGAGGAGTTTAATTCTAAACTACAAATAAATACATAACACATAAATACATAGCACCTACAAATAAATACATAACACTACACACTTGTTCACCCATGTCTGACTGTAGTTGTGTTTCCTTGGAAAGGGTTGATAGTATAAAGTACCTTGGAGTTTATGTTGACCAGTTCCTTCGTTGGGAGGTCCATATTAACACTTTGAGCGCAAAAATCAGAAAACTAGGATACATATTCCGTATGATTCGAAATGTGCTCAGTGAAAATATTCTTAAAAGTATATACTTCGCCTTATGTCAGTCAGCACTTTCTTACGGTATATCAGTTTGGGGGGGATGCACCTTAACCCAGAAACACATATTACAGGTTTCCCAAAAATTGATTGTGAAAATAATCAATAAACTTCCTGCTCGGTATCCCACGGCGGAGCTTTTCAGAGAGTATCAGGTCCTGAACATAGCCAATTTACATCTCAAATCCATTCTCTGGCACTACCATCGAGAGGAGGGGAAGATGCAAACTCAGCAGACACACATGACACGCATGGCAACTAATGAAATGTTCACCATCCCTAGAGTTAAAACCTCTTTTGCCCAAAGGCAATATGCTTATTTGGCTCCCATTACATACAATGGCGTGCCGACTTCAATAAAAGTAAAGGTAGGAAAACCATTTAGACAGTCGATCGGAGCGTGGTTGTTATTGCGACAGGATTTTGAGTACTTGGGCTTTCAGGATGAATGACGAGTGGAAAGGATTTATGTGAGCTCGTGAGTGTGGGTCTCTTATTATTGTTTTAATTTTGGTTGTTATTGTATTTGTGTTTCTGTGTGTTTTTCTTTTTTTTGTTTTGAATTTGTTTTGATTTTTATTCTTATGATTGTGTGCAGTATATTGTGGGATGAATATTTTTGGTCTTTCTGGAGCGATAATGTGTGAGGAGTTGAGTTTCGCAGGGTGTTTCCAGTTGTAGTTGAGTGTCACTGTTTGTCAGGTTGATGAGAGCGTGCAACGGGGCTTTTTGTGTTATCAAAGATCGGAAAGAAGTATCGATTTATTTTTTCATGCTAAATATCCTCAGTGAGATACAGGCAAAAGCCTAGTTTACTGGGGATACGACAAATGAAAGGCAACAAACCCAGATCCATTAAAATTATATGTCCAAATCAAATTACCTGTTGTTTTTTCTCAAATTGTGTATATTTCTTGTCATGTGTAAAAAATAAATAAATAAATAAATAAAACTTATCCACCGAGATGTTGAAGAATAAAAATAATCGTCATTTCCATTTGGTATACCATATATTGCAAATGGGTAAAATTCCAAATTACAAATGGTAAAATGATGCAATCTCTCAAAGGAACTAATGTTTGCAACTTTTAAAAATAATTTGTGTGGTTTTCGATAAATCGAACGACCTTTCAATAGTCATGTTAATGCTTTAGAACAGGGTATCCCAATAATAAGCACACCACAATTTATAAATTTCTTTGCTTTATAAGAGCTACGTTGTGCTAAGTGCAAAATATTTTTAAGGTCGTTCTAGAAGTAACGTAAGGCATTTTATTCACACTTTTTTGGTAGGGTAATAAAAATGCCACATTGCAATAGGTTATCCTGATGAAAATGTATGCTACAATAGTAAAGAAATTGTGTAACACAAAAAAGAGACCCCTTACCCGAGTACGAAGTGTCGTTTGTATCTTGGCTATTTAACGGCTTAGAATCTTGGCAAGTTATTCAACTGAGAATACTTCTCAGTTTTAGAACACGAGGATGATGGGTGTCAGGTGTTACGACCACATGACGATGAGATGGTAGTCTTCGGAGACCTAAAACCACCACAATATAGGTAAAGTGCTGAAGGTGGTTAGGTCACGTATTGAGGATGCCGCCTGATAGTTGGTCTAGAGTTGTGATTTTTAGTATCTCGCAAGAGACTTTTATGACATACACGTACCTGTGTTGGAACATGTAGGGTGATGATAATGAATACAATGATAATTGTATAATACAATGAAGATGAATGCTAATAACCTGGAATGGGAAAACTTCAGGTGAACGATGATGATTATAGTATATTTATTTAATTGTAATTACTGTGGTCAAACACTGTCTATTCCACTTCATATAATAGTATAACCCTCCCTCCAGCCACAATCCCCAACCCGATGTTTTTACTGTTAGAAGCGTGAAACGTGTACCAGTTCGAACATACTCGTAATTCAGTATTGTTTGTGCTCCCTAATGATGGGGTGAAAACCTTGAAACCGGTAGGGTTGTACCGTTTTACAAAGTGGAATAAACAGTGTTTGACTAAAAAAATTATAATATTTTAAACCTCCACAGTGTTACTGTCTTAACCATAAATAACATATATTTATTTACATTACAAGTATTCATAATATGTCAACATAATATATAAAAAATAAGACAAACAAAAACAAATATTTTCAATTGGATACTCTCAAATCATATGGATCTGGGTTTATAGCCTGTCATTTGTCGGGTAACCAGTAAACTAGGCTTTTTATGTATCATACTATCTGTTTTCTATCATAATATGGAAAATCCAGCAAGTCATCGAGTCCTTGAACTGTTTTGATTTCTTCTTAAGCAGATTAAGCCTAATTCAGTAATTAACATCGGGCCTGATGATTATTAGTTACATTATAAATCACTTATATTTATTTGTGTATACGTAAAACCGTTGGTAATATTTACTGTGTAATTTGTATTGGTCAGTGAACCAATTATTTATTTCACCTATTCTAAAAAGTGATTATCGATTTTATCAAACATAAATAATGTACGATTTTATCGCGTACTCCTTTCATGCGATTATGAACCTTAGCATTTTGTGAGAAAACCTCAATTATAAATATCACGTTAAATTGGGGTTTTCGGAGAGTAGCTTCGTATTTTTAAAATAGAAGTCGACATAATAAAGGTTTAGTGCATTTTCAGCCATTGTTTAACTAACTTGCTTCAGCAGTTTTCTCTTGACGTCGTTGTCAAGATGGGAATAAAATAAGTTTTTGTGTGCTTGGTGCTTTTTTACCCAAACGAATAAGTGTTGTACAACAAAACACATATCAATAATGGTATAATTATTATATGTCAACATTGATAAATAAAAAGGCTCTAACAAGCATTTTTTGTATTCCGTGCCTTTGTTTTCCCTTCCTTCATATAAACACGAAGCCCAATGAATACTTTTTCATGACAGCTGGTTGGTTGCATGTATATACTTTCTTTTGTTTCACCAATTTGGACATGTGCTTTCGGGTTTAAATTGTTTCAAAGCAAAGTGACAACACTTGATCAAATACAATTCGTTTCATCTCATTTAAAACAATCACAAAAAATAAATACAATGAATAACTTATCTTTCGAAATATTGGTACAATGATATACACGTATATTCGTTAAAAAATAGAAAACGAAAAGTTTTATACGTAGTTTTATAGTAAGTTTTTAAGTACTTACAAAACCTTCATTAATGTTGATCGTATATATTCCCATATCGGAACATTCCTGTGGAACTTCATTCATTTTTAACGTTTCTAAACCAGTTTTATAACACAAACACAAATTGAAAACTTATTGAATTAAAGAAAAATCACTATTCAATTCCACACATAACGTGTATTTGCACAACAAACCGAAAATGATTAACCCGTTGAAACGTCAAAAAGAAACCAGCAGATGTCAAACTACACGCGACACCGGTGTACGACAAGTATCGACTATCTACCTGTTGAGGTACTGTTGAGTGTTGAGGCTACCTGTACGGCGGCGGACACAAATGGTATGGAGTAGTAATAAAATAAAAGCAAGCCGGCCTTGTTGATGAAATCATTTTGTAGCGCCGGCAGTTATGACCTCCGGTAGACGTCGAATCATTCTTTGGATTCCTGGTAGTCAGAATTCCTGTAACTTGGTTATTATAGAATTTTTAAAATGGATCGATTTTTCAACATGTTTATGACGTGTTTTGGAGATCTCTGACGCTGTAGAAATACCTTGATATATAATAATATTATGTGCTTATTATATTGTAAGGTTAGATTTTGAATAATTCACATTCATTAACTTGATAAATGTCTTCCTTTGTTTCGCTGGCTGTCCCTTTTGTATATTGTCTAAGGATATTGACACCTTCAATATTTTGAAGAATGTTCTTAAAAAGCACATTGAACTTGCTTAGTAATGGGAGTTAATTGTTTCGACTAAACAAAAATTTCTTATTTGATAATTTTATACTGTATTCATTTGTTATTGTGTTTAGCCTGTGTATGTAAGCTGTATAACATAAATAATTTAACATAACCCTTTTTTTATAAAAACATAATCGTGGCAACCAGCGTGACTTAATTGGTAAGTCACCTGTTTTTCAGCTCGGGGGTTGCGGGCTTGATTTCCGATGGTAACCAAATTATTTTGAAGGGCTCAAGTCTATTTTCACAAAATAACTCTTATAACGTATTTCTGGTTGGTTAGAATAGATTGCTACATGTCAATAAACCCGTTAGGTTGTTATATATGAAGTAAATATAATGACCACCTGCGTGATCTAGTTGGTAAGATACCTGTCTTCCAGCCCGTGGGTTGCGGGATTGATTCCCACAAACAAAACAAAATATAATAGTACTTACACCTTTTTCTTAACGTTCCTCTGCACGTTGCAGGTTGGCAATCATCATGGTTATTTTAACTTGGTCTGCTACTGCTTTAAGCCATGTATTCGTGCTACAGTGGAACCACTCTACGGTTTTTCAGTGAGGAGATTATTGTTCTTCCTACATTTCGTGTTTCTTGTATCTTCCCCTGCAATATGCCTTGGGTTACTTCATATTTGTTTCCTCTCATGAAATGCCCAAATAGTCTAATATTCTCCTCATAATGCCGGTGAGTACTTCTTTGTCTTTTTTCATGCGTCTGAGGACCTCTTCGTTGCACATTTTATCAATCCAAGAAATCTTTATCATTCTCCTTTAGTATCACATTTTACATGCTTCCATTCATTTTTGTGGCATGGGTGAGTGCCCAAGTCTCCGCGCCATGAAGAAGTATTGAAACGATGTAACATCGTATACATTCTTAATTTGAGGTTAAAGTTTCTATGACAGAGAATATTTTTCATTTTGAAGAAACCCTGCTATCTGAATCCTGGTTCTTATTTTCCGGTAATGATCATTAAACCAGCATCCCAGATACTTGTATTTATGTACCCTTTCAACGCACCCGGATCCTACTTTCAGCATCGCGTCTTGGTGTTGATTCCCCTTACTGATAATTATAAATTTAGTCTTTGCAATATTCATTGCGAATAATTATAAATTTGGTCTTTGCAATATTCATTGCAGCCACCGGGCTATGGTCTGATCCAACATCTCCTCCTTGGTAAGTGTTAACTGATTTTACACAGTTTATAAATCTTTGGTTACTCATTATGTAATCTACTCGTATATGGCTACGCATTATATTGTTATTTGTGTCATCAAGAGAAGTCCAATTGAAAAACGTTTGAGTTATAATTGAAATGTTTTATCGATCTCTGTAGCCACTTGTTATCGACCTCTGTAGCCTAGTCAAGGCTCATGTTTTTCTACAGACTCATTCCGAGATACCTCATTGAGACTTTTAAAGACTTCCAGTCTGGTTTTTACCTAAGACCCCTTTATGATTGGTTGGAAAATCTGTGCACAATAAATGTGCAATAAAATATGTTAAAAAACAACCCTGCTATTACAAAAATATTAGCGGTAACCTCATGATATAGATAATTGCTATCTTTATCTCTTGCGAAATGAAAGTAATTATTTTTTACTCAGGTGCGTAATTGTTTGAAGGCTATGGTTGGTAAGTTGGCATGGTGGAGAGTTGGGAAAATGTGTTACGTACAGTCCTGGAAGGGTAATAATTTCATTATAACCAAAGGCTGTAACTTTTAATCCATTAGACTTGCCGATTTTTCTGATCATCTGAGATAATTTGGGTTGCAGAACGAATGAATAAAGAAAAACTAATAAAGTAAACATAGAGTGCGAATGTGAGTAGAAGGTGTAATAGAGGAAACCAAGGAAAGTATGGTTGGAGCAAGTGAATGATATTTTTAAATAAGGAAACGTAAAAATCAGAGAAATAGTGGGAGTTGTATGAAGACGTATATGGATGGAGAAAAGGCAAAGGATGTGCGTGTCGAAGATGGAAAGTCTGGCGCTCTGTCCTCACTGCCTATCCCGACAAGGAAATGATACTATGGTATGCATGTATTTTTCATCTTATATGCCATTTTCCTTTTGAATACCAACCTTTCCAAATATCGAAGACAAAAATATATTAATTGTAAAACTACACTTCCACAAACAAATACATTTTTTCAAAGTTGTATTGTTTTATTTTTTCGTTGTATATAGGCAATTTTTTCCAGCCAACAACAAATATTTTAAAGAAGTCTTAAGTAAAAACTAGACTAGAAAACTTAAAATAATTATAAATGAGAATCGAATCCACAATCTCTGGGTAGGAAGACAGGTTACTAATCAGGCTGCAGAAGGTTCATTGTGCTAAAATCAAAATTTTAACAAAGCTTTGTGTGAAAGAAAACTAGGTAGATATAAATATTTTTATATAGCTACTATATTTGATCATAAACGGGGTGGCCCATAAAATATTGAATGATGTAAAATATGTATAACTTTTCAAAATGTTAAGTTTTTATTATTTCTTTTTTGTGATTAAAAATATTTCATGTTTATTTACAGCTCGTTGTGAAAAATAATATTTCTCAAATATCCCCTTTTTCTCTAATTAACTAGCAAACGCAATGTTTCGGGAGTCAAGCTTATTATTTCGATCCGAATTTTGTTATTTAAATGCTGTATTATTTTCGCTTTCGTTCACATATACCAGCTTCTCCAAGTAACCTTACAAAAAAAAGAGTGGGGTGTCAAATCTAGCGAACGAGGATGCCAAGCAAAATGGTTATTCCTAGCCACCAAAAAGTTTATTCAAAACCTTCATGGTCGTTTTGGCGGAATGCTTAATGGCTCCATCCTGTTGGAAACCATAAGTTTTGATTATTTTCAATCACCAGGCGTAAAAAAATAATTCATGGTTCTGTATAGAGCGCCTTTGACGGATTCTGTGACCTTCCTCGTTTTAAAATATATACGGATTTTGCTGGCCATAACACCACACCAGACAATACATTTTACGGGATGTAATTAACGCTGGTGCATTTCCATAGAATTCTCAATACCTGATATGTGGCTCCACCATGTTGAAAATCTTGCATTTCCATAAAATTCTCAATACCCCATAATCTTCAATTTTGTTTATTTTCGTATCCGTTTAGATAAAAATGAGCTTTATAACATTGTGAGATTATTTAAAAAAATCGTCTTCTTTTCCGACGGTTTATTAAAAAGGTATTGCATTTTGTAGGCGTTTATTGTACCAATTGTACCTTGTAACGAAGCTTTTATAGATCCTTGCACAATATCCATTACAACAATGATCAGGACATGCTTAGCTGGTTAGAACGACGATGAATAGACACAGATGAAACTCTTCCATACTCCACTGTTACCTCAGTTTGGACAGGTTGACGACCATCTCTTCCTGGAAGGTCGGACACTGGTCCCTTATATTCAAACTGAACGTTACTAAAGTTATACTTTTGTTATTGGAAAGTAAGTAGCTTAACGTGATATAAAAGTCAGCTATGTTTCATTGAGAACACCACAATCAGTTAACAAAAAAAGCGAATGGTCTTCTAAGTAAATATTATTATTCTCAAAGGTTTTAGATCAACATTATTTGAACTATTCGAACCCATGTAGGTGGTAGAAAAGAATAAAAATGTAGTATTTTATTTTCTTGGGTTCAATTATATTCCCTTAAATTTTACTATATAAATATTTTTCTACGTGATGCAATTCAAAACCCATTTAAAGTTCGCGCTTTTTAAAATCATAGATGCAGATCTTATCCATAGAGAACGGAAATAATTTTCGTTCTGCATGTATAGCAATCTACTTTCAAATAGTAATAAAAATTTAATATATTATTTCATCCTGCTCGGTATTCGTCTCACTTTATAAAAAACCTAAAAGGTTTTAAAATTATAAAATTATTTAAAATTATTTACATCTTGATATTATAAATCTTCAACGGGTAAATTTTAAATTTGTTTTGTTACTTTTTCTCAAAAAATATGCATTTATTACTAAACCCTTTTTGCACATATTTTGATATAGATTCAGGAAAAGCGCGCATAACTGCTCATATTTTTGTCTAGGTATTCATTTTTACCTCGGGCCAAATTTAAAGCCTCGCGGGAGTTGGCAACGTTTTTAATCTGGTCAATTCAACGTAAAGGGATGCGGTATCTTAGCCTCTTGCCAAAAGCATTGCCCAGCATGACAATTCATTCGACATTCGAGACTTGTATCATCGTATCTCAACATATGTCTATATAAACACAATGCTCCTTGTTAACGGATTGTGGAGAAACGAGTGTTTATATGAAGTTCCTGTAATATACTTGTTTGTTTTTCTTTTCATCCAATATATTCATCAATAATGTTAAACACATTGATCTTCCTCTTGTAGGTATGTTTTATCTTGAGCGCACCACATTTTGAATATATCGATCTTCTTTCTGCTACATGTAGAAATATATAGAAGACTACTCATTTTTTTAAATTAAGGTAATTAATTTAATAATTAACACAATTCACGTTTTTTTTTTTTTTATTATTTTAACCAATCTATGTATTATTTTCTTTTAATATTTTCGGATTGAAATTTTATTTTTCGTTCTATTAGCTCCATTTTTTTGTAATTATCGGATTAAGTATGATTGCAAATATATTGTAATTAAAAGTTTACGTTCTGCGTTTTTCATTTCATATAATTTAACCGAGCATAGAAAATTATTTATGTGTTCATATAAAAAGTATATTTAATTGCTTCGAATATATTTATTCAGTGGGACGTCATTTTTCAGTCAACAAATTAAGATCCCCTTTTAACCGTATATCACAGGTGACTTCTGAATATCTACTTTATAATACTGAATATTCATCACTAAGCTATCGTATTTGATAAGAACGATTATTTGTAATGTCGTATGGTTGCTACTGGTCACTTAAAAAATAACTATGTATTGTATACCAGTAACGTTATTTTCCCTCATCATTACTATATTTTCATCACTCGATATTGGCGTATACTCCTTCATGTATAAGATTCACTGCCATTATTCAAAAAGTACTGCCGGTTGTGTTCATCATTTGACACTGGCGTATACTCTTTCATATATAAGAGTTCACGGCTATTATTCAAAAAGAAGAAGAAGTCATTTGTGCTACTGTCAAAGTAAACGTCATCTTGGCGTATACTCCTTCATATATAGGAGTTCACGGCCATTATTCAAAGAGAGAGAGAGAGAGAGAGAGAAACGTCATCTTTTGACAACTCAGTTGCCCAAATCGGCTTTACTTTTGTCAATATTCCTCATTGCAAAGTGTTGCGAAATTTATATTTATTGATTAATATAAGTTGTGGTGTCATAAATCATAAAATCTTTCATATTTTATTACTGTACATATTTGTTTCAAAATGGAGAAATGGATAAACGAAAAGTTGTCAGATTGTCTGAAGTTTCCAGTGCCCGATGATTTGGTTCAGTATGTTCTTTTAAATAATTTATTAACTATGGAAAATAAATATTATTTATCCTTTTATTTTTTGTAAATCTTATCCATTGAGACTGATAGGTTTTATGTAACATAATTAAGTAAACAAAATTAACTTCAAGGGCAAAGTACTACGTACATCTCTCAAAAATGTGATTTTAAGAAGCCTCCTGAAGGCCTCTATGCAATCAGCCTCCCTACTGTCCAGAAGAAGCCTATTCCATAATGTACAGCTAGCCACTCTCAATGATTGATCGAGCTAACTTTGTATATTTGCCCGATCTACCTCAACTAATCAGTTGACACTCGGGGTGTTAAAGATCGAATTAAATCTCAGTATCAAACCATTTAAATATTTTTAAACCTTCACCCTCTTTGTAGTTATGTGTGTAAAAAGTTGCAATACTTTTTGTACACTTTTTAATAATCTTAACAGGCTTTTATTGGTCTTATCTATTTACATTTCACACTATGTAAATACTGCAAATTTATGTATGTGATATGACATTCACCTTGCATTAATTTAAAAAAAACTTGTTTTTACATGAAAGAAGTCAGTTGTTGTAAATTTTGGCATTCACATGAAAATAATTAATTATTTACATACATATTGTACAGACATTTTGGCACTTGTGTTAAAAATTTTAAATATATGTGCATTTATTTTATTTCACTTTCCTAATTAAATAGAGTTTTAGAAGTAAATACACTTTCATTTTAGATACATAATGGATATTGAAAATAACTATGACTTAGAAAACTATTTGAAAACCCTGTTGAATGTGGAGAACCCTCATCATCGAGATTTTTTGACAGAAATTTTGCAGAGAAAGAAAAAAGGTATGTATTAAAAAATTGTTTTAAAAATTATCTAGTTAGTTTGTTTTTTGAACGTACATCTACCACAGTACAAAAACCATAGAAACAAAAACAGAATAACCAAGAAGTGAGTTCACAGTTAACACATTGTTGTCGGGCGGTTTTTTTATCAATCTATGCCATTCAGCGGGCAATCAATTTAGATTCGCCCGTGAAATTACGTTTCACGTAAAATTACTATAACTTGAGAACTATTGATCATATTTAAATAAAATTTTCAGCATTTTATCATTAATGAAATCGTTTTTAATGATCTATTTATAAACTTATATATATTTGGGTAAACAATTGTGATATTTAAGGTTAAATTGAATTTTTACCTTACTGTCCATTTAGTCCTTCTGTATATGTTCAACATAATATATATTTTGTAAAATACGAAAAAATAAAAACTAATATTGTTTTAAAGTATGATATCGTTGAAAACAGTTCCCTTTTACGTAATGGCACATCACAGAATTTACACATATATCGGGTTTCGCTATGCGCTTTGTGGACCGCGCACACACAACATCTCCTTTGTAGATTCTTGTTTTTACCAGTGCTTTCAATCTTTTCCAATGTATGTCTTCTCATATCCATTGAAAGTCTTCCTAGAAAATCTGATTTTGAAGATTTTTTTCGGAGACCAGATGTTGATGGTGTCGGTTCCGAGTCTTGAATATTATCCGACAAAATCTGATCAGCCACCCACTGTTCTGCAATGTCCTTTAAAAATTGTTTATATTTTATTTTATTTTCTCTTGTAACAGAGTTATACACAACAAAGGAGTTGAACAATGCACAATTTTTTAAATACATCGCCAGTCTTTTTGTCCGTTTAGTAGTTTTTCGTAAGATAGAATAATAAGAAATATATTGATCTGCTCGCAAAAAATGGTGTTTCCGTGGATGCATCTGAACTCCAGTGTTCATATCTTCTGTTCTTACGGACTTGTCTCATAAGAAAGATAAGTCCCAAAAAGTTCTTCATTTCTTGTATTGTAATGTCTCCGTTTGAGAGTTTTCTTATATATTTAAAATTTGTGCTTATTTATAATAATATCTGTTAGATTCTTGTACAAGGAATATAAAAAAATCATCTATGAATAAATTTACCGCTTCCGTTACACTATTCGAAACACTACTGGTAGTTAAACCTGGTCGACCTGAAAACTCTTCCAGGGCTGGTGGATTGTCTGCTGATGATCATTCTTCTTCACCTTCGTCCGAGTCTGAATCCGAATCGCTTAAAATTGTTCGTCAGAAAAATGTCCGAGGACGCGCGGTAACTTCATTATTACTAGTTTCAAATTCGCCATCTGTATTTTTCTCAACACAAGAATAATCTGACAAATTATCAGCACACAATTCCCCATTACTCTCATTACTATCGTAATCCATTTTTATTGGGTATTTTTTATGAAAAAAATATTCATTTATTATAAAAATACGGAACAAATAACTTTTCAAACACAACAGCGATCGATATCCACTATACTATATGATACAATGATAGGTATTTTGTAATATTTTTTTAATAAAAATAATTTGCAATAGCGAAATGTAGGCAAAAACGAAAATGGAGAACTTCTTGAACTAAATATCGCCTCAATACTGAAGAATTATAAAGATAAAAAGGAAATTTTTATCTTACAACTATTGTATTTGGAGTGCATGTTATATGACGACAGTCTGCCACCCGACCCTAATTATACTAAGACAGTCTGTCACCCGACCCTCATTATACTAATTGCTTCACTTCACAAGTAACCGCAAACCCAATTCCGATCTGTACAACGTTTTTTGGCGTCTCCCGCGCTCTACCAACAGTAAGCAAATACAACGTATTTAAGCGTCTCCCGCTCTCTACCAACAGTATGTAAAAGACACTTTTAAGCGTTTCCCGCAAACAATGTGTTAATATTGAAGAAGAAGACAGTTTTCATATTGGAAAAATAAAGATAATCTGAAACATATTTTAAATATACATTTTTATTTTATTTTTATCGATGTATTTTTTGTGTTTCTAAATATCATTATTGATAAAGTACAGGGTCTTTCAATAAGGAACCTCGATTTTTAAACGTAAAAATAAAAGTTGTGTGTAAGATATCCACTCAATTTTTTTTTATTTAAAGAATATTTTATGGCATTAAGTATGGAATATAACGTCATTAAAATGTCCGCCGCGGCTTTGCTTAGTGGCACGTATTCGGGAGGTCCAATTTTCGATGACTTTGTCGCATAAATCTGGCTGAATTTGCTGGATGGCGTTCGTTATGTTGACTTTGAGAGCATCAATTGTTTGCGGTTTATACGCATAGACCTGTGATTTAAGATAGCTTCAAAGGAAGAAGTCTAAAGGCGTTAAATCGCATGATCTCGGTGGCCAGTTCACGTTGCTGCCGCGCCAGTTAACCATGCCCTCAAATCACTCGTGCAGAATGTCCATCATGGCATGCGCTGTGTGGCACGTAGCGCCGTCCTGTTGGAACCACATGTCATCGGTATCCATATCATCCAGTTTAGGCCACAAGAAGTTTCTTATCATCGATCTGTAGCGCTCGCCGTTGACGGTTATGGCAACGCCAGATTCGTTTTGGAAGAAGTACGGACCGATGATTCTGACAGACCAAAATCCGCACCAATCAGTGACTTTCTCGGAATGTATTTGGTGCTGGTGTATCTCGTGTGGATTGGTATTGTCCCAAATCCGATAATTTTGTTTGTTCACACATCCATTCATCCAAAAATGGTCATTGTCGCTAAAGATGATTTTTTTGGCGAAATTTGGATCAACTTCCAACTGCTCCAGAGCCCAATCAGCGAACACACGGCGTTTTCTATGGTCGTTTACCTTAAGTTCCTGAGTCAGTTTAATTTTATACGGGTGTAGACCCAAGGCCCGATGCGAAATTCGCCAAGTCGAAGTCGCAGAAAGGCCAAGTTCTTGTGAACGACGAGAAATTGACTGCCTCGGGTTTTCCCGTACAGTCTCATGCACAGCAGCGATATTTTCAGCAGACCTTGCGTTTCGGTGACGTACGGGTGTTGGCTGATTACTTATCGAACTGGTTGACTCGAATTTGACCACCAAACGTCGAATAGTCGACTCGGCAGGACGGTTGTGGCGAGGATAAAAATCACGTAATGCGCGGAACGTTTCTCGAACGGAGCACTGATTTTGAAAATAAAATTTGATAATTTGCACACGTTGTTCAATGCTATAACCTTCCATGGTGATTTGCCATACACTACTGAACAATTCACAACAAATTTGACAGATGTTGCTTTAACAACATGGCCGCTATAACCTAACAAATTTCAAGTGTCCCTATTGAAAGACCCTGTACTTGTTCTTGAACAATAGGCGTGAATTTGTATATATATACATAAAATGTTTATCATATAAAAAATGCATTGTTTATTAAACAACAAAGCTTTATCAAAAATTGCATGATACATAAAAGTATGATTTATACGTTACAAAATGTAAGAATTTTTTGTGATAAATAATAATTTGTGTATTGCTAAAAAATAAATGGAATAAGTCTGAAGAGATCAATTTAGAATAATGAAATCTAAAGACAGACTGAAATCATGGATTTGATCCAAACAATAGCAAAACATAAATGGAACTACTTTACAGTCCGACTAGTAAGACAACTTACAAATTGGTGAAGAAATTATATTGGGGAAACGTGGGATAAGGATAGATGCAACAGACCCGAAATAGAAGAATGGAGGATCAGAGGCAGGCCTATATCCAGAAGTACAATAGATAGACCCAAGGCTATGGTTATGATTGTTATACATTTATTCTGTGATATAATTTCAGTTAAGGCTTCAAACAAGAAAAAGAAGTCGAAGCAAGTAGTTGCCTTGAATGAAAATGCATCCGCAGCAAGTACTAGTGTAGAAGATAAAGAAGGTAGCAAGAAGAAAACCAAATTTATTAACCTGTATTCTCAGGAAGGACAAAATAAGGAAGTTATTCTATTGAAAGGTGAGTCTAAGAAATATGAGTTTTGTTTTTGATGAAGAACGAGGCATATCCAGAAACTAAGTGTACTGAATTTTTGTAGGTTACAATTTTTTTTATTTAAACAAAAAAATTACGTGGTTACCGTAGAACATATGTAAGCTATTTTTCGACATAGTCGCCATTCCTCTCAATGCAGGTGGTGAAGCGGGGTATCAACTTTTTGATGCCTTCCTCGAAGTAGTTTCCCGCCAACCCCTCCGTCCACTTCTCCACCTCCTCATTTACCTCCTCGTCGGTTGAAAACCTTTTTCCACCCATGTGCAGCTTCAGGGAGGTAAAGAGATAGTAATCTGAAGGTGCTAGGTCAGGGGAATGCGCGGGATGGTTCAGGACATCCCATTTAAACGAGGCGAGCAGTTCCTTCGTGGCATTGGCCGTGTGTGGTCTTGCATTGTCGTGCAGCAGGCAGACTCCCTTTGTCAGCATGCCTCTCCTCTTGTTCTGAATCGCCCTCCGCAATTTTTTTAGGGTCTCACAGTATCTTGCAGAGTTGATGGTCTCCCTTTGAGGCATATATTCAATTAAAATTATGCCTTGACAGTCCCAAAACACGGATGCCATGATTTTCTTGGCTGAAATTGTGGTTTTGAACTTTTTGGCGGAGGGTGAAGAGGTGTGACACCACTGTTGAGACTGCCTTTTGGTTTCAGGCGTGTAGTGTGCAACCCAAGTTTCATCTCCAGTAACGATGGAGCGGAGAAATTCATCTCCATGGAGTTTGCAGCGCCTCAAAAACTCTTGCCTTTTTACAAAATTTCGCACTTGGCGGGAGATTTGTTTATTATTTGAAATTATTTGAACTGTAGCTCCTTTAATTATCTTAATTTTTATTGCTTTACCCGACATTTTTCACGAAACGTGTTGTCGCGTCGACACTTCTCAACGTACTGACCTCGAACCAATCTCGTTGCGGAGGGGAAGGGTCAGGCTACACGGAAGTGTAGCCAACATGTCGAAAATAAAATCCATCCGGTCGTGAGAGCCTCAGTACACTTACTTTCTGGATACGCCTCGTAGAATATATTAACCATTTTCTTATCGTGCTCTGATGGCATTCTCCCCATAAACAGCACAAATGGTTCTAGCTGTCTCTGATGCCTTAACACCTTGGTTAAACTCAAAAAATATGATATGCGGAGTTCTTTTTGGACTTGACACTCCTTTTTCTTTACCCAACAATTGACACAAACTTTCTGTAAATTGAAAAATTCAAGACGAATTCAATAAAACAAACTATGGAATTAAAATTACATTCACATGTGTCAAAAAAAATCTTTACAAAGCACTGTTACATTTGAAACCAAAAACGCCACGAACTTATGCATCAACCCAATATGTTCATAGCCTCCTTACTAAAGAATACATTTTAAAAATATTTAAAGGGTTTGATTTGAACTTTTGCATTACGTCAGTTGTGTATTCTTGAAAATATCAATAAATTTGAACATACACTCCTTAAATGATGGAAGAACAATATACTTCATAATTCTATATAAAATTGTGAACTTGGCATATCGATGCAATTGGTTTATTTAACATTGATTTCGTTAACATATTCAAAGCAAATTTGTTTGATTTTTTTTCTCCTGCGCTTGTAGACATTATTTCTGATATAGATTTTAATGGATACCTTTATTAATTAATGTATTTACTTACCCATTTAGTATTGTTCAAATTATATGATTGTTTGTTATTTAGTATTCTGGAAATATTCTAATTCTATTATGAATACAAGGGTGTGGTCTGAAAAACATCTGGTGTCCTCGCGGCTGGGCTTGCCTTATATTGGTGGGGTGTATCTTGGCCGGGGGGATGTTATTAGATGAGCCCAGACATTTTGATAGCTTCTCTCTTAAATGTATTTTCTGCCATTTATGTGTTTTTGGAGTGTATTTAAATATATTATGTACACACTATGTTGCTATCAATAAACCTATATTTATTTATAAATATCCCACAGACATATATTTAAACAATGTTTTTTCAATACACATCTTCCCAGATCTCTATAAAAGCTCTAAAATATCACCCACTCACAAATCACGTGTCAAAAATTACTGACCAGTAGCAGTTCTTTTGTGCTCCTGCAAAGGTATTAGAATCAATGATATTCTGTTTTATTAGCCCTCAAATTGACTCATTAATTAATAGATTCAGAGTTAAACATGAAAAAGATAAAATGAAAAGTTTTAGGAGGGAATCGTAAAAAAATCGGCAATTCTTGTACTAAGCTTCTCACCCACTTTTAATGAAGGAGTTTTAGTCAACTACTAAATTTTGGAGAAACCATAATGATTATAATACCTTTTTACTATACCTTAAAATTATTTATATTTTAGGTAGACATCACTGTGACTGCCAAGCTAGTAAACACACTTTAATCAACAACTGCATGAAATGTGGCCGAATAGTCTGTCAACAGGAAGGTTCTGGACCTTGTCTGTTTTGTGGAAATTTGGTGAGTGTGATGAAAATATAATAAATTTTGGAAGTCAAAATTTATAGCTATTTAACTAATGGATGCTATAAAATTGTTTGTATTTGCATTATGGATCAAATGAACCTTGCCATGGTTTATTTTTTACTGATTCAGAAAGTACACAAATAAACAATGATCGAAGATTAGGGCTCCAGAATGGTGACAAAATTAATAAAAGATATGTCAAGTATATTTTTCAATAGATATTTACTTACAATATTATTACATAATGATTTTATCACACGCAATACATATTTTAGCAAAATTGATTTGTAGTTGACTGACATTGGAGGCACGGAGAACTGTTTATGTCAGTAATGAGCAAGCAATTAAACACCAAAAACATTTTGGAACCGCATTTATACACGAGTATATTTTTCGAATAATTATCCAAACCGATTGTTTTACAAAACAATAAACCCAATATAAGATTTATTTTTAATGTTTTTTTGCTATTAAAATTAATTTTACCATGTGATATAAATAACATAACTTTTGTAAAATACTCTATTAAAAACATATTTTCTCTCAAAATAATTAAAAAAAAACAAATTATGATATTTTTTTCCTACAAAATAAAAATATTTTATACATAAATAGCTTTCACACAAAAATGCGTCATAGGGCTGCTCATCACTGATCTAAATTGTTTATGGAATATTTGTCAATTAAATTTTAGTTCACTTTTAGCAAATTGTCTAACTTGTTTCAGGTACATATTCTTGCTCCATTTTCAGTACAAAATCAAATTATTTATTCTCTTATCAAATGATGGCATTAAAATGTTTTTCTACTAACTTCAAAACAAGAGTGGTCAGTCAAGAAACTAGAAATTTAAATAAAATTTATTTCAATATCACAAATCATGTTACACAACGAATTGTCTTTATATTGATTTGTTAAACAATTTTCGTAAATAATCAAACATTAAAAAAGATATTTATCTAGTTCTAACTAGCCACTAAATCTCACATGTCTTAAAACTAATTTCTATATCAAATTAGATTTATATTTTTAAGCTGCATGCCTGTTGCACAAAAGACACCTTTTGAATTATTTCAAATTTTTTATTGCATTGTTTTCAAATTCTTTAAATCCAACAATCATATTTTGTTTAGTATTGAAACGTCATAATATTATTCAAGTTTACTTTTGTGTATTTTACCTCCGTGTTTTAACAGTTATAAATTGCCTCAAAGACGGAATAAGAAGTAAGAAGAATGTATAAAACTGAAGACATCGTTAGATGAGGAAGGCACAGAAAACGTTGTTGGTAGGATGGTGTTTGAAGAAAAGATGTGAACCAAATTCGCGGTATAATTACCCCATAGGAAGCTGACTACCAGGCACACTTTTAAAGAGATGGAGAGATAGCTGGCTGTCCACATCTCAGGAATAATGTAGAAAAAAAGATTAAGAGTCATTTGCAAGAAGACTTTTAGATACATTTAAATATCAATATCAAATCCATGAAAAGGAAATATAAATATTACTATTATATAAAATTTACATTACTATCTAACTGTTTACTACATTTGTTTTTCTATTAGATTTTGATGACCAAGTTTAAAGGGTTCATAGGGGGGGTGAAACCATAGTTTTTGATCTGTTAATAGGAAATTATTGAAAATGATTTTAGGTTTGTACGATAGAAGAACAACAAATTATAAATGCTTCAACAAAAAAGTCTACAACTCTTTTGAACAAACTAAAAGATCAAAAGAGACCACAAGGGTGGGAAGCAGCGTTAGCTCATCGCAATAAACTATTGGAATATGATCGTACCAGGTAAATTTAGGATTATTTTACCATTTACAAGAATTTAAGTCATATGCGTTTCACATGAAAAGATAAATATTAAAATAATTTGTTAACCTAATATTTTTTTTCATGTAACGACTTAACACAGCTTTATAGATATTATTTCATTTTTAACTGATTTATTGAACTCTTGACAATAAGAGCCTAAATAACAAAAACAGTAGTCTTGAAGATTAAAAATATAGTTTCAGTTCACTTTGATCCTACCATCACCCATAATGTTACGGTGGATAAAATAAGTCTCCACCACTCTAACAATCAACGTTAGAAGATCGAGATATTCTTTATTTATATAGTGCGACATGACAAAGAAAGAGTGTGATAAGAATAGTAGCAGCGGCGGACTTAAGGTCCAACATCACGGGGGAAGAAAAATTACTTACAGCGCATTTTTTTTTTAACCTGGTCAGTTTATTGCCATGTGGCAATAGCTTCCAACCAACCAGAAAGATGTTTTAATGGGCCCTAAGTGAAAACCAGACTGGAATCCCATTTAAAAAAAAAATGGGTTCCAGCGGGGATCGAACCCACAACCTCCGGATCGGCAGACAAGCGTCTTACCACCAGGTCGTCACGGAGGTCGTCAGCGCTTATGAGTCCTGGAGTTTAAAGAGCCCAGCAAGTTGCCAGCATTTTCCCAGAAATTTAAAATAAAGTTTATAGAATTAAAATCAGTCTGCATTAAAAATAATTTGTTTATTCTTGAACCTAAGGATATTCAAAATGCATAGACCCAACATAAGACCAGAAAAAATCTTTTCTTGTATAATTCTTTTTGCATATAGAATCAAAAATCATGCAAATACTTTGTTAAAATTTCCATGTGTTTTATATTATGTTTATCATATGTGGATGTGTATTTTTTTATTTATTTTTGTTGGTTTTGACTATTAATAATATTTACAAAAAAACAATTTAAATTCAGTGTACGTGTATGGTATATAGAAATACAGGATGATATCAGAACACTAATATGAATAAGATAATTTACAATCAAATAGAAGTGCATATGTACTCTGCTCATAACAGACCAGAGCTCAGAAGGTCCAGGGTCATTAGCCGTAAAAAAATAAACAACAATTTAAACTCTATTAACACATTTCAATGGACGTGCTTATATACCTCAACATATATTCTTCCTTCTTTACAAATTAAACTTAGATTGTATATAGAAAAACTGAATTTAATTATATTTTTAGTGAGCGGCGCACACGTGTAACAGACGATGATAGTGACTACTTCAGAAGTTCTGTTTGGTTAAGCAAAGGAGAAAGAGAGAAACTTGAAAAATATCAACAATCTCTTAGAGATAAGAAACATGCTTCTAGACTTCAGCAGACCTTTACTTTGGACTTTGCAGGTTTGTCCTAGTTCTTAAAAATTTTTGAAGAGTGATTTGTTAGGATTTGAAATTTTCATCAAGGTTTTTAAATAATCATTTCAAAAAAAATTATTCACAATTTAATCATCATCTTGGACACTAATCTAGTATGGATTTTAAAACTCCTCTAGCAACTTCAATTCTGGGTGGCCAATACCCCATATTGCTTCCAAAATATTAATTTATGATTCTTGTATATCATGAATACAGTGAAACTCTTTCAATGAGTTTTTCAAAGAATCAGACAATTGCGTAACTTCCTATGTGGGTAATAACTGGAACGTGACCAAAGACAATATTGTCTCAGGCCCCATTAATTATTATTATTATTATTACACATGACAAGAAATATACACAATTTGAGAAAAAACAACAGGTAATTTGATTTGGACATATAATTTTAATGGATCTGGGTTTGTTGCCTTTCATTTGTCGTATCCCCAGTAAACTAGGCTTTTGCCTGTATCTCACTGAGGATATTTAGCATGAAAAAATAAATCGATACTTCTTAACTGAACCCTTAGGTTTTAGGAACTTGAAACCACTAGGGTAGGCAAAATCCTTCTTCATAATCGTATCATTTATGTTAGTAAACTGCATGTTGTGAGGTAATAATACATTTGAAGATAAACTCGTAATCGGAATGGTTACCTTTTCTTTCTTAATTTTTTTTTGAGTACCACCGTCAACCCCAAAAACTGCAGATGAAACTAGCATCTCACCAACTGGGCCACAGAGGTTTGAATTGGGATTTTCTGAAAATAAGTCCAGTGTGTTATCTGCATGATGAAATAACTCCATCATGTATTTTTATTATCTGTATTTATTTTAATACTTTCATGTAAATAAATTTGACAGATTTATTGTTTTAATGCATTTTTTTACAATTAACCAGCTTTTGTTTCAAAATTATTATTGGTATCCATGACCATATCTTAAACTTATTAAATGAAAATAATATTTGAGTAAAAGTAACAAAAATTTAAACCAAAGAATAATTGAATGGAAATGGTATATGAGTTAGGGATGAAGAATATTTTGAAATAAAGAATGCTTTTTTAGTTTTTTAATAATAAGGATGAACAACATCTGATAGAGCCAGGAAGATCGTTCCAAAGTCAAGCCGAGTGAACTGCAAAAGATAATGTGTATAGTGATGTATGATGGAATACAAAATATCTTCCCATCACCAGATCGAAGGGATAATTGAATTTTTCACGCAGATACTGATGATATCTTGAATTGTTCTACACCAAAGAGGCTTGACAGAATATGGAGATTTCTTCGCTGTCTTATTTTAAGCCATTGAAGTTTGGCAAAATATTCAGAAATAGTTATATTTTTTTAGGTTAAAAATAAATCAAACTCAATAATTTTGGAGTTTCTCCAGTCTACTCAGCAATTTCTTACTAGCATTGAGATAACAAACATTCCTGTAATCTATTTAGGGTAAAATGAGGCCTTGGACTAGCAAGATTATATTTTACTATAGATATAAAAAAAATGTGCGATGTGTTAAGAGAAAATTCATAAAGATTTTGCAGCTTAACTCTGAGATATGACAAAAACTAGGTCTGTCCATTTCAACAAAAAATTAGATAATGAGTCACTAATGGGAAAGAAATTTGACTATTTTCATTTCAATTTACCATAAATTAAGTATAATAATGAAATTCAATTGTTTAAGGCCGTCAGCTGGTAGAAGAAAAAAATTATGATGGAGAAGCTAATGAAGAAACCGTAAGAGAAATTATGGAGGCTGCACAGAAAATGGAGATATCTAAAAAGCAATTTAATGAAAATAATGATGATTATGATGGTGATCTACATCCAGGGTACACAGGACCTGCTCCACAAGTAATTAATATTTACTAGTTTGGTAATCAAATATGTGAAATAGAAATATTTTTTGTATCTTACATTTTCTTAAAATCCTAACGTTTACTTTCTTATTACTTTCACATATTGGAAGATCTCCAGACATTTCAATTGTTGTTTACCTCCCCTCGCTAAGTTTTTTTGTGAGTAGGGAGTAGGGAAATATCCAATCTAATGGCCGCAGCCTTTATCTTCATTTGTACATTCAACAACATTTTAACTTTTTTTGGATATTTTCTTTTTTATAAACATTGGTTCAATTCCTGTTAAAGGTAAAGTTCTATTTTATACATATAAGTTAACTTTAAATCAACTGCACTTGATGACCACCATGGTTTATAGTTAGTAAGATGCCTATCTTCCCACTTGGAGGCTGTAGGCTCGATTCCTGTTGATACCCAATTTTTTTTAAAATGGTTTGTCTGGTTTTCACTTTAAGTTTCTTTAACATCTTTCTGGTTGGTCATAAGAGCTTACCACACGCCAATAAACCCACCAGATTGTACTGTATGCAACTATATATTAGGTCCTTACATATGAAATTGGCGTTTTGTTTGGGAGGAACATAAAGTTGATTTTTTTTTAATATAATATATTTATTTAATCAAAGTATGTACCATTGCTATCTATGTACTTTTGCCATCTCATAGGTAGTTCATCGATCCCTTTACTAAAAAAACCATTCGGACGGGAATCAATAAAATCTTTGAAGTCGGTTTGGACTGCCCCATCGTAGTTGAATTTTTTCCCTTGCAAGAAGTTATCCAAATTTCGAAAAAAATAGTAATCTGTTGGGGCAAGGTCCGGAGAGTACGGTGGATGTCTTAGACATTCCAATTGAAGCTCTTCTAATTTGGTAGCCGTCTGTTGTGCAGTGTGTGGTCTAGCGTTATCATGAAGCAGCAGTGGCCTAGAGCGATTAACCAGCCTCGGTTGTTAAGCAGCTAGCTTTTCCATCATGGTTTGCAGTTGCTGACAATAGACATCTGCCGTAATCGTCTGGCCAGATTTAAGAAAGCTGTAGTGAACGACACCAGCACTAGTCCACCAAACGCTCACAAGTAACTTTTTTGGAGTCAATTTTCGCTTGGGGCATGGTTTGGCTGGTTCGGCAGGGTTCAGCCATTGCGATGAGCGCTTCCGATTATCATACAGGATCCACTTTTCATCACAGGTAATGATTCGATTCAAAATCCCTTCATTATTGTGCCGGTTGAGTAATGCAACGCAGCAGTCAACGCGCGTTTGTTGATTTGCTTCACTCAATTCGTGAGGTACCCACCTTTCAAGCTTTTTCACCTTCCCAATTTGCTTCAAGTGGATTAAAACAGTTTTATCACTAACACCGCAGCCTGCAGCTAACTCGGACGTGGTTTGCGATGGATCCGCTTCCACAATAGCCTTCAATTCTTCATTATCAACTTTGGTCTCCGGCCGTCCACGGGGCTTATTCCGCAGGTCGAAATTTCCAGAACGAAAACGTTGGAACCAAAAACGCACTGTGTTTTCTTTTGCGGCACCGTCGCCATACACATCATTAATCCTTTGAGCCGTTTCTGCAGCACTGGTGCCACGGTGGAACTCGTACTCGTAAATAACGCGATATTTCAAGTTTTCCATTTTGTAAACTGAGTGACGCAAAGAAAAAAAACAATTGAGGAAAAAACAAATGAATTATAATTTTCGAAACACAAATACTTGAGTAAATAGCTGTATAAATTTGAATTTGGAATTCCTAACCAAAGAGAAGATATTTGAGATCAAAGTTGCCAGTACGGCAAAACGCCAATTTCATATGTAAGGACCTAATATTATGTTGATCCTAAGGAGCTGCCATGGTGGTGTTAAGAACCACTTTGACTTACCTCCCCAAATGTATGATGGTTTGCCAAGTTAATGCAAAAACACATACGAGTACTAGTGGTATCACTCTTAGCTCAGTAAATATGTCCTTTTATAAAAAATAACAATATTCATATTAGCTCGAAGCAATTTCCTTCTTATTTTTTTTACCAGAAATGTACTCCATAAAATGTCCCAGTACTCCATAAAATGTTGCTATTTTAATCAGAATTTTCTCTCTCCACTTTTAGATATTTTACTTTCTCTTTCCAGTTTGATAAAAAATATTTTTGTCTTTCCAGTTTGATCCATCCGTTGAAAGTCAACTACCAGCTGTTGTGCGCGCTGATAATAGACATTACGACCACATACTGAGGGTGCAAGATGCTCCCTTACAAGAAATGACCGATCGGGGCTCTTGTCTTTCCATGCATCAGCCATGGGCCTCTTTACTTGTTGCTGGAATCAAGATGTTAGTTCCTATTTATATTTTTATCACTTGTTTTAAGGCATTTAAATTTGAAACTATTTCTTCAAACAATTGCAATTTATTTTATAGTCAAGTCAAATAAATAAAATAATGCTTTGCGGCAAATAGCTCATGGCTCGGCGAATTCCGATTTAGTTTTTTTAGGGAAATATTTTGTGTTTGGTTTATGGATATTATATGTTCACTTTTATCCATGAGGGATCTTTATATGCAAAAAATATTAGTATAATTTTGTCATAAAATATTATTTACATTTATGTTTATTTTCCTAGTTAATAGGCAGAGATGACAGATCACCAAACATTTTTTAGTACTTTATGCATATGATCATGAATTGTATATACAATATTTTTCTACAAATAATAACTATCAAAAGGCTGGTAATGTAGTAACATGTGACAACCTTTATCCGCCTGTCTCCCAATCTGGATGTTGCGAACTCCATTCTCATTGGTACCTAATTTTTTTTAATAGAAAGTAATACAATACAATGTAGAAACCTACAAGAAGTTTTTTATGTTGATAATTTCTGAAAGATGCTACAATGAAATTGAAAATTTGTTTTGGAATGAAGACGGTTACTAAACAGTGTTTTGGTAATAGGATAGTATTTGAATGGAAAAAAACTAGTTTTCCCTGCTCCTAAATTATAGATATGCTGTTCATTATACGAGTACATGTTGGTAATGGTACCATATGCTCAGAAGTTACAATAATGACACATTTTAAGAATAAATAACGCATTAAAAAAAATCTGTTTTTTCTGCTCTTTAATAAAAAAATTGTACAATAATATTTTTATAGCCCATACAGGATATGCAAATAACCTTACACTAAACCATCAATATTTGTATAGTTATTCAAAATCATAGGTGTTCTTGTAAAAATTTGAGCTTTCCAAAAATAAGTGATTGGAGAGTAAGGAAAGTGAAGACCGAGGTAAGATACAGAGGAGATTGTTGAATAAATTTTAATTGAGAGAAAGGTTAGAAGTATGAGATGAAGCTGTGTGTATAAATAGATGATGTAAGTATTATAATTATATTATAATCTGGTATTGGAACCCTTGACTAAAATATAAAAATCATTGCCTGTTCTTTTAAATCCTGCAAATCAGTAAAGTGAAATCAAAATTAGTTTTTTTTTTTAATATTGATTAAAATGTCTTTTTATTATAATGTTTTAATTGGGAGTAATAAAGAAATGTATTTCCAGACATGAAGGTAGGAACTGGTACACATCACACAGAGGTCGTTTATGGATTGCCTCTACAGTACAACAAGCTGATACAGAGACAGTTCGCTCTGTGGAGAACATGTATACTATCTTGTATCCAGGTAATTTGTGCAATATATCCCTCATAATTAATAATATGTATATAGTACGGTACTGTTCTACCAATAGACCTCTCTAGTTGGTAAGTCGCCTGTCTTTCATCCCGGGAGTAACAAGATAAATTCCATTTAGAATCCAATTTATTTTTTAAAAGGTTCCATCTTGGTTTTCGCTTAATGTATCTTTAAAATATTTCTGGTTGGTTGTAAGAAATGGCCATATAGCTATAAACCTGCTAGGTTGTACTGTGTAATACAATACAATTATGACATCTACCAGCACTATGTTTTAAAAATTGCATGTATTTGAAATGTCAGTTTCTTAGATGCAGAATATTATAAATCAAGAGGGGAGAAGAATAAATCTATCCATAGCTTCTGAAACGAAACCTTCATATCAGATGGCATAACCCCATTTTCATTATCATCTTCTATAATGCATTTTTACTGCACATATAATTCCCAGATTCAAAGGTTGCAAAAATGCTCTACAATTTGGAGGTGAAAATTCAACTTGAACTTATACTAACTCACATGTTAAATTACATGCTGAACAATTATCAATTGAAATTCTTTGTTTTTCTTTTCATTTGAATTTCCAAATTCATGAACCATTCGTTAAATATTATTTGTGTCATCCAACCCTGTTGGTTTGGATCCCTTCAGCGACATTTTCAGCTGAAAAATGTTTATTTCATTAAAACGGGACTCGTTCAAAATATTAGTTTATGTAAATTCATTGGATTCACGATAATTTAGTTTAGACACACAATTTTAATAGATCTGGGTTTGTTGCCTTTCATTTGTCGTGTCCCCAGTAAACTAAGCTTTTGCCTGTATCTCACTGAGGTCGAAAATTAAAATTAAAAATATTTACTATTTACTAAAAATCACAATCAGACATGTATAATAAATTTTATTGGTAGAACCCGACTAAACTATTGGTAGAACCCGACTAAAATGGGTGAAATACATATTAACTATTAAACACGAGTTTGTATGTTCAGAATCATATGCAGTTATATGAACAAATACGGCTATCAAATTTCTTCAGATGTTATGTTACGAGCTATGCACACAATTCCCTATATGACCAGGGCTACACTGTCTCATACAAGTTATTGTAGCTCGCCACGCTATATCGCGTGTGTAGCCTCTAACATAGTCGGCAATGGACGTTTTAAACTAGTTGACTGTGAACTTCTCATAAACTAGTTGACTATGAACTACTCAAACTAGTTAACTGAACCATTGAATTTATTTTAAATATTTCCAAAGTTTAAAAACAAGTTTCTGGCAAACTATGTTATATTTAAGCGACCGTGCATGTATAAGAGAGTCAAATTCTATTTACTCTTCTTTTAATATATTAAATTAATGGATTTTTCATCTTCCAGAAAGTATTCACTTGTCTGTCTAAAACAGTCACAGTATTTATATTTCTTTATTTTACAGATGAAACAATTAAGTTTCCAACATTTTATCCCACTGCATGTCTTCTTGGATGTGTTAACGTTGAAAACTGTTTGCCTCAAGAAGAGTACCGCCAAAAGTAAGTTTTTTATTTTTAAATTTTAGAATAAATTATACTTGAGTATAGATAATTTTCATACATGGTTTAAAATAGGTGATTGTTCTTCTTTGTGGGGTTCGTGGGCATGTGCTCACGTATATGTTTATGGATTTCGTGGGGAGGGATAGTCATTTGAATGATTTATGCGACCATGTAACTTGCTTCATTTACTTTTGTCTGGTTGGTTGGATGAGATTGCCGCCTGGCAATAATTGCCAGGCGGCAATTGCGTTGCCACCAGATTGTATTGCAATAAAAGTGTTAAGTTAATAAATAAATAAGTGTTAAAATACATACTGAGTAAAATATATAATTAATCACAATGTATGATAAAATAAGGATAGAAAAAACCTAGAAAATGTGCAAATTGAAAAAATGCATTGTCCTAAATTATTTATTTAAACTGATGAATATGCATTGTCCTAAATTATTTATTTAAACTGATGAATATGAAATAATATAATTCTTACATAGAATGGAACCAGTAACCACATTGTGTGTGCTCTCAATCATTTTTACAAAAAAAAAAATGATGACAGTGGAAATACTACAAATCAGTGACTGCCTGTAGCACTCGGAAACAGTCCGTGCATTGATATTATTTATCTTGTTTCAACTATAGGGGGCATAATGTTGTCACAATGCTATCGTCTGATTTTGATGTGCTTATAATTTTCAAGAAAATTGATATGAGCTAACAATATATATTTTCAAAAACATTTATTTAATATTTATGTTTTTTAATGTCAATTTCCAAAATGATAGCTTCCAAGTGACGCTGTGCAAAATTGGTCTCTTTTTATGACATATTGAATTTATTGACCTGTAGGTCTCCATTGCTTGGTGAATGTTGTCTGAGTCCATAGCGTGTTGATTTATTTTTTACATGTCAAAAATATCCACAAATAGATGTCTGGGCCATTAAATTTGTTGATCTTGGTAGGTCAGTGCTTGTTGTTAAAATTTGAGATTTAACTATTTAAAAAATAAATTATTACAATTTCTACATATTCTTGTGGTCTACACTTATACACAATGCATTTCTCTGCTACTTTGATACTCAACTGTCAACAAAATAATGTCACATGACTTTTCAAAATACTCGTAAATGGCGGCACTTTCCATGGGGTGTTATTTGTTGTGCACTTTATATATGCACTACAGGCTGGTGCAAAAAATTTATGTAAAAAGATTTCCACATTGCCAAGACAACAATGATACTTATGATGCGGATATGAAAGTAATTGTGTACTAGTACAAAAATGTATCTTATCCAATCCCTTGACAAAACAGAGGAATTAACTAGAAAACAATAGATGATAGACGTAGAATATCAGAAAAAGGAGAAAGAGCAAAGGATGAACAAGCAATTCTCAATTTGTAAATTACTCTAAAGATGTATTTTGAGGCTATTCTGAAAGGAGCACACATTCGATGGTTCCTTCATTGGTGAAAGTGGCTCACTCTAGCAGATATGAATTGATAGTAATTATTGTGTTTTTATTGTTAGATATCCAGATGGAGAAAGCGAGAGTCCTTTTGTACTCATATGTACAGATCCTGTTGAACTCACACTGAGATTCCCTGTCTCTGGAAAACATAAAATATGTAAGTATGCTTTTGCATATTACACGGCTGAGTTTTATGTCTTCAACAATAAATATTTATGTTGAATTGATTTTAAGTAGATTTTGTTTTAAGTGAACATCGGCCGGTTACATGTGTGTTGAATGGAATGACAAAGTTGAAGGCAAGCCAAGTCTTTTAAGTAGTGTTTATATTTACGTTTTAATTTAGATTAATGATTTTCACAAAAGGTAACATTATGAATATATACTTCACTCATATAAACATAAATCATTTAGTTAACTGGCAAAATTGTGTGTTGTTGGATTTGTTCAAATCGGTTGATCTTGATCAAATTCCAAAAATATTTTTTGATTGCTTGGAAACCATTTAGTTGGTTGCTTGGAAACCATTTAGAAACACATATTTATCCATAAATTTCCGGTTGAATTTTGACCATTAATATACAAGGTGCTATAATAATTGACATAAATATCAAAACACTAACATGATTCATACAATCTGCTGTTTAAAACAAGTACATAGGCACTACTGCACACCACAGGCTAGGGCCCAGAAGGTCCAGGGCTGTACATCATACAAGAAAAAAAGAATATAATTTACTTCATTGACACATTTCAATATGAGTAAATTAAATAAAGGTCTCTTAAAAGAATGTAATAATTTCGAACTGTGCAAAAATATCAACCCAGTAAAATATGTGTATAAATCATGGTGCCAGTAAAATATGGATTGCCAGGAAAGTATGTGTATAATTAGTCATTTAAAAAAATATTTATTCCATACAAGTCAATAAAAAGCTATGTTAACCCCTAAATAATCTCAAAACAGTCCTTATTTGGTTATATTTACACACATATCATCATGCCATTTCTCTGTCGGGGTAGGCAGAGAAATGGTATGATGATATGTGTGGAAATGAGAGAGAAATTAATCCCTTAGTCTTCATATTGTCTTTAATGCTGATCCTCAACCTTTTATGGATTTTTTAGAAAAATAAGTTTCCTGAGATAAAATATTTATTATATTTCAGATACCTTGAATACCACAATCCATCAAGCTGCTCTTAAATCAACGCAAAAATCAGCCAAAATTGGAGCTGCTGCGTAATAAATTAATAATATTTCTTTTTATTTACGAAATATAATAAAGGTGTGAAATTAGTTGTTTTCTTTTTTCAATTCTTAAATTTTGACGACTCCTATAGTCCAGTAGGTAAGATGCCTGTTTTCCGACCCAGAGGTTGTGGGTTCGATTCCTGTTGAACCCAGATTTTTTAAAAAGGATTCCAGTCTGGTTATCACTTAAGGCATCTGTAAAACATCTTTCTGGTTGGGTATAAAAGATTGCCACATGGCAATAAGCTCACCAGGTTGTATTGTATACAACGAAAGTGTAAAAAAAAAATTGACTTCATGGCCTAGTTGATAATGTGTTTTAACTCTGGAGTTACGAGTTTGGTTCCCATTTTTTTTCTCTTCAAAATTCAAATTTTTTTTTAAATCTAGTTTAACACCTTTCTGGTTGGTTGTAGAGAAAAATTCACAATGTTGTACTGTATACAACAAAAGTGTATTATAATTTCGAAATTTGACACACAAGAACCTAAAAACCACTTTTAAGGCAAGGCCATCAGGAAGCAAACCTCTCGATAGAACAAAACAATCTGTTGACTGTATTGGAGTGAGTTGAGGAGAGGGATTGTTGGAGGGAAAGGTAAAGAATCATCAGAAATTGAAGTGACTATTCATTAAGCTAAACTAAGTAATATGACTTTTCAAGGTAAGGTACATTCAAAACTCATTTGCAATCAGTTTTATTCAAAAAGTTACTATATGCTATGTAAAATTAGTTGTTTTTGTGTTTCAATAAGTTTGAATTGTTTTTAATCTGATTGCCATAATATTTGAAATGGCTGAATTAAATTTTGTACACTGATCTTTTTTTGGCACCACTGTGACTAAAATAAATTATTCAGCAATCAATTTTTTTAATGGACTCGCACTATAACCTCTAAGAAGTTCACTGAAAAGATTTATATGGATACAGGTTTTCTAGATTTATATGGATACAGATTTAGACAGGTTTATAATAAATTCAAGTTTTATGGAAATATCTGCATTTCTGTGAATAATTTTTAGGTTGACCCACTGTATTACACAGAGCAATAGTCTAAGGGCTGTGTTTTGCAGTACTTGTTTTATTGTCTTAGCTACCTTTTTAGAAAGTTGGAGGCATATAATGTGAGGAAACAAAACATACTAAAGCTCAAATGTGCTAATAGGTAGCCTATGTATATCTGCAAGGAGGTCCTATGGAGTGGATAGTAATTGACACTGACGTATACTCCTACAAATAAAGTTGCTCACAGGTATATTTTAAGAGAGGGAGTAAGATAAGAAAGAGCAAAAGTGTTAAACTTTTTAATATAACTAAAAGAAAAAAAGTTTAAAAAAATACTCAACATTATTTTATTAACATTAAAATTGTAGTTTTATATACATTTGGTTTTTCTTAAAATTTATAAGGTAGTCTCAGCTTCCATTCACTCATTCATAGATTCATGTATTTTTTGCCTCATATACAACCAGTCTTCTCACCTTATTATAGAATTATCTAAAAAGAATTAAATAAATACATTTTGATATAAATATGACTTTATGTCAACAGAGAATGTACATCAATGAAATGTTTTTTTCTTCTTAATATCTTCTGGGTAATTTTTAAAGCTTTAAAAAAATAGTTAAATACTACTAAAAATCAGAAAATTTAAATAATTCTAGAATATAACTTTGAAGAAGTGGATCCTTAATTGCAAGCTATAATGCAGATAAAAGTGTTACTTAATGCATAATAAAACAGGCCCATAAAAAATTAAAGGAAAAATAAAATAAATTAATCACAATTTTGTGGATCATAGAAAATTACTTTTTTTACATCTAAACATAGATTAAATAAATTAATACACATTCATCCAAGTTTTTAATAATTCGTTATGAATCACTTTTATAGATTCATTTTAACCCTTTGGCCTGAAATAAGGAGTCATACTCGTGACAATTTTATGTACATACTTTTCTCCAGATTTTGATGAATATAAATCTATTACATATATAAAATTGTTACAAGGGGGTAAATTACTTCAGTAAAATAATCCCAGTACACAGGGTTAATCAATAACATTATTTATGATTTAATGTAGATAATACTTTTTGCTATCCTATTTATTAAGGTATTCCTTTTAAATAAAATGATTACACTCAATATCAAATATAAAATGTATAAATAATATTTTTCTTATTAAATATCAAGTGCATTGATGAAAAAGTAATTTATCTACAATAAATTATATTTATTAAACTTTTTTTTTATTGCAGACCTACTTGTAATCATATTTTTTTAAAGTGTATAAAAAAGAACAATATATGATATGGTCATTTGACAAAATTCCCCATTTGTTTTTAACAATATTTTGTCATGTTTGATAGGTGTTTCGTTTCTTATCATGAAATGTATCAGTAAAAATATAAAAATACATTAGAAATTTTATGTGCGTATTGTATGATGAAAAAAAATATATAAAATTCTCATTGGGACCAGGCCTTTTCAGAGGAGTGCATTTATATTTAAATTAATATACATACATATTTAGAGAGATACTGTTGTTTAATTAATTATTAGTCATGTACGGAGCTTGACTATAAACAATGGAAATATGTGCACTTGTCACTTTCATTTTGGTTGGCAATGATTTAAAAGTTGACAAAAAAGTATATATATGAAATTTTCGTTTTTTTAATATAATTATTATCATATAATTTGAGTAATTTCCAATCACAGACCTTACATCTAGTAATCTTACTAACAATACCTTTTTTCATAGATATATTTATTTTTAAACCTGAGTGACAGATTTCTTAAAATTTTCAGCACATGAGGTTTTTACGAATTGTGACTCAGCTTGAACAAGTACGATTATAATAACCAGCACTAAGTAAATTTATGAGAATTACAAGAAATCTTAAAAGCTATTCTCCCAGCATACATTTATTCACATTACTAAAAATATATATAATCGTGTTTTGCAACATTTCAAGAGCACTTTCATTTAATGAATATACGTATTATTAAATGGAATAATATATTTAGGTGACAAAAGGTCTATAAACCAGTCTAGAGTCTACCAAGAATTGATCCAAAGTTAGCTTACATGCTTACCATTAGACGATGGTACCAATACCTAAAATTCTGGTTATATAAAAAGTATTGAGACAGTTTTTGCTAAGTAAATTTGGCAATGATTTCCAGATTAATCAAAATTGTATGCTTTCAAAAATAATTGATTTAACTAACCCATAAAAAATATAAAACATGCGTAATAAATTTCAATCTCAATTATATAAAAAATGTGATAATGATTTTATGTTAGTTAGAATATTTATTACTTGATTTTAAAGCAAGTGTGTTATAACAAAAGTAATATTGTTTTAAGAATTACTATCTACATATTTTTTTCAACTTTATCTCAAGTAATTTCAGGAGTAAAAATATTCTTTCCCCATTTACGAAAAATGTGTATTGCAGTAGTATATTTTCTTATTTACTTTTATTATTTAAATACTTTTTTGAACTCATTATTTTAATGTGTAAGATATTGTTTATAAAATGCATTCACTGTGTTCTGTTGATATGTGTCTATGTCTCCTTTTTTTGATTTAGCTGTGGAAAGAACGCCTCAATAGGAAGTATTGGATCGTCTGTAGCAATTGTAAAGTAATTTGGTACAACTCTTCTTGAATTAGGAGAAACAGATTTAAATAATCCTGGCGTATTATAATCTTTGCTTGCAGCTAAAGTTAAGTCTGATACCCTTTGTGATGCATCCATTGCAGTATTACCAATATTCACTTCGTTAGCAATATGTTTACGTTCATCTTTAGCTATTTTCATTATTGCGGTTTCTGAGGTAGATTTTTCAGTGCTCGTCTGATTTTCTATTTCATAAACTGGAAATATGCTTTCGGATTCTAAAATTGGTACCGCTTCTGTTGCATTGCTTTCTATTGTATCAATTGTCATATTTTTATTTTGTACTCGCTTCCTAAAATTATTCAAACTTGGACGTTTGAAATTTGAGTGGACTGTGTGTTTTTGAGGTGGTTTTTCATTTGTCTCAGAGGGTGCCTCAGTGGTTGTTGATCTCTTTCGATTTGGATCCCTTCTTAAATTTGATCTAAACTTATGGATTTTAGGAACTACTTCATTATCAGCTGATGAGTTTGTCCTCTTTTGTGTTGAAGGTAAACGTCTGCTTGATATCAAATTTGTATCCAATTTCTCTTCATTATTTTCATCATCATTTCCCTTTTTATGTGATTGTTCTACTGTTGAGTTTTGTTGTTTGTCATTAGAGTCTTTTACACTTGGATACCGTGATCTATTAGGAAAACGGATTCTTGTAGAAGGTTCACTCGATTGACTAGGCTTCTCTGTTGATGTTGAACTATACGAATTTAACCGATTCCTGTAATCTTTGACACTAAATCTTGGGCGATTGTTGTCATATTTATTAGTTTTAGATTTATATCGATTTGGTTTTTCGTCTGCGGTAGTTACCGTAGTTACATCAGCCTCGCCGGTCGGTGGTACAGTTTCATGTTCTTTGTTTTGATCGTGTCTGATATTGACAAATGTCTGCTCATTTCTAGCAGGTTGAGTGACTTGATCATCTTTTTCATTCAAATATGAAGGTACTGTTGGGTTAACATAAGATTCTGGAGCAGTGTGTTGTGGTTCCGAGTCAAAGTTTGTGAAATCCATACTTTGTTTTGAGTCATCTTCATTCAAGGAATCATTTCTTGATTTTTGCATGGAATCATATGTATTTACAGAAATGTCACTAGTTGGAGTATCTTTTTCATCCTGTTTGTGAGAATAATCTGGTGTTTCATTATAGCCTCCATATCTAACTGAATATTTGTTGTTAGATGAACGATGTGCGTGATTTTCTTTAGCTATTTTCATTATCGATGATTGTTGTTGATTTGTTTCAGACACTTTAGTATCTCTGATTGTAGTGGTTTCAAATAAATCATCAAAATCTAAAGAAGGTAGCGTTGTTCTTATTCTGCTATGAAGCTTAGTTCTCATAGTGACTGGATGTGTTGGTATCATGGTAGGTTGTGCACTACTTGTTAATTCTGGTTGATGTGATGGTTTAGTTGGTCTAGCTTTGGGAGGTGGAAACCGTAGTCTAGGTCTAGATATCTTTGTAGTATCTTCTGTTTCTGGTTGTATTGTTGTAGTTCTATATCTAGTTCTGGATGGTTGTTCAGTGGTAAACGTTGTTACTTCTTTGAGCGATGAATCTTCAGTTGTAGAAGATGGTCTGATAGGTCTTCTACGTCTGTTTTTATTTCTTCTTTTAGGTTTGTCTTCCTCAAGTGAAGGTGATGTGGTCAACTCGGGCCTTCTGAAATGTTTATTTGGAGGGATTGTAGGCAAATCGCTTGCTTGCAAATCATTTTCAGTTTCTTGTGCATGTTCTTTAAATGTTTCAAATCGAGTTGTAAAATCTTCAAGATTACTTATAGAAGATGTCTCTTGATGTGTTCGGAATTTTGAAGGTCTTCGTCTACTATTAAAGTTTTGCTGTACTGTTGTGATTTCAGAGTAACCTTCTGTTACTGAAATTTTAATTTTATCGCTATCATCATCTATGCTTGTGGGTGAAATCACAATTTCTTCATTACTTGGATTACTATCCTGTATTTGTGGTGCAACTGATGATGATATGGTATTTTCTAATTGATTTATCAAATCTTTATTACGATTATGTTCTGGTATGATTGAATACACTGTCGACACATCATTGTAAGCATCATAATCTGGTACCCTGGGAGGTATTGTTCCAGGGAAATATGTTGATTTGATATTTAAGGGAATTTTAGGTGGACCTAAAATGGTGTTATATTGTTTAAATGTATTTGGTTGATTGACCCAAGAATGTAGTGTTGGTTGCGTAGCACTCTCACCTGAAGGTTCCCAATTTTCTGTCACTTCATAACTATGTTGGTAAGGCTTTTCTTTATTTTGATACCTATTTTTATTGAATTTTGTATCAAAATATTCAGGTCCTCGTGGTGGGAAGTATTTAATATCATCAAATACATTAAACTTTGAAGTAACACCATTGTGATTTATAGCTGTGAATGTTTGGAATTTATTTTTGCCAAAACTGTTTTCAGTTTTGACACTCTGTCCATTATATGTATTATAGGATGTAAAAGGTGGAGGTAACTGAACTAAAAGGTTTTCAGGAACAACATTTGTGCTATGAGCTTCAAATGGATTAGCTGTGGATGGTGAAATCAAGTTGGAATCAAAGTATGACGCTGCAGTAGGTCTTCTAGTTGGACTATTGGAATTGAAGGTGATTTCTGGCTGTTTCACTTTTGTGATTGGAAATTTGGATGCGTCCAAATTATTTTCAAATTTACTTAGTGGATCAATAGGACTTGGGATAAAATTATGTTTTGTCGATGGATTCCTATTTTCTGACGTTACATTTTTTACACTGTAGTTTGTAACATGAATAGTTTCAAATTGATTTTGTGTTTTAGGAGGTGGAATGAGGTTCTTTGAATAATCATCCTTTATATTCGTACCAATATTTATATTTTGACTAGATGAAGCCTTTAAGTTTGATGAAGCTACTTTAATTTCTGTATTATCAGTTGATGCAACTGTAAATTCATATGATGAAGTGGGAGTGTATGGTGCCTTTGTAGGGGATGTAGGCAGATAGCCATTTTTATTTCCTGTTGGCTCCCTGGCTTTTATAGATGCATGGCCAAAAGAAGTAAAGCTACCTGTAAACAAAAAAAATATTTGAATAAAATTTTAGTAAATATTATTTTTTTAATCATTTTACAATACATTTGATGAAAATAAGAATGTGATAGAAATGAGTGTTGTATAGAAGTGGAGGAATACTGTATGACATAATAAGGACTGAAGACATTAGGAAAAAATGTGGATAGAAAGTAGATGCAGTGCTTAAGAGAAGAAATGAGCATTGAGATGGTTTAGTCATATAGAAAGAATGAATGATGAAAGATTTACAAAAATAATCTAAACGAGCATTATTAAAGATGTAACAAATTTGAGGAAACCTAGAAAAATGTGGAACAACCTAATGGAAAGATGGAAGAGTTAAAGCTTTTACAATAAGAAAATATGCATGACGAGGTCTATGGACGTGGCAGAAGGAAAATATATGTGCCAGGATAGAATGAATTGGAGATCTGTTCCCGATGTCTACCCCAATAAGAGCATATCATGATGGTATAATGAGGATGATGGTATACAAAAAAAATCTAGAGATGTATTTAGTATACAATGTCACCATAATTGTGATACTCATAAAACTACAATACGACTTTTCAATTAGGAATCAAGGATAAAAATTTATTAAAAAGCCATAAAAAAAGGTGCCTGTATTTAAAAGATAAAGCAGTTTTATTAAAAATAATGTAAAATGTTCTAACAAAAAAACTGTTGTTACATTTGTAAAAACATGAAACATATATGTATGTGTAAATATAATAAAAAAGAGGACATTAACATATTTTTATGTTACATATTTTTATATTGAAAATCAGTACTTTCTTGGTAGCTTTCTATTTTCAAAGTTGCAAGGAAACTATGTTCTTACAAGTTCTCAAAACATACTCCCCTAAATGCATAGTTAATATTCATTTATGCAAGGTATGGAAAGCAAACTTAAGAAATTTTTCATATTTTAAAAGAAAAGAGTATTATTTTAATATTCAAATATTACAAACCTAAAATGCTAGGAGGTATGGGAGCAAATGATTCTTCCTTTAACCCAAATTGTTGGAAATGAGATCCCAGAGGTGGTTTGTAGGTTATAGCTGCCACTCCTTGTCCTGTGTGTGGCTTATTCTGTGTCTGTTTGGATAGAGAGTCTTGAGGATTCACATTTAACTTTATATTGTTATTGCCCTGAAGATCATAGGCATGCGGTTTCACGTGGCTATCAATAGGTCTAGGATAGGGATCCAATGGCCTTTGATAAGAATCAACTGGTTTCTTTAAGTTGTTCTGATAAGACTGTAATGTCTGGTGATATTGATTATTGGTTAAGTGTTGCATAAACTGGTTGTGCTTGATTCTTTTTCCAACTAACATTTGTTGGGGTGATTTTGTATACACTGGACGATGACTAACTGGCTGTCTAAGGAATATATTACTTTCAAATTGATATCCTGGAGGAAATTTGTACGAATTTAAATTTGCATTAGATGTGAATACAAAAGGGTTTAAATATGAATTAACTGGAGCATTCAAATTTTGCGGATAGATTGATGTTTTGTATCCATGGATACCAGATAATTTGTTGGTATCTCTTGTAACAATTGGTCTGGTGGATGTGCTGATCATTCCACTTCCAAACAGCTCACTGGTAACCCCTAAGATGTGAGGTGACAATACTTTGGTTTCAACTATGGCCGGTCCAGTCATAATTTTCTGAGCTATACCAGCTGGAGGACCAGCTATATTGTAAGTTGTTATGCCTGCGAGTCCTGATGAAATTATGGGCCGCCATCCTCCTTTCCCATGTAAACCCTGCAAAATATCATAATATTTATTTTAAAATGTATTCAATTTTATTTGATTCTTAAAATCAACCTCCAGTGAAAATTGAACTCATTGCATTTGTAAACAAAATTTATCATTGTCTGAGTGCTCTAATGTGAGTGAGGGAAATCATTGACCATATATTCAACAGTTCGTTATTGCTATGTCCTTGCTAACAAGCATACGAGTACTTCCCATATGAAGAAAAGGATTGAAGAAATTTTAATTTATATTCTATTATTGAGCTTCTTCATTCATAATAACCTATAAGATGTGTCTTGATTATCAAATAAAAAAGCTATAATATGAGGATATATCACAGAAACATTCGCTATTTCTAAATAATATAAAGATATTTTAAAAACATATTCTGAAAATTTTATAACTCAAGACTATTAAGTACTAAAATGTATTTACTTCAAAAACAAAGTTTAATATAAAAAAAATAATAATGGAATAAAAATTTTAATGCTTACTGTTCCCAAATATATGGATCTTGTCAGACCGTCTTCTTTATAATTCTGTGTGTCTCCATTCTGGGCTATTGCTAATAGCAATATACTCACAGCTACCCAGTAACCTAAAACAACAACAATCTATTTTACGAAAATAAACGTAACATACAAATTTTACATTACTTCATTATCATACATCGCTACACTACTTCTTTCATCTGGACTTATCTTGTCTATTTGGGGTTGAACCTTCTGGTCCTGGCATTTTGATAACAGGAGTCCTTCACATTTAGACTCCTCATGTCACTTTCTACAGTTGCCAGTTATATGTAAGGTTTCTTACTACTTTCCATTTCTAGATCAGATTTGAACATGTGTTCATCCTCAAACAATTTTTCATCATCTTCTCTGTTATCACCATCATCTTTAAACTTTCTCAATACTGTAAATGAGATCAATTCTAGTCACACCTCTGATCCATCTAAATATTTTCATTTATGTGACATATGGCTTCTGTTTATCATATTTTCTAGCGGCACATTACTAATATTCATTAAAAAATGCTAGTTATGCTTATATGAAATAAGTACTAAAATAAATATCAGCCTGGGAAACGGGAATGCCAGACTTTAATCCAACATGGCTACTATTAGACCAATGGTGCTGGCAATACATTGTAAGAATGGTGATCCAAAACCTATTTTGGAATTTAGATTCATTCATTATTTTTCTAAATCTATGTTTTACTTTCATAATAACATTCTTACTGCCATAACCCTAATTATAGTAGATCTTGACATTTTTCGATATATATGTATTTTATTAAATGGAAAGTATTATATTTTAGTGCCTGATTAACTTGATACAATATATAGTATAAAAAATCAGAGCCTGGACAAAGTGAACCAGAGAACTTGCCCCAAGTGCGATATCTGAAGTTTGCTAAAATCAGTTCAATACTGTTATTGTATTCCATATATTTTTGTCAATACCCATGACTTTTATGTGAAAGAAATTTTAGTTAATTAAAAATAATGAAAACTTATTTGAGATCTAATCTTAGACAAAAGAGATTGTCAGATATGGCTATTCTCTCTATTGAACATTTGATTTTGATCAAAATCAATTTAGATCAAGTTGTTGATGATTTAATGTCCTGAAAGTTCATTATAATTATTTGACATTTTATTTTCATCTGTTGATTTATATTGTGGAGTAAAGTGACCACTGCTCTTAATTTTATGTTTTTTTAAGACTGGGAAGATGTTTTTTTGCAATAAGTAAAATATTAAGGCTCTGATTTTATTATATACTTTTGTACTTTGCAAATTATAATTCTCAAAAGTAATATTGCTTTTGCTCATTGATATATAATTAACTAAATAAGAATAAATAGGATTTTGTCAATTATTTTAACCTGAGGAAAATGTAGACACCGCCCACTTCATTGTTGGCAGTGGTCAAAGGGGTTGTTTTACAAATATTCTGAAACAAAAATACATCCTTATGAAAAAACAGCACATTTATTTGATATATAAAACCTTTTTTATTTTCTTAATAATTAAAAAGTAAACATTTTTATTTCTGATGTATTGTTTTTTTATTATGTTGAAATTTTGTTTAACAATTTAATCTAGAACAGTGCCACTAAAAGTACAGTCCACTTAATTAGTACTAACTGAAACCAGTTTGTTTCTGAGCTTTGTCAAGAGAAAATTACAGAACAAAAAATTGGAATTATGCGTAATTCTAATTATTTGTCATGTAATTTTAAAAAAATAATCTTTTTCTTACTAATTCTATATAAAAAAAACATAATATGAACTCTGTTCTCTTTGTTTTAAAATTGTTTTTCTTCAATTTCACAAAAATACTGGTCCGGGATGAAATTGAATGAAAATAAAATTGGGAAGCACTGATATGAAGGATTTGTGGTCATTTTACATTTTTTTCCAACCAAAGATTTTAAAAGCTAATATATGGAAAAACTATACTGACACATTTTTATTTGGTAGAAACTTGATGCTTAAAATCCAGCTTTTATTTAACACTAGGCCATAGATGTAACGAAACCTTAATTCATAATAAATTATCTAAATAAAGTTAAATCAAGACCTTTGTGTCTTTTTGTTTTCATTAAAACATCAATGTGAACGATGACCAATAATTCATATTTTAAATATGTGTGTATGTGGAAAGCTCATTAAGTGATATCTTCATATCCTTAGAATTTAAAACATTCATTCATTCATATGGTACCCCTTAACACGTCCGAATTAATGATGCAGACACATTGATGAGCGTGGCCGGGAGACAATATTGTCATTGGTCCCAGTAATTGAGCCTTTGGGTTATGTGTCACTAGAGTCGACAAGTAGCTCACAGGTCACCATCATGCATGTTGAAAATACTAGGATACGATAGGCTATCCCTCATGATTGAATATGATTGTTAGCCTTATTGTGGATGGAAGACACTTGTATTGGTGTATAGTGTGCAAACTGTTGCACTTCAGCAAGCACACAGTCTTGACAGATCAAACCCAAAGTTTCGATAGCGAGGATACCAATGTTTCAAGATAATCGGCTGGTTTTATCTAATCTGCAGCTGCCTTTCAATAGACAGAGTTTTATATAGCGCTTTTCATGGTAATAATAAAAGGTAATTTATTTGCCGTTTAGAGAGAAAACTCTCCTCAAGGGTATTCCAACTCAAGACTTGAACCCACTTTTATTGATAGATTAAAAACACACGAGGTAATGGTATGTATGTGTGTAATTATTTTATTGAGGGCTGTGCAGCAAAAAAGTGCAAAATTTACTATAAATAAATGCAAACCACAAAAGTGTACAAAAATCGTGGCAATTTTCAATGAAATCTCATATTTTGGCGATATACTATAGATATCAAGGTTACCCAATTTAATAGTCCCTGACTTTTTATTCGGTTATTTGGAAGAGAAACAAACTGTAGGTTAACAAATCTCAACTTCTGGGTTATAAAACAACCCAGCTTTACTTATTCCACCTAAAGCTGATGTGTTACTATCACATATTGGAATATCTACAATGATTCCTTCGTAGTTTATTTTACTCGGTTAATTTTCAATGGTATTCTTATTAAATATGTTTTTCTCAAATATGCAGGTACGGGGAAGTACCCAATCGGATAGCCGCAGCTGCTACCTTCCTATACTTACACTCAACTTGTTAATTTTTTGATATATTTTTAATCTTTCAATAAGGGTCGATTCCTGAGTTAGACAGCCCTTGAATAGAACCTGCTCTCTAGACAACACTATATAAATTGTCCTTTTATTAATTTTATTTTCCAGATGGCCAACTTGTTGGTATAATTTTTAATAGTGAAAGAACTAAAGTATTATTAAAACATTTACATATTTTTTAATTACACGCACATTAAATCAGATGGCGAAATTTTAACTTACTTGTATATACTTATATATAATTAATTGATCTAGCATTGTTTTCATAATAATGCAATATTTCTTATTGTATTTAAATAAAGTTAATGAGTGCGATATTGGTACAATATCCATTTTGAAACTGTAATCTGGTATTCAATGAGGTAATAAGTACACATGTTGTGATATTAAGTCTTGGCAGGAAATACTTTTTAAAATATTTTTATTACACTTAAGTAATATTGCTTTACTAGATGTAAAAGTGCAATGTATGGTAAATAATTGGTGCAATTGAGGTAACAATGGAAAATGTAATTACTATCTGATCACAACATACTACAGGTTTTGCTTTACTTTATTGCATACTTTGTGACAGATGTATTGACTCACAGCTAATAAACTATTATATATGTTTTGAAATTTGAAAAGTTGTTTCATGTGTTTTTTTATGGTAACTTACTTGACCATGCTTATACCAGACGATTTTCACAATGATCACAAAAACTACATATAGGCAACCTAACACCTGACTTCACATGCCACATTTTTTTTTATATAAAACCCATGTCTGCTGCGAGCATTGATCTAAAGGCTCTTAAGCAACTTGCTTAAGTTCAATCCCACCATCACCCAGGCTGTTATGAGGAACAAAATAAGTCCCCGTCTAGTGTGATCTACACTAGAAGATCAAAGTCTTCTTTATTTTAAAGGAACTATCCAAAAGTACTCCTCCAGTGGGGACACCTGAGTGTGAAAGGATAGTAGCAATGACAGACTTAAGGTTACGGGAGGAGGAAAACTAGCAGTGCAGTATACTCGTAATTTTAAAGCGGCTTGTGGCCTAGAGTTCAAACAGTTTTGCAAGTTGCCAGTAATATTGTTCTTGAGTGGTCAGTCTTGTGTCGATACATGTTAATAAATGGAAAATTTGGTGTTGAATATATAAGGTCTGCACTTCCGTACATAATGCACTTAAAATTGATGAACAGCTTCCTGTATGACTGTAGTAAAGTGAGAATCCATTAAAAAAGTGTTTGATCTGAAAATACTCAAAGAGTGTATGTAGGTGACAAGACCTTGAAGGTTGTCACTGAAATTCATTTTCCACCCTAGATAAGACCTCAGATGCTTATCGCTCTGCACCTTCCCGCACTTACAAAGTCTGTCCCCCTTCAGCAGGAATCTTTATGTCTCTAGAATTTGCCTTCACCTAGTGACACCCACCCTCAATCTATCAACATAGATTAACATGTAGGAAAGGACAGTCTCAGCGCAACACTCCTCCCAATGGTTTCATTTATGGATTCCACTGAGCTTATCCCTCCATCTCTCAATTCGACAGAGTTTTATGGGATAGCTCACAGCATTGCTATTAAAACAACACTGAAAAGTTATTGTTACAGCAATTTTTCAACTTCAAGTAACAGGCATCTTATGCAACATACAATAAATAATAACGCCACTATAGTTTGGAAATTATAGGATGAGTCCTGTGACAGCTCACAAATTTGCCCCAATACAACCTTATGTAATGTATTTATCTAAATAACTTGCTATTTATTAGAATTGAAGCTTATATCAAAGTTGATAAAATTACTGAACATCGTTACAAGGTTGTATTGGGGCAAATTTGTGAGCTGTCACAGGACTCATCCTATAATTTCCGAACCATAATTTAAAGATAATCTTAGGAGGACGTGTATTATTTGAAGTACTTTATTTAACAACAGAAATTAATATATTAAACATCCTAATTGGAATGCTCTGAAATTCGTACGAAGTGAAAACAAAGTTAAATCTAAAAACAGATGTCACCTAAATAGCATATTATTTTCAATAATAATTTAGATCGTTCTGATTTGTAATATTTTCACAGTAATAGTTAAGTTATTAAATTTAAATAATTAATTTTTATTCACGTCCTGATGTAGTTTTCAATAAATAGTCGCGAGGGAAGAATTTATAGTTTTGACATTCAGCTGTCAGTTGATGTGTCAATGCAGTATTGTTGATTTTAATGCGGTATTTTATGTAGGAAACTGATTTACAAAATAATGTGTTTATGGGAGTACTAAGTAATTAATCTCGTCAATATTTTTTAAAACATTGTTTTATATATTGCAGTGCGTAGCGCATGTAACACGATGTGTGTATAGTAAATGACATTTTGACATTCCGTTGAGAATACATTTTTGATATATTTTTCGTTTGTTTGTCCTCAATCGCCGTTTTATAACTATACAGAAATTTTATACAATAGAAAACTCTGAAAACGTGCATGACAAGAGTTAATCGTCTACTAAATAATAATTATAAAAAATGCAAATATCCATTGGCCGGCAGTGGACTGGCAATTAAAATAAGCCCGGGAAATCAGTCGAGTCCCTTTTTAATGTCAAATACTTCGCGCACCCTCCACGCATTATTTTACATTTGACAATTTATTGTTTTTCAACCTTTTTAGCCTTGTGACCTCCCAAAAGATAAAATTAATACTTCGCGACCCCCTATAAAAACTTAATATCTTGTTGATGCACGTGCACGTGGCCACACAAGTATTCATACACAAAGACGATACGCCTTATAAGTAAGAGAATAATACTATACATGGAGTGACATTGTATTATTAATACATGGAGTGACATTGAGTGACAATTAGAACTCGAAATGAAGTCTATAAATATTAAGTAAGATGAAGAAGAACACTCTGAGATGATTTGGTCTAAATGATCTAAAAATAATGAATGTAGAAAGACTAACAAAACAAATATAAAGTACAAATGTAAGTGGAAGGCGTGGTAGACAAATACTTAGGAAAGCATGTTTGGATCAAGTGAATAATATTTTGAAAGAAGGAAATTGTAAAAGTCTGAGAAATCGTAGGAGTTTATTTATTTATTGAACACTTCATTGTTAAACAATCTGACGGGCTTTTGGCCAGGCGACAATATCTTCCAGCCAACCAAACAAAAATAAATAAAGGAAGTTACGCTGTCGCAAAAAATATTCAAATGATTATTCATCCTTATGAAATTTATGAACATATACATAATAAAAGGAAAAGTGAGATATCATTAATCAAAGGAGAAGGAAGGGATGATGAAGAGGAAAGAAAAAAAGACGTTATATTACTGACTAGAAATTAAAAGTTTTTCTGTCACTTTTTAAAGCATACCAATAATTGTATGAATATAAAGTATCATAGACTAAAGATGTCTGTCACGAGAGGGAAGTATGGCGCTCTGTCCTCTCTGCCTGCCCTGATAAAGAAACGACGTGAAGGTATAGTTTGATATTGTTATTAAGGTACGCATAATTCAAATGTCTGATTTGTTAAACTAAACTATCTCACTAGGTAACTATGTACTATATTTATGGTGTACTGCGTTGAATAACAATGGTGCTATCGATATTCATAAGTGAAAATTGTATTTCGTGCTGTGCCACCCAGTAGAGTGGATTTATTGTCAGGTAATTTTATTACCAGAGAAGCATTTGTAAAATGCAAATAGACATATTAAACGCTTTCTCTAGACGCATCATTGCACTTCGGTTTATCATTTTTAATCAATTTATAGTCATCGTGTAAAAACCCGTTGAAGTAATAAAAAATCGCAGTGAAATGGGCAGAGAGGTTTCGCTGACGAGGTTGAATCATTCGTACATTTCCATCTCCAGACTATTTCCCATAGGAGGCAACACATGTGTAGATTCAAGCGTCCTATCATTCGAATCAATCAGGTTTTGCGCCGAGCATGTAGTCCCGATGTTCGGACAAGTTAGCATGTACTGCGAGTTCTGTAAAGCCTCACAGACGTGTTCAATGTTATATTCGTTCAAGGAACGGCATATTTGCATGTTCACCGTGCATCTAATCACCCTTTTCGGAGTCTATTCAGGACTCTTCAAGTAGACCAAGGAAGAAAGTCTCCTGGTGTCTTATTTTCTAAGAGTTCTATGCAGTTTAATTCCACTTCATACAGCACACTTTATCCGAAGAAATCGTCATTGCGCTCTCTTCATGAAACTATTCCCAAATATCAATATCGATATTGTTGGCTGGTGACCATATAATGGGTGTCATGAGTTACTTTTATCTTTCTTGGTCGTATATATTGAGGCGATACCGATTAATTTGTAGATTTCTCGACTGGTGCTGCTTTTTAGCATTCTGTTATTTTATTCCTGGGGTTTCCATGGCGACTTCGACGTATCTAGCATGAATATTTGAGTTTAAATACATAATCGCATGAACATCTCCCAGTGAAGCGAGCTTCCGGCGGATAGAAAAGTCCGTATTCAAGTATTTACTCCACTTTTACAAAAACATGCATTGACTTAAGTGGCATGTAATTATTGACTTTAAATTATATCTTAGTGTCTTCAAGATCCTGGAATGTCATCATATATTTCAATCCTGCGTCTGAGAGGTAAAGTACTTTGAGATCACTCTCATCTCCATCCAATAAATATATTATTTATAAACAATGCGGATGGGGTAATATGGTCAAGTCGTTGCTCAGCCTGGTTCCTCAGGTTAAAATAGTGTAGGCGAGGTAAATTAATTTACCACCAAAAGACAACATGGATATATATGATAAGAAGGAAGTGGAAATATTATGTGAATTATTCGTTTGCACAAAATTACATTATAAATAAGGAAAATATAAAAATGTATTCATTGTTGTCGACGACTAGCAATGATTAATCAAAAAATGAATTAAAATCACGCGTTATAATCTGTTTTCACTTATTAACACAAAATGTATATTCGACTTAATACAATAAATGCAAGTACATTCGCACATAATGATGTGAATACACATTAATAATTATATGGCTGTTATTTATATGCTCGATTGAATTACAAAATAATATTTTGCACGCATAGACTTAATGAATACGTTCGAGTGCAACGAGTAGATAAAAGGAAAGTATTTATATATGATACATGACTGTAATATCTGAATAAGATTAATTTGGTAGATAATTTAAATGTTACAGAAATAAGTTTTAGCACTGTCTTCGTGGAACTACGGATGTGATAATTGCCATGCTTATTTATTTATTCATAAATCCTCCGACTCGCCTTAACCCTGACGACCTTTCTGGATCGAGTGACACAGGGACAAAACTAGGTTTTAGCGCCCGGGTAGTTAAAAATGCGCCCTTGCATAATACAACACTTGTATTTTTGGATTATATAGGGATTTTTCATTGAATATGTATTTAGATAGATATGTATAAATATGCCTTTAATACTTAAAAATAGTATTTATACTACCAATAAATAGTATGATAGAATACGGAATGAAGTGATAAGGGATGAATGTGAAATTAAAACTAATGTATTGAGTAATATACATAAGAGCAGTATGAGACAGTTTGGCCACGTAGAACGAATGAATGAAGAAATAAAAAAACAAATATATGTACAGTGCGAGTAGTTCAGCGACCATGCTATTACCAGCTCACGGTCAACCCAAAGGTAACGCGCGATATGGCCGTTGGTCAAATGGGAATCCGGCCGTATGCAAGCAAAATGTAGGGTTAAGGCTGAAATCCGACTCGAATGTGGTTATACCCGTAAATTTTCCGACATGAATTTCACGACGATAAAATATGTTAATAGTTTAAAAAGACGTAGGCAGGCAACCTAAAAATCTCATTTGACAACGTAAGGGAAAAATATGCAAGCCCTGTCCCACCAAATAGGTGTTTCCTTACTTACCACCAAACTACGTAAAACATTCTTAAGATAACTAGAGTAAAAATACTTCGCAAATAATTATAATATAGGGTGTCTTTTTACACCGTGCCGTTTACTTGAACTTGCTGCAGGAATTTGTCACACTACGCATTCGTGAGAAGTTTAGGGCTGAACAGAACTTTAATTTCCACCAAGATGGTGCATCTTCCATCTACCAATGTGATGAAAATTTGCCGAACAAACGGATTGCATTGAATCGCGCTCTCCATACACATTCAAATGGTTTTTTTTAATTAAATTATGGCAGTTAATGAATTGAGAGCAGACATTGAAAGAGAATGTGCCCAAATACCAAAACAAATTATTCGTGATATTAGCGATTCCACGTTATCAGTAGTGAATGGACCAGAACAACCATTCGAGCCCTTGCGATGGTTTAAAAAAATATTCTTTTATTTTATTTGAAGTTTGAATCTTAGATATATTTTAATAAATACTGAATTTATAATCATTCAAAGTGTGTATACGTGTTTTTGTAGCACTCTGTATATTCTGTGGATGACTTGCTTTTTCATAAAAAGGAATTTTCAAGAAAGATTTATAATAAAGAAATGTTGTAAATAGTTTTGCTCTACTTAGTAAAATTGATTAGAATAGATTCCGTTGTAATTTATCTTATTGCTGGTGTTTCGTATTGTATATCTTAATAAGCCGGACATTGTTATGCAAATACACTCGAATAAAATTTGATGCAAAATGGGATCAATAAATTTATGATTAATTTATGGGATTTACACACACATTATACAATTATCAATACCAGAATTTTGCTCCATGGGAGGGAAACGTGATAGTTAAAAAAAATACTGTAAAGAACCTAATAAACGCTGCAGAAATGCGTGCATATAGAAAAATAAATGTGGTGACAATGTATGGCAGAATACGAAATAAAGTGATTAGAGATAAATGTAAACTTAAGTCTTAATGATTAAGATGAAGAATGTCACTCTGAGATGGTTGGACACGTGGAACGAATGATTGTAGAAAGGCTGATAACACAAATATACAGTGTAAATGTGAGTTGAAGGTGTGGTTGAGGAAGAACAAGGAAAGTATGGTTGAATCAAGTGAATGATATTTTGAAAGATGAAAAAGTATGAAGTAAGATAAATCGTAGAAGTTGTATGAGAAGGTGTATGGATGTAGAAGAGACGATATATGTATATTGAGATAGAAAAGTCGGGCACTCTATCTTCTCTCCCTACTCCAGCAGGGAAACGACATGTTGGTATATATGTATGTATGTAATACTAGAATACAATTATAAACAAAAACGTGCTCTACATATTATTTGGAAAGTTGCATGCTATTTTTGGATCGTTTCTAGCATCTATTGGGGCAAGAACAACAGAAAAAAGTATTCATAATTTTTAGAAATTATTGATGGATATCCTAACGGATTATTTTAACACACTGATTTAATTTGATTTAAAAAGCTAAAACAAAACTATTTAACTATCAAAAATAACAAAGCTGTTCGTCCAGAGAATATTATATCTGCATTTAAACTTCTTTTTTCAGACTATTTGGGTGACACACAGGATTCGTTCAACATAATATATAATACGCGCAAAATACTTGAAGTCAGGTTGATATCAACAATCATAACCCTTTCCAAAAAGAGAAACACTAAGGAAAAGCATATTGAACCATAATTTCATCAGTTACATACTGAAAATATTCTTGAAAACTATCCATACGAGTTATACTCGTAGAATGAATACAGACGTGAGTAACATTCAATTTGGTTTAAGTGATAGCTTGAGCACGCGAAAAGCATTGCTTAGTATACCATAAATGTCTTACAAATATGCTTTGGTGTTAATGCACTCGTAAATGTTTAAATGTGTCTGGTTGATTATTAAAAGACTAGTCTATGCGTATCTCATGTCCGGTCCACCATAATTTCACCTCTACAACCATATCCTCTACAGGTTTACATTTAGAGCGTTGCAGGACCCATTCATTTGTGACATGATCCTTCCAGTGGATCAGAAGAATAAAGCAAAGGAAACGCTGGTAAACATTTTTGAATAAGAAATTTGTAGCCAAGTTGATTATCAGTTTGCTTTCTGTCCAAATTTGTTTGGCATTGTCAACTGATAATTTCTAACATTTGTCGCAGTCAAAGCGTTTTCAATGCGTGCTTAGCAAACTAATTGATAGCCTTAATTATATAATGTGACTTTGTTGTCAATAGTTTGTTTTTTTCCTCTTCGATTACTTTCATTACTTTCTCTTAGATATCTCTTTCATTTATTTCTGAAAATACGAAATTAATCAATACTATTTTAACACGGTGCGCGTGTTTTTATGCGCGTATTATATATTATGTTGAACAAATCCTGTGTGTCACCCAAATAGTCTGAAAAAAGAAGTTTAAATGCAGATATAATATTCTCTGGACGAACAGCTTTGTTATTTTTGATAGTTAAATAGTTTTGTTTTAGCTTTTTAAATCAAATTAAATCAGTGTGTTAAAATAATCCGTTAGGATATCCATCAATAATTTCTAAAAATTATGAATACTTTTTTCTGTTGTTCTTGCCCCAATAGATGCTAGAAACGATCCAAAAATAGCATGCAACTTTCGTTCTCTACAAGTGGCTCTACAACCCAGGTCACAAGTGGCTCTACAAGTGGCTCTACAACCCACTTCAGTGGCTCTACAACCCAGGTCGGGTCGTGGCCTCCTTTAAAGCACGCCTCCATGACTGGCGGTCCTGTGCTGCTGTTCGCCAGTTCTGGATGCCAATGAGCTGCGCATCCCTATTGACACCATCCAGCCATCGAAGCTTCGGCCTTCCTGGCCTTCTTCGACCCCCCGGTGTGCCATTCAAGAGCCCTCTCGGAATGTCCTCCTCACTCATTCGCTGCACGTGTCCAGCCCACCTGAGTCTCCCAATTAAAATCTCCTGTGTTATGGTAGGGTCTCCATACAGACCGTACAGCTCCTGATTATACCTGATACGCCATTCTCCGTTATTGCAAATGGGGCCATATATTTTGCGCAGAATCTTCCTCTCAAATGTCCCCAGAGCCCTCATGTCCACTCTACTTATAGTCCAACATTCTGAGCCATAGGTGAGCACAGGTCGGATGAGTGTTTTATAAAGTAGAGTTTTGGTTTTTCTAGAGAGATGTCGTGATTTCATGTACCTCTGCACTTAATTAAACACTTAATTTAACACTTTTCTTAATTTCGAGAATTTCTAAGTTGTCCGGCTACAATCACCCTCGGCTTGTGTGTAAAATCCGCAAACCACGATCGATATCATACGAACGTTTTTTTTTATTAAGTGATTAGCAACAGTGGCGAATACCAAATAAAAAATAATTGTTTTATTTATTTTATTAAACATATATATACCATATAATACAATATCATAATTTATTTCGAACGAATAACGTTATTTTAAAATATCAATCAAAAAATGATTTTATCGCTTTATTACAAATTAAAAACGTGTGACACTTTTTAAGTGTTGCGTCTAACCATGCGTTTAAACTTATCGTTTACAATACGAGTATAAACTTTACATCATACGTTCGTCTTACGATTTGATTTGATAGTAGTTATTCATGATTATATCGTCAATTTAACGGTGATTTATAACATAACGTATGTATTAATAAGTGTCATTAACGATTCCCTTCATAGCATTGACTTTCGTTTACAATAAATTGTTCATCGACAACATGGAAGGGAAAGTATACTCGGCGTGTGAGCGTATTCGTAGTTCCTGATATGTACACGTATTGTCAAAGCGATTGAAAAGTCAATTATCAGTCATGAATATCAATCGTTTGTCAGTCATGTCCGAACCATTTTCCATTGATAATTTGACTCACGAATAGTGCGTGAGTAGTACACCAGATGGTCAAGTGAATGATTTTTAAATATACATTTTAAATTCAATTTCACCAGGATGTGTTAGTTTTGTTTTGTATGTGATGCAAAAATGATACATCGATTTATTTGCATGACTTGGAATGTTATATCTATGGCTTGCAGTTTTCTGCCTCTGAATTCGTGATTTTTTCAGTCGTGTAAATCTAAGTTCTTCAAAATGTAGTATAAATTCTTATGTTTTTTAATCAACTTTGTTGCCTAAAGATGTTGAACTATGTTGCTTGCCTGCTACACTTACAGTATTTCTCAACCCCAAAGCTCGATTATAGGGCTGAAAAGTATATATTATCTCGACCAAGCTCTTCAGCATGTCCGTATAATCAATTCCAATAAGTTGAGGGTCTCATACGAATGAAAAAAAAAGGTTCAAATGAAGAAGCCCCTGGTTTGGCCTCCAATACTTTTGGAAGGAAATTTCAGATGGAACACAAGATAAACAAAAATATTTTATTGTTTACTTTTTTGTATTTTAAACCTGTCTTTTATTGTGACATGTTATTGTAAAGATAGTTTTTTTATTTGAATAATCCGCAAAATAAAAACAATTAAATGCCAACATTCCATAAAACAATTTTTCGCTCCAGTAGAGATTTTTTAAAAATTCCAGTTGTTTTTCAAACAAACCATGCTTACATTGCTGGGTGCCAGTAACCGCAATGTCACCAGAAACATACTTTGCATTTGATGTATAGTTTTATTTTATTATTGATTATAGAAAAAATATCCTAATTACTCCTATATCAAATACTGGACTCGATATACGAGTAATTATTATATCTATGATATACGAGTATATAATAAGAGAAACTACTCCTTTAGATACACCAGAAAATGTTATAAGTAATCTGATTCTTAGTCATTGATAATAATCATTGATAACTTCTTGACTAATGATAATTCTATGTGAATTTTGCAATAATTCAAAACTATTCAGATGCTAGTTGAAGGAAATCGATAAATGGGTAAAAAAAGTGGAGTAATAAATAAGAAACTTTGAGAGTTACCATTGTGTTTTGTTGCTTCTCGCTACCCACAGCCATGTGCTCGATTTCAAACTAAAGACTTTTAAGATGTCATTACCTATTGTCAGTAAGTTGCAAATTGACGCAATGGCTAAATTGTTTTGGAAATATATTTTTATTTTAACGGCGCTCTTCTAATAATATTAAATTAAAATTTAATAATTTATAAAGTTTATAATTAAAAAAAAGAGAAACCCCTATTTAGTTAAGGCGGGAGATTTATCTAAAATCAAGCCTAGACAGTCTATGAATTGCTATTTATACAATATGTCAATTCATCTAGAGAAACTCATTTATACTTTGGCCATCGTCAATTTCTAATGTAACTCGGATACAATTTATAAAAAGACTTTTCACACTGCCATCGGATGCACAGAGCCGGAACCACTAAAGATACAGCTGGTGCTCACGACTAGGACGTTAACACTTTGTATCCCGATTCTGTGTTTTAACGTAATAAACTAGATTTGTATTGAGATTCGGTCCCATGTTCTCACGTGATTGATACCTCTACCGAAAAGGACATATTACTGGATCTAGCAAATATTTTTGTAAACAATTTGACTTTTAAACGATAGTCTCCTGATTTCTAACATGGACAATGATGAAATATGTAGATGACAATGAAGATATGCATGAATTCGGAGTGTCAGATCTTAAAGATTTTGATATCTGAATATGTAGACCAACTTCAGTCTCAGAGTCTAAATAGAATAAGGCATGCAGGGTCCTACAAACAGTTTATCAAAGAGCGTGTTTAAATATGTGTTGATATGTATTCCATGAACTACCGAAGAAGATAAGTGAAACCCGGTAGCGTGATGTAGCTGTCCACAAATGATAATATTGTCAGAATTACCATACTAAACTAAATTATTGTATTCAAGTATTTTAAATGGAAAGTTGAATTATAATATTTACTTAGATATAAACATTTTAGTACAGTTTTCAAAAAATCTGAATTTCTCAAAAACAAGCTGGGCACCGGGAAAGGTTATTTTGATTTCGATCAGACTTTAAATTGTTAATAAAGATTCCATAATCAGTATTGTTACACATCTCACTCCAAGTATTGTCTTGGGATTAGTATTTAACAGATACATAAAGTTGTTTATTAAAAAAAAAACAAAAAGGTAAGACAAAAAAAAACGTTTCAGTTGATATTCTATTGAACTTAAAAAGTTGATGATAAGACAATATCTGTGCAAAACAAGCCATCGATTTAGTCTGTGACAGGCGATAATAAACCTAGATCAACCTCTGTAGAGTCACAAACCAGCTCAGCATGATATTAAAAGAATAAAGCTGCTAAATATTAATTGGGCCATCACTAGCACTTGTTGAATTTCACAATTTCACGCTATGTTTGATCAAAATCATACTTAGAAATTGAAAAGCGTTGAAATAAACTGTAGTTAAATGTTTTTATGTCAAATGTTTGTTTTATTTGTGTTGACTTGTCCCAAACATGTTTTTCGTCTCAGACATGAGAGCGTTATGAATTGTTAGTACAGAAGAAATTATAGCTGAGACCTTAATGGCCATTGGAAATTCTGGTGAAAGAAGAATATTATCACGCACTTTGGAGTCAACATAAAAACATAAATATTTTCAATCAACAACTTTTGGAGGACATGCCACAGATTCCACAATTCATAGAAATTTATTTATAGCGATTCCGTAATATTATGATACTTTATACTCCATTTATGAAATTACTTAAGTCGTGTATAATTAATTTGGGGGCAAGGAGATTTTCGTTAAGAAGTGTCAATTTTCGTTATACGTGCCAATTTTTTTGATCTAAAAAAACGACATCAAATGTTCTCAATATCTTCAACCATGGTTTATTCTTCAGACCATCTTTTAGTCACGACTTTTTCCAGTTTGTATGTGTGGATGTATTATTAAATTTGAATGCACGATATATTTTAATCGATCATGATGATATTTGGCAAACACGTTCAGAGTATAAAACTTTTGGTCAGTAGCTTTAAAATATTAAAAGGTAATACTTAATTTGAAACGAAAATAACAGACACGTTTATTGTGTTCGATAATTTTCTATTTAATGAGGTATTTTTGACAATTGGAATTTTTCGTTATTTTTTTCGAAGTTGGCATCGAATGACTAGCATTTTGTCTTCAAAGCATTAGTAGAGTTCTGAGCCAAAGTACGATAGATATTTTTTTACGTCACTTTTTTTTTTTGTCTGATTAACGACTCGTCACATATTGATTTTTAACCCAATCGGAATTTCTCTTAAATTTATGCAAATTTTCTACTATAAAAATAGATAACATCGTATTTTTGCAGTAGATTCTTGATATTTTTTTCCTGAAAAGTGGACTGCTAGCTATCCCCTCCCTCTTCATCTCTTTGGGAGTTTGTCTGGTGTTCGGTTGCTGACATAAAATTTGATGTGAAAAAAAATAACCAATCCTTATCTGTTTTCACCATCACAGAGAATTCTCAAGCATAATCAATTTATTAGAGTTCTTGAGTTATCTGGTGTTCCACAGAGAAGAGTAAATTTACCTATTAATTCAAGATTGTTGTATAATCACCATCCTTATAAATATTTCATATATGAAGTAGAAAAATACGTGTGACTACATAGTTTTTAGTACTAATCAACCAGCAATGCAGATAGATGCGTTACAAAACAGTTTATGCCTGCCAAGACCTATAAAGATAACTGGTATTTTATGTCCGTGTTATCTCGAACGAAGCAGTAACCGCACTGTTCATCTGTTCTATGCCTCGGATAACTTGTATTTGGTCAAACTAAACAGCGTGCCTAGTCGCTTATTAACCACTGCCAGTGGCGGACTGGCATATCAAATAGACCCGATAAATCGACCCCTTTTTGCGGTCAATCATCTTTCGTCTCGCAATCCTTTTTTCCTTGCTTTTGTTTTTACGTGCGATCGTTATTTCATATTTTGTTTTTGATTGTGCTTAAATATTCGTCATATCAACATTACTCATTTTGTCTCGAGATCTGTTTCATTAGGCATTATCATGAATGAATCGAGATACAATTGAGTTGAGGAATTACGTAATCGGCTTAATTTATTTTAACTTATTGAAAAATATCTCTCACAGAATACAACGTATAATTCTACAGAACATAAAATTAACATATCGTACAGTTCTATTAATTTTTATACGATTCTAATTTATTGCTTAGTGTGAATTTCGTTGTTTCTTTATTTATTTAAAAAAAATATTTACACATGACAAGAAATCTATAAATACACAACTTGCGAAAAAAAACAACAACTAATTTGATTTGAATACACATTTTAATGGATCAGGGTTTATTGCCTTTCATTTATCGTGTCCCCGATAAACTAGACTTTTGCCTGTATCTTACTGAGAGCATATACTCTTAGTATGAAAAAATTAATCGATATTTCCTTCCGATTTTTTTATTATAAATATAAAATCCCGTTGCATATTTTCACCAACCTGACAAAAAGAGACTCTCAATTACATATGTGTACATCACGCGAATCAAACCCCTCACACTTCATCACTCCAGATTGACCATAACGTTCATCCCACAATACCGCACATAATCATAAAAAAATTAAATGATGTTAAATATAACGTTAATAGTTCTCCATTTCTGCTGACCTGAATATTTCCAGTTCGTGGGGGTTGATCAAATTAAGTGTATTTTGTTTTATTTACAATACGATATATTTTTTATTTGAAACTGTGTACCGAATATTTCGGACGATTTGCATGTCTTTATTATATATTTAACCGATTTCCATATTTGCACTGAAAAATTCCCAGTAGCTCGCTGGCCCAGTCCGCCGCTGCCCGCTGCCTAAGTATCCAATTGAACTTGACATTGAAAACCGGAAATAGGAAAAAAAAACTCAATATTGTCGTTCGCGGAATAAATTATGAATGACCGGAAGATACTTCCTTTCGTTTGAATAATTTGTCTACTGGTTTGATTGGTTTCACATATAAATTGGATTGTTAGCAACTCGATGTGCGAGAATGCTGGAGGCTGGGTGATATTTTAATCTTCACTTCTTAAATACTTTTGATTTCGCTGATATAATTATTAACGATAGTTTTAATTAGAGTGACGGGCAACATTTTTTCTATCGTATCTTCTTATATAGAAAAATATAAAAAGCAATCTGTGTTAATTAATTTACAGATTAGAATTTCGGAATTTTAAAGTCTATTTTTTTTAAATAACTTTTTTTAAATAAAAAATTTAAATAGATCTCCTCTCTCTTCTATATGGAATGGAGGCGTGGACACTGAACCAGGAAACATTATTAAGGGTAAAAAAAATATATGTAAATATACAGACGTGCCCTTAAGATTTCTTGGACAGGTCGTATTATGTGGAAGTACTTGCTCGAGAAGGTTCGTAAGTTGCAATATCTCGGTCCCGTATGAGAGGCACAAAATACATTGTAGCACAATTGATCAACCAGAGAAAAATGAATGGTTAAACGAAGTAGAAGACACCACATCTCTTGATTTAAGAACTTGTGGAAATGGTTTGGATTCAGTTCTTCTGAGATATTTCGGGTTGTAATGAACAAGATAAGTTTGTCATGATTATGGTCATTCTCCGATAAGGGACGGTATCTCGAGAAGACGAGAAATGATTTAACCTCCAATCAAACCATGAAGGTTCATCGCAAGACAGTGCCTTTTACACGCGATAATATAATAATGCCTTTCTCAAAATATACTAAATTGAGAAGCCTCGAACCTGAAAACGATAGAACTTTTCATTTTTCGATATTCTAAACAAAATAACGGTTTGTAGGTCATTCTGAATGATCAGTCAATTCAAGCGGATCTGTTACTTTCATCAATTTCAACAGGTTGATTTGATCTCAATTTAAGCCGATAATATTTTAGTATTTCATACACATACACACCATCACACGATGCCCATTTGGGGGTAGACAGAGAGGTTAGATTTTTTAACACAGCTTTTACCTGAACTACATTCATGCCAAAATTTCTTCAATTAACCCCATTTTATCTTAGCACTTCTCTTTCACTTCATCTAATGTGTCATTTAATTTATTTATTCATATGATTCCCGTCAACGTGCCAGAATTGATAATACAGACATGATGAAGAGCGTGTCTGGGAGGCCATATTATCTTCAGTCTCAGTAATCGATACATCGAATTAAGAAACACGGGAATAGGCAAATAATTCACAAATCGTATAAAATAAATGTCAATAATTTGATGAATTTTTCCGGGCACTTTGGCTTAGACGATAACATTTTTTGTCATAAATGAAGTTAAAAGAAAAATACTTTTAAATAAAATCGAAATCCTTTATTACGACCTTATGCATTACGACCAAACCCTATTATTATATATTACGACCAAAACCGCTGATCTAATTGAACAAAATATAATACGAGTATGTAATAAAAGAATCCATCGAAATACAATTTATTTTATTTTTATTTTGTCTGAAATAATTAAAATTTAAAAAGGAGAAATTTTTTAATGAATATTATCACCATTAATGAATGAATCGCAATTTTTCAATGCAGCGAGGCATCGGTCTGTCGAGAAGTTGAATGTAACGGTTTTGTCCATTGGGCAGCGTATCGGGTTTCGCACTAATAATTATGGAAATGTCAGATAGATATTGAACTCTGCAATATCCGAAGTGAGCAAATATCCGAGAATAAAATAACATCATTACCGGACTGATAGTCTTTCTCGGAGATATATGTGTATGTACTATACATATTACACTTCCACGTACACTTACAACATAACATATGGCTTGCGGATAATCCAAGTACTAGATTAAAGACATAAGTAATTAACAGAAAGTTTTTTTATTATTTATTTATTTCTTCATTGCATTTGTTAGTAAGATATAAGCAAAAGCCTAGTTTATTGGGGACACGAAATGCAACAAACCCAGATCCATATGATTTTTGTGTTCACTTTAAATTACCTGTGTTTTTTTCAGAAATTGTGTAGTTGTAAAATTCCTTATCATGTATAAATAAATAAAATAATAACAAATATGGACGTATGTATGCAAAAAGGATTTAGCCTAAGATACAGTTATACATCAAACGATTTTAATTACTCAAGACACAGTTATATCATACATCAAACGATTTTAATTACTTAAGACACAGTTATATCATATATCAAACGATTTTAATTACTCAAGACACAATTATATCATACATAAAACGATTTTAATTACTCAAGACACAGTTATATCATACATCAAACGATTTTAATTACTCAAGACACAGTTATATTATACATCAAACGATTTTAATTACTCAAGACACAGTTATATCATACATCAAACGATTTTAATTACTCAAGACACAGTTATATCATACATCAAACGATTTTCAAAACAAAAAACGATTTTCCTAGCTCAATCAGATGTGCTTCATTTTGATCGATATTTACGAATTAACCAAAGAATCATTATTTATAAGCAAAATATTCCTCGTTCTTAACTCTCATGCAATTGCAAATATATTTTCGTGCACTACGTTAAAGACACCGTTATTTATATCAAGAATAATTACGCAACAAATGCTGGTTAATTGCTTTAAAACAATAAATTTGCTAGATGTATTTGCATGAAAGTTTTTTTATTTAACTTATTTACATGATAAGTATCTATAATATGTGTATGTATTCATAGGATATGAAAAACAAGATGAAGTAATTTAAAGTGGACATTTTAAAATTATATAGATCCGAGTTCGTTGCCTGCCATTGGCCATGTACCCAGTAAACTAAGCATGTATTATATTTTACTGAGAAGATATCAACATGAAAAAAAAAATTGATACTTTTTAATTATTCTTATTTATAACTTGGGTTGTGAGACATTATTATGACTATGTACCACTTGAGTCAACCCTTGGTATACTGCATCAATTCCAAGACATTAATAGCTCATCTCACAATCTCCCCCATACATTTATCAAATAAATGAAATATGGTATTGCAAATTACATATTATTATGTGTTCAGATTCCAATAAACTTGCCCTGTGTTTTGTAGAATATTTTTTACTCAGAATATTCTGATATTACATACATACATATCATCACGCCATTTCCTTGCTGCGAAAGGCCAATAGGATGGAGCGCCAGACTTTCATATCTTGACATACATATTTCGCCTTTTCCACATCCATATATACACCTACCCATACAGTTCCTAAGATTTATTTTCCTTCTTAATCTTCATTCTTTGAAAATATTATTCGCTTGACCCAACTATACCTTCCTTGATTTTCCTCTACCAAGCCTTCCGCTTACATTTTCACTATATATTTGTTTTGTTGATATTTCTTTATTCATTCGCTGCACGTGCCCAACCTCTCTCAGAGTGCTCTTCTTTATTGTACTCAATACCTAATCACTTTATTCGGTATTCTGTCATACATTGTCACGTTTTTCAGCTATTTTCAGTCTTTTCCACGTCCACGTTTCACTCCCATACATCAAAGTTGGTACTTACACAAAATCAAAATGTATTCAAAACAAAATTTAACGCATTGAAAACATTAAAACACTAAAAAGAGCACCAATAACAGTCAGACCACATTTTTGAAGAAGTACTTTGTTGAATATTGAATACAAGAAGACCGATCATGATAAAAGGGAACAAGTAATTAATGTTAAAAAAATAACAATTTTATAACCATCAATGTCAAAGTCATCACTGAAATACAGTTAAGTAGGTTAACAATAAATTATTGACATGAAACGAAAAGAAAACCTAAAATTGGTCAAAAATTATAGGAAATGAGTAAAAAATAATGTCCATATTTTTAGTCTGTTTCTCACGGCCGGCACGTTGTCACACGCAGCTATAAATTCAATATAATTTGACACCGTTATCAAGTGGACTTAGGCCTTCTCCATTCTTGGATTTGCTTTCGTTTTTTATTGGCCCCCAGCGAGACGTGAGCCCCACCGTAATTCATTTATATTCGGTATTATGTCCGCGAAGAACTTTCTCGGGGCCGCGTCAATTTTTCGGGTTAATGTTTTTTTTAACACAACACTCACTGTAAACAAGATCGCATTTCAATAACATCACAATCTGTTAAACTGGTATACGAAATTATTTTTAAAGCGAGATCGTTTATATCAGAGGTAGACAACCTTTTTATTATAGATATGATAATATTTTTTTAAAGAATACCGAAGAAACATGTAACCTTATACGCTCGAATATTAGGCGGAAAAAAGTCTGTGTCATTCAAGGGTAGTAGCACAACGCAGGGACGAATCGGCGAACTTCCGCACACAAGCACATTGCGTTACCGCGCAGCCATGCACCATTTGTAAAATAATAATAAAACAAAAACAGTTTATACAGCGCCGTTTAAAAAGCAGATTCTTCGCAAGGGCGAACTAACTTCGAAATTCAATGCACTTTTATTGAAAGATTTAAATATTTGTGCAAGGGTAAGAATGTAAAAAATGTTTGAATTTAAATATGAACTTTTGTGTTGTGTCTTTATATAAATAAAATAATATTTCTTAATAATATAATACTTAAAGACGTTTATTTAAATATTTGTAATTATCAATTATATAATATATGTGAATCAAGAATTGATGTGCTGACTAGAAGGATAAGAAAATTTAAATGATATTTTATTTATTTACTCTTTGATTTCATGGTTATACATATTATGTATGACGGGCTTATTACTCAAAAGCAATTTCTTCCAACCGAACAGTTTATCTTGAATACGTTAACTTGTTTTAATGTATAACATATTTAAAAAAAAACTGGAAAAATTTCATTAAATATTTACTGTTCTTTCTCTTAAGTTTTTCCTGTGGTCTGTTATTAACAAAACTGCCTCTCTTGAGATGTTCACTTCCAGCAATATTTTTGGAGATCTTTCTGAGGGACTGCTGGTGGCCATTTCATACATTCCCTCATAGAGGACCCTTATATTAGTCATACTTTCCCTCATAGAGGACCCTTGCATTATTTATACTTTCCACGTTGCCTTGACAGTGACTTCTGCTGTTTCTAATCCATCTCACAATGTCCTCTGCTTCACAAATTCCTCCGGATATGATAATTAAATAAAAAAAAATTATTTCTTAACAATAATAGTAGAACTAGACAAAAGGAATTCGTTCAAGGATAAAGAGAGTTTTGACTATAAAACATAATTTTTAAATTATCCCTTGATCGTGATTAAGGATGGTGACATATGAAAACTCTTGAAAATTACTTCCTCTGTCACGCCGATTGGACTTTAAACGAATATGTGTAAAATGAGATGTATGTTAGTGTGATGGTATGTAAAGGTGTCTACCATCACCCGATCGAAGACATCATCCGAATTCTGGGAGAAAGTAGAACTTTTCGCGAAGATATGAAGAAGAATTGGGATTGGTAAGCACGTAAAATAATGTCGACAGAAGGTTCTTCTTTGTCTTATTTTAAACCATTGAAGTATGTTTCGAAACGCGGACTCATGATCATATTTCTTAAGGTTAAATATGAATCAATGTAAACGTTTTGGGGTCTCTCCAACTTATTTAATATCTCCTCGTTGGCATCCAAATATGCATACGTCACCGTAATCATGTAATGAAATCATGATGCACTGAGACAGTAGTATTCGAATTGAAACAGGTACATTTTTTTAATGAATATCTTTATTGTATGCTTCTTCGAAGTTTTATGAAAAGAAAATATTATTTTGTGGTAACTAGTCTAAATACAAGATTGATCATAATTAATTCAAAACGATGTGAAGTACTTTTTTCATCGATTGAAAAATTTAATAAACAAGAAATGGTTTTTAAAATGCATCATCATCATGCGAACTATTTAAAATACAACATCATCATGCCCTTATTGGGGTAGGCAGAGAGAAAAAATCTCCATTTTATTATATCTGGCACATATATTATGTTTTTGTCACATCCATTCACCTCGTTATACTTACTTCCGTACAAAAGCTTTTCACTCTTCCCTATTTCAGAATTCGATTAATTTAGTCCAGCCACGTTCTTTTAGATCTTGCTAAACTACTCGTACTTTGTATACTACTTGAGTTCATTTTTTTTTTTTTTCTCTTTCAACTCTTTCATAATTCAAAGAATAGGTAGAAACTTTTAATAGCTCTGTGATATAAACAATAATTTATGCATTTTTTTCAATGGTGAGTTATCAAAAAATATCCGAAACAAATTATTTTATTAAGATAAAACAAAAGTAAAAAAAAAAACAATATTTGATGATACTCACAGTGATCGCTCCTTTGTTCATCTAAATCACTGTATCTTCTTTCCACTTAAATTCTGTGCTTATTCCTTATTCTGTCATACATTGTTTTTTTTCACACAAATTCTATGTTAAGTTCTCATTTCTACCTTGTTTGTCTTAATTCCATTACTTTTTTTTACGTTAAAGTTTCAAGATTTAATTATGAAGTCAATTTGGCTTATCTTGCCATTCTCCGATCGGTGAATACATTATATACGAGTAGATAAAACCCAACATTTACACTATTACAATTTCTTATCCCGGTTTTACTATCGGATTTTTGCCATGTCGACAATATAATCGTATTACTCGTATATTTCGATAGACTAGAAAGCTTTTTTCAATGTCGTACTTCGCGCTTCCATTTGATAGGAACGTGCTTTTCTATTTTTTTAATTAATTTTAAAACATCAAATATATGAATATACAAGACTAGGAATTTCAAAACCTAAATGAATAATTCTTATGCAAAACATTAGATTATAATCAACACGAAAAGACAAAAACTTTCTTAAATAAATAATCGCCAAATTATATAATATGGTAATTAAAATGATTACATCTTAATTAGTCAACTTATTATATAAAAAAATAACACACTTAATCCAAATACAATATATAATACGATTAAGTACACACTGATATTGTCAAAATTTAACGGTTAGTCAAATTATGCAAGACATTCGTATAATATCTCCAAAAATATGTAAACATAAATTAACGACGTCATTATCATACGACAGTAGACAGATACGAGCATAAACACTTTTACTGAAATATATTATATTTAAAGTTTTATTAAGTCATTCTTAATAATGACACTGCAATACACACATGTTTTGGTGAAAGGGTATACGAGTATTTACCATATTATTTTAAATTTATATTATTTGCAAATCATGTTCTTGCTTTATAAAGTCCTCGGACTTGAACGCTATTTGAGAGTGGAGTTAAATCAATAATTAATGTAAAATATTACTTATTTGTTAACATTTATTTTTTATTACTTTATATACGTATCTTTAAGCTTTGTATGTAATAGGGTTTAACCTATATGTGTTAGCTAAATAAATTAAAAGATATTCTTGTTTTAATTTTATCAATGCCAGTAGATCTGATAAACAGTCAGTCAAACTGTGTGGCACAGTTAGTGGGAAGCTTGTCTTTTAGCCTGGGGTCTGCGAGTTCGATTTCCATTGATATCCATTTTTTTTTTTCAGAATAGGGTACCAGTTTGGTTTTCACTTAAAACCTCTTTAAAAAAATCTGTTTTGCTGGAAGAGGCTGATACATGGAGATAACCTTACCAGATTGTACTGTATCCAACGAAAGCGTTATACAATAGTTCAGTAAACTAACATTAAAAAAACGAGTTGATTGAAAACGTTCAAATTTAAAATTTATTTGACCGTGGTTAACACTGACGTAATCCTTGACATCAGAGTGAGAACTCAACTCGAAAAGTGAGAACAATTTTCTTTAAGTTTAAATCCCTTCTTTGTGACAAAAAGTATATAAAAAATTGACACACGTATGAAATTTGTCGAATGTTTCAAAATGTCTCAATTCTATATGGCAGTGAAGCGTATACACTAAAATTTACCATGAAGAAAAATATCTAAGCATTTGAGATGTGGATATACAAAGGAAGGCTGCATATAGAGTCGTAGATAATGAAGAAGTCCTTCGTATAATTTATAATGATAGATAATTTCCCAAAGTTATTAAGAGAAGAAAGTTGAATGCCTTATTCATATTCAAATATACTTACCTCCAAATGATCCTGGAAGGGAAAATTTAATAAAGTTAGAGTATAGGATGCAATTTAAAGGCTTTTAGAAGAAACCTGTATTTTATGCGAAAAGTCACCAAACTGACCTAAGAGGGAGTCTGTAATTATAAGGCACTGAAAATGTAATAATCATCATTATTACACCATTAACGCAAGTCTAAATAAATTTAATTAGCAAAACTACTGTTACAAAAATTCAAATAATGAAAACATTACAAAATGTATGGTTAACAAATATATTACGAACACGCGGCTTTAATGTATCACATCTCCAATATTATTCAACACCTAGTTAACTATAAATAAGTTATGGTTATGAAGAAAATAACTAAATAAACTTTTTTCAGGGTCGTTTGTGGTTTTGAAAAATAGTTAAAAGTCTTAAACTGATAGTGAACATAAAAAAACATCTCCCTGAGTAAAAAAATACAATTACAGAAACCGAGGTGTATAGGCTCTTCCTGCATCACTTATAAAATTGTTGATTCTTTTTATTTTACAATATATGAAACATTTTAATGGACACGGATTTCATAAAATAAATATCGAAGTAGAAAAAAGAACGAATATATTCATGTTCTATATATAGTACTTTCTTTGAGAATGAATACAATAAATTTCAGCAAATAATCAACAAAGATTTTTTTGCAAAGCATAATAGCAAAATTGAAGAAGCGGATATAATCGGTGTGATACTGGGAAAGTCATATTATTTCGATCGTGGTATTTTTTACCAGTGGATAGCAATTTTAGTCATGAAAAAAAATAAAACTTGTGATCATTTTCACCTTCAAGAATCACGACATAAAGAATACAAAAAAAATATCTAACTGTAAATCGTGATAAAACTCGATCCCCACACCGGAAATTTGAAATAATATCTACAATTGAACAGATATTAACTTGAAAAATATTTGAGAAGTCAATCAAAGACCTAAAATTTATACTTTTTATTTTATTATTATTTTCATATAAAACAACACATACGAGTATGCTGTTAATATCTATGTCAAATTTAACTGGCATATATGTTCATAAAGAAAAGTAAAGAAAACAAAACAAAACACCACTAAAATAGCACTCTGGGTTACATGACAAGTATATATAATGGTTATATATAATACATGAAAAAATACAACAGACAAAAATGTAATTACAAGTGAACACTCAAATTATATGGATCTCGGTTTGTTTCCTGTCAATTGTCATGACTCCAGGAAACAAGGCTTTGACTGTATTTTACTGGGGACATACGTACATGAAAAAAAAGGTTAATACTTTTTACTAATTGTTGATTATTGTTTTATTTCTTTGTCGAAAATTCTCATTAACTCTATAGCGTAAGACCTAGTTACGTGAACGCACCATATGAATTAATCTTCAGCGTGCTACTCGTATATCAACTTGAATAAATGAACACTACGTACTACTCGTATATCAACTTAAATAAATGAACACTACGTACTACTCGTATATCAACTTAAATAAATGCCTCTCCTGCGACTTCCTCCATCCATTTATCAAAAACATATTTAAGAAATCGAGAAGGTTTGTATAGTCTGATTTTGGTTAACACTACTTCGATTTTGGTTAACACTAAGCTCCATTATACTGAACCATTTCGAACTCAATTACCGTCTTCTTTTTCTTTCTCTTAAGTTAGAACTGTGGACTGTCATCATCAAAACTGATTTTCTTGAGATGTTGACTCTCGGTTATCTTTCCATCTTTTGGAGGTTTTCCTGGTGGCAAAGTCAGCAGATTTTTCGTGGATTGCCACGTAGGGAGTTCTTGTGTTATCCATCCTTTTCACATAGCCTCGCCAGTGTCATCTGCGATTTCTGCTCCATTTCACATATATTTCTAAGGTACGGAAGTTTCTAAATCTATCTCTAAGTGTTTTGCATGCAAGAATTTTGATGGTTTTTATTGTATTCGTTGTGAGGATGCGTTTTGTGTGTTTTATTTATGTATACGAGTACCTTCGACCTCCGTGGTCTAGTTGGTAAGATGCATGTCTCTCAAACCGGAGATTGTGGGTTCAGATTCCGCTGGACCTAGATTTTCTTAAAAAGGATTCCAGTCTGGTTTTCACGAAAGCCATATTTAATGTCTTTATGATTGGGTGGAAAAGATTGTCACATGGCATTAGTGCCTGCCAGGTTACATACAACGCATTATCACATTGAAATCATTACTATGCTTAGTAATTTGGTAATACTCAGATTGCTTTAAAGTGAGGCCCCAACGGTTTCCACATGTTTTTGAAATAAATATTTCCGGTCTCACTTAGTTATTTATTTTTTGAACAAATATTCATAATCACAAAATAGTATATGAATAACTGAGTGATAATAATTGATTGATTGGTATTATTTGATGCATGCGAATATTGCTTACATCATGAGATTTTTCCTATAGATATCAAAGTCTTCTTGAAATAATGTGGTTTTCCGTATAAACGATTTGAAATTTATTACGAGAGCAAATATCTGATAACACCAACCTCACTTTAATCAGGTTTAAGTTATCCTTAAGTAAGTTGTGAATAAATATTGCTGGTATGATAAGATTTTTACCACAGATATCAAAGCGTTCTTGAAATTATGTGCATTCCTTTGTCGATGATTTGAAATTGATTACCAATCATACCAACTTAACTTTGATCAGGTTTAAGTTGTCTTTTAATAAAATATCATATTAATTCTAATAAATACATATTTTCATTTTTTTTTCAAATAAATATGTAAATAAAATCATAATTCACCATTATAAATAATGTATAATGTCAATTTTACAGTTACATTTAAAATTATTGAATAAAGAATTAATTAAATCTTCAAAAAGTTCACAGATCGTTTCAATTCACTCGAACAACTATTTAAACGTTTTTATTAGTGGTTTTCAGTTGTAGATATGATACTTGAAATCTCAAATTAAAATAAATAACTTCACAAAGTTATAAACTCATAGAATCGCTTGATGACCGAGACGGTTCTTTTCCACTCACTTAATTTCTGGATCTTGATACTTATGACAATAGGCGTAGAGTGACACACATCGAGAAATAAATAAATAATGCTTAGCTTCTAGAACATTGAAATGGTTAAAACCACTTTGAAAAAATTACGAAACATTCGTCAAGAAAATGTATTAAAGAGGAAACTAAGGAAGTTGTAAGAACCTCTGTAAGATCTCAGATTTTTAAAGGAAGAGGAGGAAATAGGCTAATAGAGAGATATATCATATGTGATAAAGTGTATGAAGTGACAGGGATCTGTTATTTTTTAAATAAGAGACATAATAATTTAAATAAGAGACATACTGTTCGGTATTTAATTACACTTTTGTTATATTAACATATACTCGTATTTGTGGCGTTATGGCAGTAGTTGATATGTCCGTTTTACCTTAGTTTACAGGAGAAGCAATATTAAGTTTGATAAGCTGTTCAAATCAGTACAAATAAGTATTTTTTAAGTTTTTCCAAACAATATATATTTTGTTTGGATAATGACTCACACACCAAGTTTTGCCACAACATGGTGAGAAATATTTTCTATAAATTGGGAGAATAAACACAACATGACAAAAACGGACATATCAACTTCTGCCATAACGCCACAGATATATAGTACAACCTAGCGGGTTTATTGTCTCGTGTCAATCTCTTCCAACCAGGAAAATGTTTAAGAGGCCTTAAGAGAAAACCAGACTGGAATCCTTCTTTAAAAAATCTGGGTTCAAGCGAGAATCGAACCTGCAATCCTGGATTCAAGCGGGAATCGAACTTGCAAAGCTGGTGGCTTACGAGTACCAACTTCGTCTTCTTATAGTGATGATCTTAAAAGTGTCAGTAATACTTTTATACGAGTATATGTTAAAAACATGAAAATAAGTCCTAACTTCATTTTTCAGTTGTTATGGTAAAGATACACCTTTCACTGCTAGCTGTTAATTGATTTGTTTGTACATTTAATTTATTTTATTCTTTTTGCTCAATTGATTTGCTGGCTTGGTGTAATCTCCTATGTATGTAGATTTATGGGTGAAATCGATTTGATTCACTGACCAGAGATCCCAATGACGTTTGTTTAACTAATGTGCTATTTTTATAATGTATGACCAATTTGATCTGTTTAAATAACAAATATGTAATTTTTAACGTTATGTAAAATTAGCAAAAGTGTTGTTTATTTAATATTGAATTGAGTTGTAAACCGATTGACATATTAAAAATTAGTTAAGCCAATCATCCCTTATGGAAAAGAGTTGAGTAGATACAACAAAAAAAAGAAGTGCGCTCAGAATTAATAAATGAAAACCCTCAGAGCTAGTGCATTCAAAACACTTAGAGATAGAATCAGAAACTTATCAATCAAGAAATATGTATTAACTGCCCACAGGTCTTACGTAAGAGAAGTAAGATGTTAAATTGTTTTCTTTTTAATTTAAATTAGTCATTATGTATTGGACAAGGTTTTTCGGAATGTTTTACTGTGTGGTGGGGTTGGTTCGACTTATGATGCCGACGTTTCGAAAACTTTGTAGTTTTCATCGTTTGTTCCTTGTTAACTTTGCCAATGTCATAGCAAAGTTGACAACGACCAATCCCTGAAGATGAAAGCTGCAACGTTTTCGAAACGTTGGCATCATACGCCAAACAACGCTGAAATAACTTATCCAACTGATACGATGAACCGCGAAAGCCTCAAAACTTAGTAAAACTATTTATCATCTGCAGAACTCTACGCAGTTCTGTTCACTGCCATCTTCTACCAAATGATCTGAGAATACTTAACATAGAAGATGTCCCAGGATATGCATTCATGTAATATGATACCAAAAGCCTATAAAAATTCACAGATATTTTTCACATTTTGTAAAAAAAATAGATATGTAGTATTCCCTCCATTTACACGGTCTTCAGAGGGTTCCGGGGGGTTTGAGAGGGTTCCAGTTTTGTCTACCGGGTTCCATCTGCGTTAAAATTCTTAAATGAATGTTCATAAAGGATCCAACCTACAAAAACACATGATTGTCTTATTTACAAACAAAAACACTTGTATATAATCCAATATATGATATGTTACAGCAATGTATTTTCCAAAATATCCAAAATATAAGCTCTTTTTTACAAATAAAAGTTTATATTATATGATATGGAGAATTTGATTCTAATTGGCGTGTCTTCTGGAAGGTGTGATATGCTCAAATCGAAACCCACAATTACGCCCGTTGATTCTGATCAGTTTGGAGTATCTTTCTAAAATGTCCGAAAATTGAATATCTAGAAACCTTCAACTGACTTTGGCCATTAAACAACGCTGTAGAAATGATTTTTTATGTTAAGTAAAATACTATTTTTTTATTTAATAAAAAATAAATACTTTCCACGAGCCGCTGTTGATGATATTAGTATGTGCATGCATCGCTCAGTGAGCACCGATGCACTCGTTAGGCCGGCACGTTGTGGGCCGACTTGACTGCGCTTTCTCTGCACATGACTCGACCAAGTGCCTCGCGCTGGCAGTGTAAGAATCTAGTGCCTCGCGCTGGCAGTGTAAGATCTTGCTAATAAGATTGTCAGAAACTTTTAGATTGACTTGCACAGAAGATCTCATTTTACTAAGATAAACAAACACACGTATATGAGTACTTTATTTCTTGACACCAAAGATCTGTAATTTATTTTTGATATATTTTAAATATGATCAAGGTCATAATTTTATTTCAACCAAACAGTTAATTTTCCTTGCAACATTGTATTTTACACCGAAAATAAAATTATAAAGTTTATAAAGAAATTTAAAGCATGAGTAAATTTAAATTATATTTTCCTGTTGAGGTAGACATAGAGCACCAAAGTTTCCTATTACAAAATATTTGTCTATACTCCTACACGTCCATATATCTTCTCATACATTTGTATTTTATTCCTTACATATTTTTCTTTCAAATGTCATTCACTCCATGACCAAGTATCCTTTTCTCGGTCTTCCTCGACTACAACTCTCACTCGCTTTCGCAATATTGATTATTTTAGTTAGTCTTTTGCCCTCCTCCTTTCAACATGTACAAACCATCTCAACGTGCTATTTTTCACCTTTTTTTAATCTTTAGTTAACATTCATTTAATATATATTTTTTATTTTGTTTGCATTCTTGTTAGCGCAAGTATTTTTATGGCATTAACTCGGTTTCTTTTATTCAACAATGCTGGAACTAATTGTAAACCACCATTAAAGCTGTTCTTCAAATTAGTTGGTTCGCTTTTATGTATTTAAATGCCCCTCCTACGTTGTTGATTATTTCGACTCGGCTTTCAATATATTTTGTCGTCTGAAAACATACTTGACATGAACGGAATTCTTCAACTCGTTCTAATCTTTCATTGTTCCCCCAAATATCGCATTATCTTTTCCTTTCAAACTTTTCGTTCCCGATAACTTTGGGTGTCTGTCACTCAATTGATCATATCTTTTTCATCACATTTATAATAATATTCACTTATCACACAATTTAATTAATTTTTATTCACCGTTTAACATACAGCGGCCCACGTATGAATCTTTGGATTGATAATTCAAAATCTACTTTCATTTAATATAAATTAAGAAACTATTGTATATTTCTCAAAAAAATAATTGCTATCGTCAAACAACAAGTCGACGAAAGAAATTACTACAATAATTACTATCGAATATTTCAATTATAACTAGAAAATAGTTTTACCATATAATTAATAAGTTTCACGCCAATCGTCCATCATTTTTTTAAATGTGTTAATTGGTTTTGATGAAGGTGAGCATAAAGGCTAAATAGAGTAGAGGAGGAGAGATGAAAGGTGAACATCCAGAGATGGGATTTCTAGAACGAAATTAACATTGAATATGATTGTGGAGTTATACAGGATTTGAACCACATGCTATGTTAGTTCGTCGAAACATCAGAACTCCATGCTCTGGGCAAGACTACGACGACAATAAGGCGATCTCTATTTCCTCTCACTGGAAACACGTGAGATCATTAATAATTATAATTGGTCATCCGGACACAGAAATGAATAGATGAATGACCATGTTCATTTGTTGTTTTCTCTTTCCATAAACTAGCTAAACGTCAGACTTTGATTGAACTTGCTGTGAAAATTGGAAAAAATCTCAAGTCCAAACTTGAAAAGTTTTTTTGTTTATTTAACAGAAAAAAATGTTTACTTTTGTTTTAACTGGACTTATTTTTAAAAACGTACTGATTTTTTAAGAGTTGGAATGATTTATACTCTTATATAACACTGGAATATAAAAGCAGAACACTGGACCATATTAATTTAAGTGTCAGGTAAAAAATTGTAAACTTAATTGTGAACTTTTTACTTCCATGTTTCATTGAAACTTTCATTCAAAGGGATGTAAAAATCTTAGAGGTTATTTTAATGACGACTGTTCCATCGCATGAACCAATTTTTCGTAATCAAATATAAGTATGAAACACGAATTTGAAATGTTTGATCTTAGTTAATGTAATATTACACATTTCTTGCAATGTTGTTTATGTGTGTGTACTTTTTTCTTTTCGTGTGTTGTTTTTTTTTTTTTAAGAAAATTGAATCACTTATTTGGGGCAAGTGTGGATTTTAGTGAGAGAAAATATGGATTTTTCTTTATAATTTATATACTCGTACTTCCACAAATCTTGAGATGTATCTAAAAAGATAGGCTCAAATATACAATTCTGATGTGAAAATGACCAACCGACAATTGAAAAAATGGTTTTAACTATATTTCGTATATGAAACACTTTACCATGTTTTTTGGGTGTACTGTACGCGCCTCATATGACCTTTTTCGAGCAAAAATTCCCCTCGCTTGTTTGACGTGTCCTACACACTCGTACTTAGTTCTACACTAGTTTATTGTCACATATCTGAATTTATTATATAAGAACTTCTTACATATTTAAGACTACACTTGTGTTTCAAATATTTTTACACTTCCTCCGTTCTTTTAGTTAAGTCTAAAGACGTTTAAAACCCAATTATTTTTTTAAGACAGAGGGTGGAAATATTGATAAGCACATTCGGCTAGAGATTATAATGCAAATTATTTTTTACTTCAAAAAGGGTGATATGTACAGTTTAACTTACAAAGTCAAAGTTTTTTGAAGTCTAAGGCATTCCTGTATCACGTGGAGTGGGGCAAGTCAGGTTGAGTCTAGGGTTCAACTGTTGATGCATTTTAATTCTTAAAAAGCCCAGCCATCGTCGGATTCCGTAGCTAGTACTAAAAAAACTTTGAAGGGAATTTAACTGTTTTTTGTTCGGTTCAACACAAGATACGCGTAAACAAGATTGCATTTATTTGTTATCTATTCAATGAAATATTTTGAAAAAAAACAAAATAATATTTTTATTCTTTATTTTTATTGGTTAAATAAGCTTGAATTTATAAATATTTTTTATGATATGTATTTTTATTTGAAAGTTGGCCGACAATTATTTATTGTCGTTTATTTCCTACTCGTTTGCCGGCACCAGTGGAGATGTCTAATCCATGCTTACTAAGCATGCTGACTTCCTGGATTCGATTTCCCGTGAACTATTTCTCTATCGGTATTATTTAATCTATGCCTGTAGCCTACCAACTGCATTCCTTAAATTTTAGAAGTACTATATAGTGACAAAGTTTAATAGACTTTTACTTTTGCCAACATATTAAAATTTGCAACATATTAAAGTTGCCAATCATCATTATTAAGTCTTCTTACAGTTGCAGATGCTCCTTAAAATATCTCAGGTATAATCTGTCCAGACTTAATAAAGTGTTTGGCGACACAATCTTCCTAAATTGCATATCTGTATTAGGTTATGTGTAAACATAGTCCACGAGGGTAAGATGTAATAATGTTTCAACTTGTTTACATACTTTACATTGTGCAAAATGACAATCCGACTAATTCATTGTCATATTATGACATATGTTACCATTTACAGTCAAATAGAATTAGCAAGAACTTTACAAATTCAGTTTGTTGAAAAGTGTTAATAATGACATCTACAATTAAGGAAGATATAACTAATAAATATAGACATATTTTCAAATACTTTATCACAGAAAAGGTACGAAGATGGTCGCCAACTAATTGAAAAAACATCCGACGCATGTAATTGATTTTCTATCCACGAATGCACAAGAAATGCGGTCATGATAAATGACGACAAATCATTGTCAAACCATGACGACAAATCATTGTCAATCATTGTCAATGACGACAAATCATTGTCAAATCATCGACAAGAAATGCAGTCATGATAAATGACGACAAATCATTGTCAAACCAAGACGACAAATCATTGTCAAATCATTGTCAATCATTGTCAATGACAAATCATTGTCAAATCATCGACAAGAAATGCAGTCATGATAAATGACGACAAATCATTGTCAAACCAAGCAATTTCCATTATTTAGTATATAGGTATAATTGTACACATTTTTTCCCATTAATGGGTTACTGTAAACATGTTATAAATGACTTTGTATTGTTTTACGACGATCTGTTGTATGGTCAACTTTGCGACGGTCATCTTTCGCCTATTCTTCATTCAACATCTTATCATGTAACTCCTACGATTTTTATGACTATTTTTTTTTTTTTTATTATTACACATGACAAGAAATATACACAATTTGAGAAAAAACAACAGGTAATTTGATTTGGACATATAATTTTAATGGATCTGGGTTTGTTGCCTTTCATTTGTCGTATCCCCAGTAAACTAGGCTTTTGCCTGTATCTCACTGAGGATATTTAGCATGAAAAAATAAATCGATACTTCTTTCCGATTTTTGATAACACAAAAAGCCCCGTTGCACGCTCTCATCAACCTGACAAACAGTGACACTCAACTACAACTGGAAACACCCTGCGAAACTCAACTCCTCACACATTATCGCTCCAGAAAGACCAAAAATATTCATCCCACAATATACTGAACACAATCATAAGAATAAAAATCAAAACAAATTCAAAACAAAAAAAAGAAAAACACACAGAAACACAAATACAATAACAACCAAAATTAAAACAATAATAAGAGACCCACACTCACGAGCTCACATAAATCCTTTCCACTCGTCATTCATCCTGAAAGCCCAAGTACTCAAAATCCTGTCGCAATAACAACCACGCTCCGATCGACTGTCTAAATGGTATTTACATTCCCTTCTTTCAAAATACAACTATCGTTTACTTGATCCAACTATACTTACATTCGTCTTCCTCTACACCGCCTTCCACACACATTTGCACAGTATATGGTATTTGTTTTGTTAGTCTTTCTTCATTCATTCATTCTACATGTACGAACTATCTCAGAATGCTCTTCGTCATCTTATGTAATACATTAGTCTTAAGTTCACATTCATCCCTAATCACTTAATTTGGTTTTCTGTTATACGAGTACATTGTCTCCCCATGTATTCTTCTCAGTGCCTGCATTTCGACAGTATTTATTCAGTTTCTTTCAATATTTTTCAAAGCAATAAATCAACCAAATGTATTTATAAAAAAACTCAAAGATATACAGTTACAAAAAAAAACTATTGTCATGCATGATGATTCGTATGATATCATTTCTAGAAAAAAAAAAACTGTCCATACAATCACAGTCAATCAAAAAAATCACACACAAAAAAAATCGTTTTCTACAATGTCATTGAAGAACGAATCAATATTCCGTTAATTAACGCTCTTTTCTACATTTTTATCTGCAATACAAATTCACTTTCTTACTCACGGGCGGGAGTAGAAAGTTTGAATATTAAATCTAATACGAAAGTTTACTATTTGGAAACCTATTTGGGCTAGAAAATGGTCAAAATACTTTACGTACAATGTATCATATTATATACCTTACATTATGATACATGTGTTTTACGTGGCTTGCCGTACAAATTAATTACCTCGACTTAATCATTTCCCATTTGTTTGGACACTTTTATCGTATATATTTTCTTCTAATGGTTATCATCTCATTCATTTTGGAATTGTACATAACCAGTGCCGTTTTAAGGAATGTATCTTTTTTCTCCATCTCGTTTTTTTTTACCGTTCATCCATCAAGATCGTTCATCGGTATTATGTAGCCATAAATAGTTATAACTAAAAGATTTTTATTTTAAATAAACCCAGCGTTTGTGGGACTCCATAATGAATGTAAGTAGTGGTGTTTTAATTTTATATTAATTAAAATATCATTAGAAATTTTAAAACTCCTTAATTATTTTCACGTATTACATGAAATAATGAAGATTAGACAGTAAACATATGTAGGGATTTAATTAAAATATAAATGTAACTCTAATTAATATAAAAAAATATCTAAACGATTACAATCAAGTATATTTGATCATTTAAACATATTCTAATAGATTTAGATTGTGTTATCTTAAATTTTAATATTAATTTACAAATTGGTATATTTAAACGTGTCAAAATATTAATTGGGAGTGACTATCTAAATTTTTTAAACGAAAAATTAAAATTAGGGAAAAAAAGTCACGAGAACTGCAGTACGCATACTTAAACAATAAAAAAAAATGATAATATACGAAAAATAAATACTTTTAACGTGACGAACGAAATAATTTAACGTTAAAACAATTTTAACAGTAATGATAAGTATCATGTTAATGACAATTATTCATTATTTTATTTGGAGCTTTTTTATGACAATTTACGTCAAATGTATAATATATTTTTGTGTTGTTCAACTAGCAATTATTTAAACACTGTGGCGTCCATTATAATGGGCACAGAGTTCATATGCACTTTCTAAACAACTTTGTGGTATATTTATGTTTTCTGTTAACAAATTAAGTATAGGATACTGTATGATCGACTTTAAACGTTTTGGGCACCATTTATCAAAACTTATTCGACCAAATTGCATTTGGTATAAATAATACACTCACAAGCACACAATCACAAGCAAGACACTTTTTTTAAATCTTAGAATTAATTCAGGTCTGAAGAAGCTTATCTTGCAAATCGTACTCCAATGTTTGTAAAAGCTTTCTAGAATTGATAATTTATAAGCTAGCATAGTAAATGCATAGACGATATAATTAATAGTTATTTGTTAAGTTAATTGTAATGAGACAAAACATGTAGTACAAAAGTGGAACAAACTGATGATTAATATAATGGGATGTCTCCATTCTATCTTTTGAATCTGTGTCTGAGAGAAGTTCCTTTGGAGAGAAGTAGAACTTTTAGGTCGTTTTCTTCTTCATCGAATAAATTGATTGTTCCAAATCAGCCTAATCGGATTTTATGACCGGGTTTTTGCCGTTACTAGTCCTGTGGCATGCAATGGTCTATCTCTAAGGCCGAGGCCACACCAAAATGCTTCGTTAGGTGCTAAGCTAGATTTTACGTGACTCATATACTAGGTCACTTCATGCCTGGCCACACCAAAGTGCTACGCACAAATTCATTTGTCACGATGTCACTCTCAAAACTAACCAATGTCATTATAACTTAGCATCTTTATTTACTTTCTGTGCAACTTCATTCCAAAGTGATTTTATTACAGGTACATTTTTGTATAATTTGCTCGATGGGTTCCACAAAGGCTCCCTTTTATACGCAGCTGTCATTAAAACTTTCGCCATCTTGTAAATTAACCAACACGTCTGTTCGCTAGGAGATTCACTCGATGACTAATCGTCATGCAACGAGGCGCGAAGCGTGCAGTGTGGCTATTGCGATAGTATGCGGTACGTTGGTTCGCTAGGATATGTCGCCTAACTCGCAACATAGCTCTAAGCATCAAGCGAGGCTCCTTCCTGTGTGGCCGAGGCCTAAGTGTTCGAAAGGTATGTGATGTGTGCAGCTTTAGGAAGCACTTGAAGAGTCTTTTATTATTATTAACAAAGAAAACTGGGCAGTACCCAGAGACCACGCGATTTTAAGGGGCCAATGGTACCACATTTTTCTTGGAAAGTTTCTTGACAGAGTGGATAATTACTCGAGCTGTCGCTGGAAAGACGTGCCATTCAAATCCGTATTTCTTCATATCGGGTGGTCAACACTGAACGTCGTGGTTCTCTACTATGTATGGTACTAGGTGCAAAACCTGTATCCATCCTTCCCAGTCCTGGGCCATGTGGAATACAGTGTTTAAAGAGGATCCTATTAGCTCTTTTATTTGATCCGTCCACCTTATAGAACCTTTCCCTTTTCTCATTTTTGCTCGACTTTTCCCGTAACACCAACTTCCCCAGACTTCATTATTATTTGTGGCAACATGCCTTCAGTACGATAATATTAAATTATTTTCTTGCTTATTGTCTAAAGATTTTCGGTAATCTTTAATTCTTGGATGGTAGAGACGTTGCGTCTCGCGGTACATAGTATAAGTAGCATCTGCTTCCAACACCACATCTCGAAGACATCTACCTTGTTACTTCCTTCTTTCTCATCGTATATACGAGTATTTCCCTTCCACAGAGTTTCGAGTGTGGAGAACACTAAACATTTAACTAGACGGATTTTGGTTCTTCCGAGTAATCCGTGCAGTCTTTTTAATCTTTCTACTATAGAAGATAGCATAGTTTGAAATGTAAGTCAGTAGAAGAATTTCATTTACTGCGAAATATATTTGCTTACACGTTAAATTGAGACGCATGGACTAGTGGGGGCAGGATTTTGTTTTTCAGCAATGGCAGTAGATATATTTCGCATTGCTGTTAAATAATAAAAGGTATAAATAAGAATACTGTTGTGGACTTTAGTAGATTGAAATGATCCCAATACAGGTAAATAGTGGGATGAGTACTTGTTGCAAATATAGATCCATGTGATATTTAACTTTCAGACTATTGCTTGCAGTACAATATTTAAATAAAAAGTGATAATAAGTCCTTTTATTTCACTCCTGAATTTATTTAGAAGTTTTCGGTTATTTATTTTTAAACATTCACCAGCGCTCTTGAGCCCGATAATATTAACCCAATGATATCACTCGTTTTTCCGCTATTTCCAATCAATACAGAATTTGGTTCAAATGTATATTTTTAGTGCTTCATTGACTTTGTTATCGTTACACGCCATTAAGTTATATAAATTTTTCATCAAATGTAAGTATGTATGATTTTTTACAATGAAAACTCGTGAAACAGTAATTCAGTTTTTTTTATTGTCACAAGACTGTGACATTTTGATATCAATTAACTTCATTGACTTTATCAGTTCAATGCCTTCAGTTCAAGTTAACTGGTATTATTCTATAGTAAGATCTACTTGTTGTTAATTCAGACCGGTATTTATAGCATCTTGTTTACCTACATATTACGTACATTCTTTTCTTCGTATTTATCAACTATCAATGAATTACTGCAAGAAAATATTTATTTCAAACAGTTAACGGTTAAAAAAAAGAGGGAGCTGGTGTAGAGGATCACCGAGGAAAGTATTATTGGATACAGTAAATGAAAATTTTAAAGAAGGAAAAGTAAGCGTTAAGAGAAACAGAAGGAGTTGTGCGAGAATTACAGTAGATGCAGACATGAAATAAGTATGTCGTGATAGGAAAGATTGGCACGCTGTCCTTTTTGCCTACCTTGACAGGATACCAGTTTGATGATATGTATGTATCTTCTAACTGGAACAACCTTCGTTTAATGCTCAAATCAGGCATTATTTAGGTATCAGTGGTCTACTGGAGGGTAACTTCTATTCATATGGAAAGAAATTCTACCAAACGCCATGAGATAGTATAAAACTCAAACACGAGTTTTTAAACTTTTTTTTTAGGTACCATCGCTGATCGAACCTGATTAGCGATTATATCAAATGACGTAATGGTATGTATAATTGTTAAGAGTTAAAAAAATATAACAACATTTAATCAAGTCATTGTTTTTAAGATTATTGTCGTGTAACATTGTCATGAAAATATATTTAAAAAATAAGTATCAACACTTGGGACAATTCAAATCTTCTGAAGAAGCTTACATTGTTAATGTGAAATAATATTGTACATTGATAAGAAATAAGTTGAAATATAATTTTCTTTGTCTTACATTATTTCAGACTGAAAAAAATACACGGCATCGAACTATAATCTAATAAAACTATAATCTAATAAATCACATATATAGTATATTATTCCATTCTACTGTATTTTTAGAAGGATTTTCGACGCATGGAATGAATGACAGGTTTGTTATCTCTATAGTTCAGAAAATCTAGGAGGGGTCGTGCGGCGTTTTAAACGTCATGTCGCCAACGGATGGGGTAAAACCTTTTTTTTTACAAATCGAATAGTTTTTTTATAAATCGAAAAATAGTTTTTCTCTAAACTGACGTTTTAATTCCTATTTTTCATTATACTGACTTTCTAATGTATTGTATGATTTGTATCTATCTTTAAATAGGCCAAGATCCACAATAAATTAATACTAATTACGAAAATTTCATTTTAGGTATAAAAAAATCTAAAATCCAATTATCGAATACCCCATCCCTAGCCAATGCAGACTAACGTAGTGACTTTTGACAAACGTCACCAATTATTATTTGATTTTAACAAACTGCCACATTTTTGCTAATTTGTAACAAGATGTATTAATTTGTCATTATTGTTAGTTTTATGTAATGTATTGACCTAAATAACTAGCTATTTATTAGAATCGAGGCTTATATTAAAATTGATAAAATAATTAAAATTACTGAACGTCGTTACAAGGCTGTATTGGGGCAAATTTGTCAACTGTCAAAGGACCATCCAAGAATTTCTGAAGTATACAATAAAGTATTTTTTGCTGTTTTAGAGAAGTTTATTAAGAAATTAGCATAGTTGGTTGACTTACGCATAGGGATTTTCGGGTTCAATGCCAGATGAAGTCGATTAAAACGTTCTATCGTAAAAAAAATTGCATACATCTTTCAACGCGTGGTAGTATAACTAACATCCTAGTTGCTGCCTCATTGGTGAAGGCTCGAGTAACAATATAAACTAGTCTCCTGGTCACGCTCTTCAAAATGTCCGCATTATCAATGCGGATGAATTGAAGTGTACTAAATTTTATTTAATACCATGACTTACTTGGGTTCATAGGTTTTTGGCTTTGGGTCACAATACTTTCTCCATGAAAGTATTTTTTTTGGAGAGTTACAATTATTTTATATGCATTTAAAATGTGGCTCTTTAAATTTAAAATACATAGATACAATCATGCCATTTTATTGTTGGGGTAGGTAGAAAGGAGGGAGCGCCAGACTTTCCTGTTGCGACACACATTTCACCTATACTAAATCCATACACGTCACACAACTTCTAAGAAATTTTCTGACTTACATTTCCTTGTTACAAAATATAATTTTCTTGATTAAACCATGATTTGCTTAGTCTTTCTCTACCACGCCTTCCACACACATTTGCACAGTATATTTGTTTTGTTAGTCTTTCTTTATTCATTCATTCTACATGTCTTAACTATCTCAGAGTGCTCTTCGTCATCTTAAGTTCACATTCATCCCTAATCACTTTATTATGTATTCTGTCAGACGTTTTTATCCCATGAATTTTCATCAGTGCAAGTATTTCTACAATTTAGAATCTAGTCAATAAATCAAAGTTTTATACTTATACATATATATTATTACCTTCGCTGAAATATTCTATTGAAGCACTAGAACTGAAAATAACATAATTTTTATTATAGCTTTGAACCAAAAGTAATAAGAAATAAATAAAATAACTGCAGGCTTCACATTTAATACCATCAAATTCATAATTTTTTAAGACCTGATCAATTTTCTCCCATAACCGAATCGAACTGATATTGATACGTATAATTTAGTACCGTTTGATCGATCAAAACACTTCTCAGCCCTGGTCCGGCTTCTCCAAAGATACTTCAACGCCGATCATTGCTTTCTCTCGTTCAAACGCTTCGATTAAAATTATCTTCAACCCAAATACGGTTACTAAGACTTTTTCTAAACAACTAATTTCACTAATGCTAACCGCAAATTTTCAATGTCAAATAATAATTCAGATTGACATTGGTAGATTTTTTTGATTCACATAAAAATTGCTTTTTTTTATTTGATGACAATAAATGGGAATTGATTTGTATATCAATAAATCGTATTTTATTAAGGTGTGGTGTATTTTTGTATGCTCTAATTTTGTAATAAACCATATTAAAAATGTTACTTTCTTTTTTGGTTTTATTGAATAACTATCATAAGATAATTTATATAGAATGGCTCAGAAAAAAAATTTGGAAAATTCATAATAAAACAATAGTATGTTGTAATCAACTTTAATTACTGCAACCATGTAACAAAACATTTGAAATTCATTTTGATACCACCTCCCAGTAATAAAATGTCCTTGGAAGGAGCTGGCAGTTATTTTGTACCAGTTGGGTGGCTCACTCTTCTTCTTTAGGGAAAAGTGGTCGAAACAGTCAGGAGCGGGTCCCTGGCAAAGTAAAGATCAATATTCTAGGTAGTCAATCAGAGATTTTCTTTCAGCACGGCAGTCAGGTGGAAAATCGAATCCTGCTGATCCGGGTCCACCTTTTTTATAGTGACCCCGATTTATTTTTGGACAGTATAAGTGGTTCGCTTATCGTGTCGAGTATTTGCCCAAATCATTGTTACTATCCTTTTTCTGTTACGGTCGCGAATGGAATCGGTGAACATCATCACGACGGGGGACTGGTAGTCACCCATCGTGATAAGATTCACGCCTATGGGTGCATTAATTTTTTTATATTTAATGTCGTCGAAATAACTACTATCGCGTCGACGGTGTTCGTTTAATCTGGGTCGAAAAAATTGAAACACGCGATTGCATGTTTTCTGAAGTATGGCTTCGATCTCTAGACGATAGTTTTATTTCAATTGCAGCGTAATTGTTGGATTATTTGGCGTATGCTCGACATTTTAAGTATCTCTACAAAAAAAATGAGTTGAGGCACAATATCACCCCAAAGTAATTTTTATATGGTACATTTCTTAAATCACTTCCAAACTGTTATTGAACGCGTGACAAGTGGCCACACCCTGTTGAAACCATGCCCTATAATTATATCTCGGAAATTCTTGCAATTTCGCAGTCAAAATCTGTTATCCCGTGAAGTGATTCATGGCTACGAAAATTATTAGACCCGATCAAGTAAAAGACGCCCACCGCGTCCTTTCCCCTCCATGCGTTCTCAAGTAATAAAAGTGCACTTTATTCCTGACCTTCCTGTATTACAGTTTGAATAATATCATTAATAATACTTCTCGAGTTTTTGCGTTAATACTGTGTAAATCCATATTTTTTTCAAATATAGTTAAAATTGAAACACCATTTAATCCACTTGAAAATATATATTAAAACCAGCTAGTTTCGAGGCATATACGACTCATCTTCAGGGATATTCCGAACCCGAAATGCTCCTGAAGATTAATCGAATATGACTTGAAACCAATTGGGCTAAAATGAATATTTTCAAGCGAACTAAAAAGTGTTTCAATTCAAATTATATTTGTATAGCATTGTCCTTTTAAATGCATCTCTGATTTTTTGATCGATTGATTGATTGTAACGTCGATGAAAATTTCAATATAACTATCAACCAGAATGAAAGTTATCTTTCTACTGAATAATTAATTTATGTATTTTTAAATTATCATAGCAGCCATCAATCTGATGATGGAGATGCGGCATCTCATGCAGTTTTGTGGTTCTATGGAGTTACATTTCTTCCTGTAATTATGCATACCAATTATCGGTATGTACAATCGAGCACAGATATATGTATTTAGCCAGAATTTTACGCTTAGTATTGATTTTGAGAAATCATGTAAATTCACACAGAGTTTCAAATAATTCATTAGAAAATTGTTCTCTTTTGACCCAAAATATAATTTTAAACTTAAATCAATGCCCTTAATTTCGACATTAATATTTTCAAAGAATGATTAAGGGGTTTTTGGTACACTTATATGTAAAACACATAAGCACGAAATCATGATTCGGACAAAATACTAAATAATAATTTATACCCTTAAAATAACACTTCGAACTAAAAAACCAAGTAATAAAACAACGCGACTACCTTATTTAGGGAATCGACGACAAATTCGTAAGAAATTAAATACTGAACATTTATTTCCTTAGTAAAAAGAAGTTAAGATTTAGAGTTAAATGTTAATGATGAAAAAAAAGTCCAGAGGTTTATTTAAATCTTATATACGAGTATAATAAGTTCTTTTGACTTTTTGCCTCTTCAATTTCTAATAGGCGAAAGTCATTACGACTTCTCGTGAGATAATTGTGGACCTTCTTATTATACATGACACCATCACACCTGATGAATGAATTAGGGCCATGGAGTTTATAATGTAAAATATGTGTAATAGGATATATGTGTAATTAAGTAGAGATATCTCTACCTAACCCAATAGGAACCTGGCGTAATGGTGATTTTTTTTTACAAAACTTACATATACAGACTAAACAAAATTGCACACAAAGCTTAAATATAATTATATATAGTAACAAGAAATAAAAATTGAAAACTAAGAAATAGTTATTAGAATGAAATAACTAACTCCCATTAATAAGAAAAATCAAAATACTTTCATTAAAACATCTTCTGAAATGTTGAAGATGTCAATATCCGAGGCCCTATTTAAAAGGGACAGCTCGTCAAACAAAGGAAGAGAACTTGATGAGTTAATTCTACTTATTGCCAGTTTAAATACATCAATATTTCTGTATCTCGAATAGTTGTCAAGAATATAAAAAATAATATATTTTCTAACGTTTTTTTTATTAGATGTTTCTCCAGTCAGTAACTTAAATATATAAGAAGAGACGTTCACATCCCTCATCACGCTTAGAAGGTAGTATATGGGATAGAACTACGGGTAGAAACCGCACTCACGTAAATATAGATATTTAAAAAATGTGATGATGATGCTGTACCAGCATCGGATACTTTGAGAAACGCTAGTTATGAAGATCTGCGCGTGCAGCGAGAACACATTTACAGGCGATTTACCGCGAAGTTGACTATCTGGAGCGTACCGAACATCTCGCGAATACTTGTCTACAAGATTTGCATTCCTCACTGGAAATGCCTTCGTTCAATATCGTTGAAAGTTATTGAATTGGTTAAATTTCGCGATTTTCTAAAATTTTATGAATTATTTATTCTTTTGGTCGATTTCGTTGAAAGTCCAAAATATGGTAACGGTCGTTTACTACTGACGAATACGAATACGCATAATATAGAACATACCAACCTGTATTTACAAAGATTTTTTTTCAAAAAATATAATGTTTAACTAAAATTTTTCCTTGGTATCTCTGATACCTGGATTTGATCCCAGGCATTTTTGTCTCTGGTCTGGTTTCTCTCTCTCTTTTTGAATAATGGCCGTGAACTCTTATATATGAAGGAGTATACGCCAGTGTCAAGTGATGGTGGTCTGGTTTCGCTTTCAATCAATTGTTCATATAAAATATTACTATTGGCGCGTTGTAACTGCTTAACATAAATTATTACAGCGCTATTGGGCAATGTAACAAAACATCCCCATTTTGGCTCATGTTTTATTTTGTATTTAAAATTTTTCATCTTCTCCTAACTACGCTTTCAAACAGTTTGAGTATATTTAATCATATTTGTTACAATAATAAAATTTTAATGATTTTCAAAAAATATTATTAAAGATTTTTTTTAAATAAGGCAAGTATTTTTCGTCACATAAGATCGTTTTATCGTTATAAAAAACTTTAATGTATTACATTGTCTTTGTAACAGTGAAACTTATTTCTGTGTGACAATCTCTTCCAACTAACCAGAAAGAGGTCTTCAGAAAGAAGGACAAAACCTTTTTAAAAAAAATCTGGATTTCAACGCCAATCGATCTTCACAACGATTGGAAGAAAGGTGTCTTACCAAATACGGCAGCCATCTTTATCATTTAAAAACTGTTTGAGAAATATAAAATATTAATAACTGAACTCATTCTAAGAAATTGTTTAACACGAAAGGTTTTTTTGAAACATTGTTTAATGAAATAAAAAAGTTTATGAATAAACATTCGTAAGGTCCAGTGATGGTACCACAAGGCACAAAATGTACTCATACGTTAAGGTCCATAATCTTAGAAAAATAGTATAAGAAACTTAGCTTCTCTAAAAAAAAAAAATACTTCCAAATCACGCAACCATTCATATAATTTTAATAATGTTCCTAATAAATGTACTGCTTAAAGGAAATATCATGCACAAACGAAGATATTTTCTCATATAAATAAAAATATAAATATATTGAAATTACGTACAGGTATACTTCGACTTACGACGCTTCGTATTTACGACACAGCCACTATGATCCAATTTGAGAAGCTTCTCTCGCTGTACGGACACCTTAGCGACATACGAGTAACTATTGTTCCCATTTTTTTAACTATTTATTCTAAGCAAACGCTGTTTAACAATATTAAAACACATAATATACCTCGTAACTTTTCCATCATTTGAAAAAATACTACCCATAAACATTCCCATATTTTTTTTTAAATTCTAGCTCCTATAATTTTTCTGACTTTACATTTCCTTCTTTCAAAATATTATACACTTGATCCAACCATAATTTTCTTGGTATTCCTCTATCACAACTTTCACTAACATTTGCACTGTGTATGATATTTGTTTCGTTAGTATTTCTTCATTCATTCGTCCCACGTGTCCAAACCATTTCCAAGTGATATTCTTCATCTTAATCAACACATCAACCTTTTAAATCAACATTCACCCCAAATCACTTAATTCCGTATTTTGACAAACATTATCAAGTCCATGCATTTCTAGAACATTTATTCGGATCTTTCCAATATTGTTTCATGTCCACGGTTCACTCCTATAATAAATATTGGTACTAAAATACTATTGTAGACAATCATCTCGGTAGATTTCGATACCGTCCGGTTCAAGTATATATGTTTTAGTACACCATTGACTTTTACCATTAGATATACTCGTATGTTATCTCGTAACTCTTCCCATCATCTGAGAAAATTCTACCTAAATGATAGAATTATTCGACTTGCTCTAATATTTCATTACTCACTCATATTACGCATTCACTTTTCCTTTCACAGTTTTCTATCACCATGACTTTGGGTTTCGCAACATTCATCCTCAGATCTTTCTCTTTATTAAATCGTCAATTTACAAAATTACCAATAAATACCTACATTTTTTTAATTGAAACTAATATGTTATCATAAAAAAGCTGTTTTGTAATATTAAAGCGTATCTCTCGTAACCTTTCCATCATCTGAGATGATTCTACCCAAAGAGAAAATAATATTCGTTATTAAATCGTTAATTTGCGATTCGTTATTAAATAGTGTTCTCTTACATAATATTCGTTAATAAATCGTTAATTTGCAAAATGCATTCTTCTGCTCTTCCATCATCTGAGAAAAATCTACCTAAATAACAACATTATTCGACTTGCTCTTATTTCATTACTCACTCATATTACGCATTCACTTTTCCTTTCACAGTTTTCTATCACCATGACTTTGGGTTTCGCAACATTCATCCTCAGATGTTTCCCTTTATTAAATCGCCAATTTACAAAATTACCAATGAATATTTTTTTAAAAATTGAAACAAATATGTTATCATCAAAAACTGTATCGTAATATTAAAGAGTATCCCTCGTAACCTCATAACCCTTCCATCATCTGAGATAATTCTTCTCAAAGAGCAGAGTTCCCTTACATAATATTCCATATTAAATCGTTTATTTGCAAAATGTGTTCTTCTGCAATAATTATCTACAGTTTCACGATTTACAGAGCAGATATTCATTACGAGTATAATAGTGCTCATTTAAATATCAACATTTTTACAGTTAATGCATTCACCTTTCTGATACTGTTAAATAAATATGAATAAAAGTACAATATTTTATTTAAAAATAAATCATTCATACATTTTGGACATTTATTTGTCTAAGATGCTATAACGATATTCGTAGACTAGTTGGTAAAACACCAAACTCCAAACCGATTGCTGTGGGTTCAATTCCCATCCGTTTTCAGATTTTTTAAAATTATTTCCAGTCTGGTTTTCCTTTCAGGACAATAAAACTTGTTTTTAGTTAGTTAGAAAATATTGGTACATGGTTATAAACCCAACAGGCTGTATTATATACAAAAAACTGTTATACCATGTAATACAATAGTTTTGTGATTTTAGTGATCGATTCTTCAAAGGCACAATTATTAAACGACGAAGTCTTTCTTTAGAGTTATTGACAGCAGAAGTGCACCGAGGTCGAATGGTTAGCATTCTTTTTCTTTCAGACCATTTCATATTCGAATATACCATGTGTCTTGGTACTAAGAAATTGCCTAAATTAAATTCTCAAAACACTTTTAGAGTGACAAGTTTCATAAAGTAGCTTGATCAAAAACATATTAAAAAAAAACAAACCATGCCGGGAGTCAGATCCGGAACGCCTGAATGCTTAGCTGGCTCATGACCCATTAGACTACCGTTGCTCTTCGCAACACTTTATCTTAAGTTGTACAAAGAAAAGAGTACGAGGAATTAGTTTTGTACATCTTCATTTATAACGTTTATATTGTGTTAAACTTTCGAACGCAGCAGAATAATCAACTAGTCGTTTAATTTACAATTCTTATTATTTTCAAAGATACAACTTATTTTAATTAATGATTATTTAAGTTTTTTTTTTAATTTAAAAAATATATCACGAGTACGATTAAAAAGAAACTTGTTACAATTTTAGACTCACCTTACATAATTATTTTTTTCTTGAACCTAAGGCTTCAACAGATAAATTATAAAAAAACTAAATACCTGTATTTTATTTCATACATACTGGTATACTCGTATAGGAAATTCAAAAGTTAAAAAAATGTCATCATTTAAAAATTAATCATTATTTCATTATCATTTAAAAATTAATGAATTTCATATATCTATTATCAGTCAATTGTGTATTCCGTCACAAAAAGAGGGTGATTCGTGCCGACAATTATGTATTCTATCCTATAAAGAGGGTGATTCGTGCTAATGACCATTATGTATTCCGTCCTGTAAAGAGGGTGATTCGTGCTAATAACAATTGTGTATTCCGTCCTATAAAGAGGATGATTCATGCTTATGACAATTTAAAGGAAAAAAGAGTGTAAAGGATTAAATACTGTTAATTTGAAAAGATCATTTCCCGCTAATATTAACTTGAAAAAAAACTATAATTCATACTATTTTAATGGATATCAAAACGAAAAATATTATTCGTAAATGGAATATTGGAAGAATTGGGTTTGAACAAAACTGTATTTTAAAGGAAGGAAATATAAAAAGTTATAAAAATCATAGGAGTGGTATGAGAAGTTGCATGGACGTAGAATAAACGAAATATGTGTGTCGTGATATGAAAGTCTGGCACTCTCTCTTCTGTCTACCCCGACAGAAAGACGACGTGATGGTATTTTTTTATGATAAAATACATGACGAAAAATACACAGACAGTATTATAGTATTTTCTATTGTATTTTTTTATAGATTACTGTGTATTTAGATGTTACTATGTATGGAGGCGATATCTTTAAAACATTGTATTTTTTAATAGTTTAAGTAAACGTATGTTACTTTAAAAAATACTGAAAAAAAAATACTTAAAAAATCAAAATAAATAAACTTACCAAACATGGGAAACTAGGTTATCAAAAGCAGTGAGTAAACTGAAATTTTACAGTAAACTTAATTAATGTCACTCGATGTTAGTCACTACACAAAACACAATTAATCATATAAATTAATATTTAATGTATATCAAAATAATAATACCACTTGTTCAATAAAGTCTAATAAAAATAATTTTATGTGCATCTGCGTAAGAGTATAAAAGAATCCATCTTTAATTGTTAGATATTTTATTTCACTCTATTAAAAAAATCATATAATATTTTGAATTGTATTTCAAAATATGTAGCCCGATTATTTTCGATGCGCTCGTTTTCGTGCTGTGAGGTTTGTTGCTCGACCGTACGTTGAGAGTGTCTGATGTTTAGCAAACAACTGACCAACCCGATTGATCGTCGTGTTAAGAAGTCTGCATTGACAGTAAGCTGCCGGCACAGGGATACTTGCGATGGTCAACATTGATGGCGGGAGTTGTGGTGAGTTTGGTGAAAAGCAATTATTATGTTTGGTGTTTGATTGTAAACAAACTTAGTATAATCAAATATACACTCAATAAGACTTGCGTCTCTTTTTTATTCAAGGTAACTTAATTTTCTTTTTACTTCATCGTCGACTATAATTAATCGTGAATGTCTGTAAATTTAATGTTGTAAATTATTTTTAATGTAGTTTTAATTCATACCATGACGACCTCGATGGCCTAGTGTCTTTCACCGGGGGTCACGGGTTTGATTCCCGATGAATTGTATTGTATTACATTTTCGTTGTATACAGTGCAACCTGACGAGCTTATTGTCATGTGGCAATATCTTCCAACCAACCAGAAATATGTTAAAGAGGGCTTAAGAAGAAACCAGACTGGAACTTTTTTTGTTTATCTGGGTTCCAGCGGGATTTGAACCCGCAATCTCCGGGCTGGGAGACAAGCGTTTTACCAACTAGGCTATGGAAGTAGTCGATATTACTAAAAAAAAAATAAGAAAGGGTCCCAATCTGGTATAAGAGTTCATCTTATAACTGTGCGATTGTTGTCTCTGCCTCTTTACATGCGGTAGTATTGCAAAGACGTACGATTACGAGTAATAAGTTACATGCCTACTCCAGTGGTTCATAACCAGAAGGCTCGATTAATGGGACCGAAGACAATGGTGTCTCCCACTCATTTTATTCAATATGTTTGATTAACCAATTTGGGTAAAGTTGAAGAATACCACACAAATGAATGAATACATGCCATCACGCCCTGTCGCTTATAAGGTACGAGTATATAGAAAACAGATCTACACTCCTTTCTATACACGCACATAACTTTTGTCATATCCACATATGTTATCTCTACATATGTGTTATTGTATTGTATCTATCGTACTTTTTCCCATTCTCTCAGTTCTACTTCCACCCTTTCCCTGGTCTACCTCATAGTTTCAGAAATTAATACCATATTTGTTATCCTCTGTTGTCATTTTAAATTAGAGAAATATATCTATTTTGTGGTATAAACCTTAATTAGTTGAATGTGAAAATAAACGCAAAAATTCACATATTATCTCTTTTGTATAATACGAGTATATTTAACTGTCCCGTCATCCATTCTTGTCTCACCAAAAATCCAATCATGGAATTTGAATTCCCTCCAGAAGAGATTGTTTGTTGACTTTTCCAGTTCATCATTCTTATTTTTAAAGTCCAGTTTTATTGTCGCCGTGAAACTTTAGAATCAGTTAGTTAATTTTGTCAACAGCATGTTTTAAAAAGCAATTAAAAAAATCCTAGCATCAATCAGTAATATTACATGTTACATTCCAGAATTTCCTTTTCTCTAGAATATTCCTTTCTTTTATCTTGGATTAATAATATATCTCCCTTTTTGTGTTGCGAATTATTGATGAATTTTGTGCAAATTAACATAATTATGTTAATATTTTTGCGACCATATTTCATTTTTATACTATTGCCTGGTTGATTGGAAAAATGCAGCCTTACAAGTATATTTTTTAGTTTGTTTTGAAATATCGAATGAGAAAAAAGCGTACGAGAGATATTTAAAAATATCTTTAAATATCGATCCTGTACGTTTTATGTTTCATTTTTCTGAATATTATTTCAAACCAGTAAAGTTTTTAATTGTTTTTTTAAACAAAAGCTCTATTTTGTATTTCAAAATATTAAAAAAAAAATTGTCTAAGGTTTCAGGAGATTTCAACATGTATACAATCTAGGCAAAGGAAGTAAGGTTTTACATATCTTTCCTTTTCACATTTTTTATAACTAAAGCTTTAAGCATAATATTAACTACAATGATGCTCATACCAAAATATTTACAATATCGGCTAAATAATCCAAAACATAATATTATACATTACCAAATATCAATGTGAATTTCATAATATATTTAAAAAAATTTGATTTTACTAAAAAGTGTTCAATGTTTATTAAATAATAATACTCATCCGACTGTTTAAAAGTATCAAATAATAATAATAATAAAATAACAATTTATATGGCGCCGTTTAGAGAGCAGAGTTTCTTCAAGGAAGCTCTTACTCGGAAATCGAACCCCTTTAATATTTAAAGATTCAATAAATACAAGAAATAAAAAAAGTTGAGGTGTAATAAAGATGGAAGTGTGGCGGCTGTGTCCATCAGATTGGATACGTCCCCGCATCTTCATATGTTTAAAAAACCATATGTGCTAATTAAACGTCAGAAAACTTACCAAGGGAAGACTAAACACAAAAAAATATTTGTAGATCTTTCGATATGTAATACTAACACATTCGACTTTTGGTGGAGTATAATGTATGATGTAATACATACATACCATAACGCTATTCTCCTATTAGGGTAGATAGAGAGAAAAGGGCGCTAAAACTTTCCTATCACGACATACGTCTTTCACCTCCTCTACATCCATTCTTATTTCCCATACATATTTTTTTCTCTTCCTCCTTTACATTTCCTTCTTTCAAAGTTTCAGTAACTTGATCCAACTGTCTTTCATCACTCAATAGTTCAACATATCCAAACCACCTCAACGTGATCTTTTTTACCCTAATTACCACAAAAGTTTTTAGTTCACATTCATACTAAATAATAACTTTTATTATTCTGTCATACATATATACACCGCACATTCTTCTCCATGCACGCATTTCTACTGCTTTTATTCGGTTCAATTAATTAATTTATCCCGTCCAAGATTCACTTCCACACATAATATTCGTACTAATACGTTCTCGTGAATTATCATTTTAGCAGGTCTTTACATTGCTTAGTTTGAATATAAATTTTTTAGTATACCATTGACATAGAGAACACATATTGCAATTCACCGCTCAATAACTAGTTCCACCTTTCTCTCGTCTGAAAACATACTTCCCAAATAGCTTATCTTCAACTCGTTTTAACATGTTGGATGTAGTATTCATACATAATCATAGTTTTTATGAAACCTCCCTAAAGTGGTTGTCTTCAAGTGCAACATTAAGCTGCACAAGCTAAAATTAGTCAAATTAATAAAAAATATCATATATATGACTCAAAATATACCTCAAATATACAGTATGAGTTATTCATAATAAACAATCAGAAAGTTTTAATATTAATGCATGTTGTTTTATTGTAAATTAACGCAACAATATAAAACAATAAAAAGAAATAATGTAAAATACACATTTTCCCACCATTTTATATAAAATAGATTGCGTGATATTTCATATAATATAATTCTTCCTTGTCCTTTTTATCCCTTTCATAATTGTTCCCAAGACTAATGAAACAAAATGACATAACGCAAGTTGAAATAAGCGACATTAGACAACAATAAAGAGAGAAAATGAAAGTATTCGACCTATCGTAGATAATAAGAAATGTTATGGGAAAATCACACAAGACATATGAAAAGAAAAAAATGGAATAATGATTCCACACAGAAAGCAAAATTCTTTCCTTTGTGCGTCTCGACATATGTTTATAATATCATGTAACAATGGAACATAGATTCTTAGGTAAACATTAAGGTGAAGCTTTTTATATAAAAAATGTACGTATTGCTATTTTTCTCATTCTTAGAGCTGCCTTTAAGGTGTTGCCGCCAGTGGTAAAGGAGTTAATGAAGAATATCAACTAACAATTCTTTAAAAAAAATGGTGGTAGAATTTTTTGCTAGTTTATGTTAGAAAAATTATTTCTTTTTATTGCTTAATGTTCTACGGCAATCACTTCCAACTGACCAGATAGGAGTTACACAATTTGTGCCAATTGTGTGATGAGACGTTACAAAACTTTCAAGATGAACAGAAATGGGTAAAAATTAGACCTAAAATAACAAATTAAAAGAAGAGATATAAAGAAATGGAAAGAAAATATAGCAAGAAAACATAAATATTAATATCACTAATGAGGTGGAGTTATATGAATTTAAATTCGAATTTATGAAGTAAGCTAATGAGAATGAAGGTTTATAGCAGCTCGTAACTGGTTCCAGAGTCAAACGGTATGAACACTAAATAATAACATAGGTAAAGTAAATATTAAATCTATGTTTGTCTTGATATTAGTGCTTTCACAGGATACTGCTATATGAAGATATATTTATTTATTAAAAAGATATACGACACTTAAGTGTGCTTTAAAAACCATCACAAAATGTTATAAACGTAATATATCAACAATTTTAAAAAACTCATTATAGTTCAGAAAATATAAAAAACTCAATATAATTCAGAAAACATATAAAAACTCAATATAGTTCAGAAAGCATAAAGAACTCAATATAAGTAATTCAGAAAACATATAAAAACTCAATATAGTTCAGAAAGCATAAAGAACTCAATATAAGTAATTCAGAAAACATAAAAAACTCAATATTTATTTATTTTATTTTTATTTATTTTATTTTATAAGGAAAACATACAGTGTTTATGTCGGTATTATTACTGATATCTATGGGTTTCGAAACACCATTTAACAGTTTTCGCATATGGTTTCAATATGTACACTTAATTATGTTAGGAGATTGGTAAGAAGGTAGTAGGTAGGCTTTAAGTAATGTTGAAAATTGTTAACTAGGAGACAGTCAGGAATGAGACAAAAGATCCACACCAAACCAGTTCCCGTATATGCGCAATCTAATCGAGTTCGTAGAAGAGTTAAATAAATCGAATTCCGGGAAGTTTTCCAGGTTGTTTACGAAGTTAGATGCTCTTACAAAGAATGAAACATAAAAAAACTCAATATAATTCAGAAAACATATAAAAACTCAATATAGTTCAGAAAGCATAAAGAACTCAATATAAGTAATTCAGAAAACATAAAAAAACTCTATATAATTCAGAAAACATATAAAAACTCAATATAGTTCAGAAAGCATAAAGAACTCAATATAAGTAATTCAGAAAACATAAAAAAACTCAATATAATTCAGAAAACATACATTTCTAATGTTAAGCACAACATAAAAAAAAACAAAATCAATCAACGAAAATAGAAAGTTAATTGAATTACAAAAAAAACACTTATAACAAAATGAAAATAGAATAACCAGGAATGTTGTCATTGCTTAAATAGAAGTTAATCATGCGAATAATATATCGTGACTTAAATGGTTTGTTTCAAAAATGTAATTTAATTTTTCAATTAACAGAAAAATTTACATTTACACGTTTTCCGCAATCTATAATATATCATATGCAACATTGTATTGTTCCTCGTATGCAATACAGCCTGATGCATATATTGCTGAAAAGAAATGTCAAAAAGACACATTTAAGATTACAAAAATAAAGTAAAAACTATTTCCATTAAGAATTGTATATCTATCAACCATTCTGTTAAAGATCACGAGATTTTTTCTCTTCTTTTAAAGTAAGATAAATGCGATATAAACGTATAATGTGGGGAAAAATAGTGTATGACATGATAAGATATGAGGACATTATTAAATAATGCAGGTTGAAAGATGGGCAAAAGATGAAAGATAGGAAAAGGCGATGAGATGGTTCTGCCACATAGAAAATGATTGATGAAATATTTACAAAAATAATGTATGATTATAATAAGAAAATGAGAATTTATATAGCCCCGTTTAGAGTTTAGAGAACAGACTCTCCTCAAGGGCGCTCTAATTCGGGATTTGAACCCACTTTTATTGACAGATAAATTAAAAATATTACAACAAAAAAAAAACAAGTTAAGTGTAATGATAGGAAGGTAGTGGCAAATAGTATACAGGTAGTATACAAATAAATAAATATAGGTTTATTGATAGCAACACAGTACAGTACCCTGCGGTAAGTAATACACATAGTTTGTAGAGCGTCATCTCTGTCGCACGATGCGCTAACCGTATCGTGAATACGATACCGGACTGTTAGCACATCGTGCGACAGAGACATATTTATATATGTACTGTATGTACATATATAAATACGTTCCGAAACAGCACATTTATCTCAAGATCAAAAGATCTGAGCTCATCTCATAACATCCCCCCCCAGTCGAGATACACCCCACCAATATATGGCGAGCCTTGACGCGAGGACAACCTTGAACATGTGTATTAAAAAAAAACAGAAAAATTAACAAATGGTAGAAAAAAAAAGTGTACCCACAAATACCACGTCAGATTAACTTAAATAAATAAATATAGATTTATTGATACCAACATAGTGTGTACATATTACATATGATATATAAATACGTTCCGAAACAGCACATTTATCTCAAGATAAACTGCAGAAAATGCATTTAAGAGAGAGGCCATCGAAAGGTTTGGGCTCTTCTCATGACATATTCCCGGCTTAAATACACCCCAACAATGTAAGGCGAACCCGACCGCCAGGACATTATATGTTTTCCAGCCTACACCCTTATACACGTATCATAGATTAAGAAGTAAAAATAAAATAATAAACCTACAAATACCACCTTAGATTAACTTAAAAAATACAGGTTTATTAATAGTAACATTGTATGCATATATACACGTACAAATATATTCCGAAATCGTACATATATTCCAAAATATACTGTAGAAGATACAATATATTTAAGAGAAAAAATATCAAAAAGTCTACCAAATCATACAGAAGATACGAGAAGTTTGAGAAGATCTAGAAAAAAGGGCATGACCAAATCAATAAAATTATAAAAGAGAGGAGAACGGTAGTATTTACATATAGTTAGATATAATAGGATAATATGCATGATGGGGTGCATGGGTGTGGCAAAAAAGCGAAAGATTTATGCCTGGATAGAATAAAGTAAAGATCTATTATATTATTCATAGTTAAGGCATTAATGTTGTGGAGGCTTAAATACATTGTAATTTGTTTTATCAAACACTGTTTATTCCACTTCATGTAACGGTAGAAGGCTTATACCGGTTTCAAGGCTTTCACCTCGTCTTTATTATCTATGTCTATTCCAATATAGACATGGAATAATACTGATGATTTCAAATAAAAAAAAATCATAAGACCATTGTCTAATGCAGTGCTTCCCAATTACTTTCATGTAACGGCCCCCGAAATCTGAAGTAATTAATCCCCCCCCCCCCCCCGAAACATATTTTTATAGTTGAAGATTTATTTGGCAATAATTATTACAATTAGGAACTTGCTTAAAAACTTTTTTTTTTTAATAAAAACTATTCTCACATGAAACAATTTAATACTCACATGAATATTTGTACTTTGTACTGAATATTTTCGCGACCCCCACGAGAAATCCCGCGGCCCCCAATCTGGGAAGCACTGGTCTAATGTATTCTTAAATCTCGACAAAACTAGGCGAGAAATTCTTACTCGTACTTGAACTATCTACTCGTATGTGTACACTCAAATCCTGGGCGTTAACTGTAAAACTTAAAACGTAGTATTGGAATTTAAAAATAAATAAAACAGACCATTCTTGTAATTCTCCTTAATTTTGACTTCAGTGCCGACGTAAATGAAAGGATTATTGCAACTTAAATTTTGTTCATTCGTACGATGTAATGCTCAATATGGTATTGTGTTATTCGTATTTTAATTTGAAAAAATCACGGTAAGCTGGTATTGTCAGAATAATAAAATGAAGTAATTAAACTTGTTCAGCCGACCAGAACAAATGAGATCAGAATATTATTACTCAACATATACGGAAATATTTGAAGGATATTTTTGTAATTTGATACAATACTTGAAAAAAAATCAAATAAAAAAATTACTATTTAGATCTCTATACAATACAACACCCTATATTTATTCTCAACAAAATGTACCTACTTAATGGGTAAATAATGTAATAGTTCAAATTTTAATTATTTGCTTATTTTCATGGTTAAAAATGGTACATCTAGTGGGCTTAGTTACAACAATTTCTTCCAACCAACCAGTTCATCTTGAATCCTGTTGTTTTAAACCATTACAGATTTTACAAAAAAATATAGTTAAAGTTATTTAAGTAAAAAAATAAATGGCTAATTTCTATTAATAATTATAGAATTAGAGGAAAATATTTTTTTCAATGATTAGTAAGGAAATAAAAGAAAAAAAAATTAAAAGGATATTCAGAGTAATGAAATATGTTTTTCAATTCCCTCTTAAACGTAAATCTTCATAAGATGATAAGAAAATTTCAGCGCTTTTCTCGAACTGAACTTGCACGCGCACATGGAATGACTTTACTAAATATATTTTTGATTTTCGATATTTTTCACTGTTCGAATTAAGCTTGTTGATAGCCTTTGTATATACAACTAAGCCATGTCGTAAAAAAATCATAAAATTTTATTATTAACTCGAATTATTGTAATTTTCTCTTCAAGTGTACGATACGAGTTTAACTATGTAAAGTATATATCAGTATTACAATTAAAATAAAACTTTTTTAAGAGATGCGGAAAAGCCTTCTTGTGATTTCTCAAATACAGGGTCCATATCACAACATTGTACGAGAAAAAACGTTTGGTTTTGTTTTTTCTATTATAATTTTCTGCATTTTGTACATTAACCTTGACGTCCTCGAGTAAGGTGAATCGGAGCACATCAGATTGGGTCTGGAGCGCACTTGTGGATCTATTTTTCTTTTTTTAATCTATGTATCCCGATCTCCTGTTTCAACGTGGTAATCTATATGTGCGTTGAATCCTGGTCCCGTGTTTTCACGTGATCGAAACCTCAGTCAAAAAAGGACATGTTACTGGTGACTCTTGATTTCTGACTTGCAACACGAATAATACCCTAGATAATGCAAATATGCATGAATTGATTATAATGGAGATTCTTATGTCGCGTCATCAGTTTGCAGTGAAGTGTTAGATCTTGAAGACCTTGTTGTGGAAGTCAAGCATCTTATCACATTAGTTGTATCAAACAGTGATGTTATGGCGTTCACTCAAAAGGAATTTAATAATGACATCGATCCGTAACACAATAATCAATTAATAATCTATGATAAATGGTATTTTGAATGAAATGATATATCTATCGATACAATGTTAAATGGTCAACTACAATGCAAATATTAAATGAACTGATACTATGCACGAAACGGTCACGAGCGAACGATATGAAAACAAAAAGTTTTCACTGTGGATTTTTCAAAGATTTTCTCTCTGCAAAATGATGAATACGTTCGTGTTTGTCTGCATATGCCGTGCTAAGACAAATAACGCACACATTATTGGATGCTTCAGTCAGTGGTGGAACGACCGTCTTCTGCGCCCGGAGACAAGACACAAAATCTGCGCCCCGTTGCACAAAGTGTAAGTCAAGTGTCGTTTGGGAATAAGTTGAAAACCCAACTGCTAAGTCAAAGCCAGAACATGTATTTCAGTATATAACATCCTTTTTAATACATCATAAATCATTATCTTTCGTGGCATGGATGATAAGACGTCTGTCTGTTTTGCAGGTCCGATTTCCATTGAAAACTGTTTATTTTAAAAATGGTTCCCTTCCACTTTTCACTTAAGGCCTCCTTAATATTTTTATGGTTGGATGGAATGTATTGCAACATAGCAATAAAAGTATTATACAATACTATAATAATCTCTTTTATTTATTATCTCACACGTGTTACATGTATAGTATACATACGAGTTAAACAAAATGTACAATGAAGGAGCTAAATAATTAAACACATTAAAAACAGTAAGTATTTAGTTTAAAAACTATTAATTAAAAAAACAGTATCATATTAGTTTCATAATTGCTTATTTCAAGTAGTTTTTACTATTAATTGCATGTCCGAAGCACGAGCGAAGGGAAAACAACCAGAATTTCGGATTGAAGAGTTTGAAGTCGAGAGAGCGGGGTAAAATTATGGAAAATATTATTTTGGTATCTGAGTTTGCACCCATTTAGACTAGCGTTCAGGGGTATCTAGTCTCCCCAATCCCCTTGCTACGCCACTGGCTTCAACATTACTTTATAAAACTACACTTTGATGGTGACATCAAGTATTAGATTTCTCTGGTGTATTAATCCTTTACGAATTATATTAACAAGAAGTTATAATACTCCTTTAGGGAAAACTTTGAAGACAAAATACATGTTTTCCCATTCTTCAATTTATAGCCGCCTGCCTAATTTCATAATTTACCGGACTATTCTACAATAATATATGTCCACTTTTGTCGAACTGTCATTAATATTATATTTTGAATTAATAAGTTATTTTGAATTATGCTAAACTATTCTATGCAGTATTGAATTGTTTTAAATGTTTCGTTTATGTTGTGATAGTTCTTTTTTCATTTTAGTTTTATACGCAAATAGATAAACCATCATGTACAAAAACAAAAAATAGATTTTTTTACTGAAACGTTGAGAAAAATAAAGGCCACATCACAGAATATTATCCCATCACATCACTTCGTACATCTACAAAATAAAGGCCACATCACAGTATATTATCCCATCACATCACTTCGTACGTCTACAAAATAAAGGTCACATCACAGTATATTATCACATCACATCACTTCGTACGTCTACAAAATGTTTGACCTAAGAAAGTACGATCATATCACTTCATACCAGAAGGCGCTGGATTGGTTAAAAGTGAGAAATAGATGCAACATTCACACACTGTCTCTATTGTATAATTCCCTTAATTGTCCCGCCATCCCCTCTTATCTCACCGAAAGTATTCAACGCCTCCGATCAAGGAATTGCGCTACACTCCAACAAAGATTGTTCATTGACCTTACCAGTTCACCGCCCTTCCTTTTTTACGTCGTCTTTTACGTCGAAAATTCATTTTTAATCGAAGCTATTTTTGTATCGCTGTAAAATTGGTATTTTATCTGTTTACCATTTGATGAGCTTTCAAAACGGTCAATTTAACAACAAACATTTTCATTTTTATGACGTCATCGTTGTAAACCGAATCATTACTATTTATTTGTCCAATGAAATGCACTCCTAGCTCCTACTCATTTCCTACATTTTTCATAACCTTAATTCAAAACAAAACAAGGTCTGCAGAGCAATTCAAACTCATCTGATAAAAAAACAAACAGATTCAAACTTTTTTTTCGAAATATCACAATCACATGAGCTTCATGGTAAATTAGCAGCCGTAAATGAAGCATCATTCCTTGCATTGTTGGAAATTATCGATATGCTTCAATGCATTTTGACAAGTATTCTCTGTTGAACGACACCAACATTCGTTCTTGTAGATTTTCAGGAAGAAACGTTAAAAGATCAGCATTATACAGCAACAAATATCATACGACACAGCAGAGTCTACGGATGAATTGAAATAAACCACGGATATCCGTGTTATACGTTCAACAGGACAATAGATTGACAGACAGGAGTAACAAGTAATGTTTTGCATTTTCTATGCAGTCAACAAATAAATTGCAATCATGATACACCATATTTTGCAATAGCGAAGTCTCGAAAACCCGAAAGGATATTCTAACAATTCGAGAGAATCTAAATAATTGAGTAGGCGCAAATCAAACTGATAACCAAGATGAAGAAATTGAGAGAAGACGCGGTCGAGCCTGTGCTTCCCTTGGTAAGGTGTTCTTCATTCTAAAGTCTCCGAAGTACCATAAATATCTAAAGAAATACTTATTCGATTAATGTGTTCTCCCAGTACTGATATATAGAATTGATACAGCAACGTTTATAAAGTAAATAATGCATAAGCTCAGGGTGATATAGAGAATAATGCTGAATATCTCGTTACGGGGACGGAAGACGAATGCATGGATAAGGCAGCAGACCAAAGTTGTAGATGTTGCCGAAAGGGTTGTCATCCACAATTGGAACTGGGCTGGGCACATTACCAGATGTACCGATTATACTCGTAGGTTGATCCAGAAAGTGCTGGAGGGACGACCAAGGGTAGGTAAGTGTGGTAAGACCCCTGATAAGGTGTCGAATGACTTTAAAAATGTGGATGGGAGCAACTGGAAGCAATGTATCCATAACAGGCCTATACACAACACAGCAGTTAACTAAGCTGATAAAGAAATCAAACTGTGAAATAAACAGAAAATCGATTAAATTCAATATTGACTTGTTCAAATTATAGCTTATTTGGACATTATTTCAGCATCCGTTATTTTATTATAAAATACTTTTATCCCTACAGCTGCTATGGTAAACAACGAATTTTCCAATTTTATGTCAGGAAGTAAACCGAGTTAGATTTTCCTGGACTAAATTGAAGAAACTATATTAATATTTCATCATTTTCTTTAACCCTCTATTTCATTGTTCAATAAAATTAACTCAAGGTGACCTCCGTAGTACGGTGTTGGTAAGGCGCTTGTTTTACACTCGTAAGTTTCCAGTTCGATTCCCGATGAAACCCGAAAAAAAATCCAAGTCTAGTTTGACATATTGTCTGGTAACGCGGTAGTATAACACGTGTGATGAGAAACTACAAATAACGTGCCTACTTCATTGGTTTAAGAACCACAAAGCACAAAGGCTTGATTAATGGGACCGATAACAATGCTGTCTCCCGGTCATGCTGTTATGCATGTCTACATAACCAACGTTGAAGTATGCCATGCAAATGAATGAATAATAACTCAAAAAATACGGCAATGTGTTGTCGAACAAATTTTTAGTGAAGTCTATCGTTCACAATATTTATGTATGGTGTGGAAACTTGACGTTTTTTAAGCTTTTTCTTAAAATCATCAAAACGCTCAATCTTAAAGCTACGTAAGACATGACGGAATCATGTATTGGACATGTCCACCCAGGTTTAAAATGAATAGAAATGATAATTCTTTATATTATACCAATTAATGTTGAATTCCAAGTACAAGTAATTCATAGATTTCTTTATTACTTTCCGGATAATTTAAATCACAAAACACATCTTAAAAAATATTTATGTGTCTTACTCGTACTTCGTTATGTGTTATGTCCGCATGTTTACCCGGGCAGGCGTACAATTACCAGGCAATTATATGCAGAGATCTTGATTAAGTTTTTGTTTCTGATAATGAAATTTCTACATGAAACACTTAGACCTTGGCAGAGCAAGGCTACAATCAACCAAATACTGTAAAGTACATCATATTATAAGCATAAATTAAAATAAATTTAAACATTTATATTTTTGTTACTTACACCTATGTACCTAACATAGTTGTGTTTACACATGGAGCGTTGATACATAGCAGCACGCCGTTTCTGTCTGTGTATATTGAGAAGACAAAGTGGTCGAGTTTCCTATCGGCACACATCTCTTTCGCCTCTCCTACATCTATACACTTTCTCACATAACTCCTACGATTTCTAAGATTTTTAATATTTCCTTTTTTCAAAATATCATTCACTTAATCTAACCATAATTTTCTTGGTCTTCCTTTGTCACGCCTTCAACTTGCATATATACTGTGTATTTGTTTGCCTAGTCCTTCTTAATTCATTCGTTGTACACGTTCAAACTTGGTTGGTATTGTGGAGGGTCAAATTGATATTGTGGAGGGTTCCGACTGCGAGTGTGGTCTGGGTGATGGACTGTAGATAATTTATTTTTTGGTTGTCCTTTACGTGACAGATTTGATAAATGCCATATCATTTAAGCGTCCAGTGAATCTTGTGTTTCTTCCTTCGAGGAACTTTTCCAATTGTTGAATTTATGACAATTGTTATTTTTTTTAAATTTAATCAGTTGAAACATTAAGTGGTCTAAAATGGTTATTTTTTTAAATTTAATTTATTTTATCAATTATATAACAAATACAATTTCTTCTTATAACCTTTTGGCTTTTATGTGGTGGCACAAATCATCCTAGTGTGGGTGGGTTGCCTATTAAAAAATCTCAATCATACATGCCTACTCATTGTTGCTTTAAAAGGTTATTTTGACTGCTAAACATCTGATCAGTGTAGTTGAAGCTAGTCACATCCAAAGCATGGTTTTCATAACAAGTTTTACAGGAAACTGATCGAAAGAACCCGTTGTCGTTTTCCTGGTCGTTTCTTCTTCACAAACCGTAGTTATAACCGTCTACTTCCTCTGTGAAATTAAAAATTAATGCTTTCAACAATTTTGATGAAATCATAAATATTTTATAACTACCATATTAATGTAATTTTTCGCTTGTTCATTGCCAATAAAACACGTTTAGTCAATATGTATAAAGTGCTTCCAGTATTACTATAGAACATTTTAATGTTTGTAAGATATTAAAATGCCGTTGTACGTTTTTGTTTATTTTATTATACGGAAACTTACAGTTTTTAAAAGACACCCGTATTATTTTTAAAATGAAATATGACTTAAAAGAAAAGAAAGTTACATAAAATACATTCTTAATATCCGAGAAACTTTCTGACGTCATTAAAAGAAACCAAGGTTCTGAAGTAATAAATTGATATATTTTATATATCATACACAAGGGTCATCGTCAATCAACATGTGCCTAAGTGAAACTGTTGAGCCCAATCTTTCACTGTGGAATATAATGGAGAAGTTTCTCCGTCGACAACATCTAAACGTCATTTGATTTTTGCCGGGCTTTTCGCTTCTTTTGTAAGAAACTTGATAACTGCGCGTTATTCAATTTGTAATGTTTCATAATATAACGAAACAACACGTCTTCTATCTGCTCTAGTTGACATACTGCTTAGGGTAGATGTATCAAATTTTAATTGTAACATCGCCTAACCATGTGTGGGTGTGGCCGGTATTGTATCGTTAAAAAAATAATAAAGTAATCAAGAACACAAACGTTTGCCAAATGCTGTAATGTTTCAGAACATAACGAAACAACACGTCTTCTATCTGCTCTAGTTGAAATACTGCTTAGGGTAGATATATCAAATTTTAATTGTAACATCGCCTAGCCCCGTGGTGGGTGTGGCCGATATTGTATTGTTAAAAAAATTAATAAAGTAATCAATAACGCAAACGTTTGCCAAATGCTGTACCTGTATACAAATGTATGTCGTAAAAACTAATATATTATAATTTATATATATTATAACTAACTTAATTTAAATTTCCTACATATCATTTTATGGTTGATAATCTTAATATTTAATTTCTTAGAAATAGTTTAACACCCAAATACTTATTTTAACTAAATTACAATTATTTAGCAAGTAATTATTTAGCAAGTGCGTGTCCACTCGAACAAGCTACTTATGTTCCATCACATTCACTCAAACCTTGGCTCTCCCTATCGCAAATGTAGATCGAACTTATTCTCGTAAGCTCCCAGGCCATCAATTAGAGGATTACTGTGGTTCTGTTGGCTTTTATAGAACTTTACGGTCCAAGCGAGGATGTGGTGATGGAAGGTTTCTTCACGCTGTTCGGCGTGAAGTCGGGAGACGTTTATTCTGGGATGGGTGTTGAAAGAGATCTTGAATGCTTTGTTCTGCACTCGTTGAAGCTTCAGGTGATCCGTTTTGCTCACACTACCCTAAGCGGGTTCAGCATAGCCCAAGATGAAAAGGTGTTGTATCTGTATAAGCTTTAAATTGTTTCAGACGTATATAATATATTTTATGTATGGTAGGTATATCAATTTTATAAGTCTGCACAGTATTTACCTTAAAAATAGGAAGAAATATGTTATTTTTAATAGACATAGTTTTTTTGATAGAATATATGTCCACATATAAAAGTAAATTACACTTTCATACATAAGAATAATAATGGTAAATTGTCAGTTCAAAAAAGTCGTAACAAAAAACGTGACAATTTATAAGATACAACCATACTACTTGTTTGTCATATATCTAGGCTAAATATGGACCGAGCTGGTAATAACAGCCTCCAGAGCAGTGTTACCGGAAGTGCTTCCTTCAACTCTCGTAACTATCATAAATAAATCAGCATGGTCCAGACAACATGAATCATGGAACCGGTGTGGCAGGTGGGTACATCCTCAATAACATACCCGTTCTGATGCGTGTGGAAGTGGCTGACACAGCATCGGAAAGAAAACAAAATCATATAGTTTCAATTGTGTGATTTGAAATAAGTTTGGTTCATTTAGTTTGGTATCTTAGTTTTTGGTAAAATTCCATAAGTTCTGGATATATATTTCAAAAACACTTTATCTGTTCAATTCAGAGAGCTATTCAGAGAGCATTAACTCATAACCAAAAATGTATTAACTTATAACTCAGTTAATAGCGTAAATCTACGTCACCTTGGTTGGTTGGAAAATATGTTGTTTGATAACAAATTCATCATTGTTTTTTGTGCAATGAAGTTTTGAATAAATAAATGGACCTCTGTGACAGGGAGAAAATGTCGCCATTGAGTCTTCAGGTTTAGAACCACCGGAGTAGAGGCGGAACTTGCGAATCGTCAATACACGTGATGGTAATATTACCGCACCTGAATAACTAATAACACTCGATGTGCTCAATACGAATATTGTTACCAGACGAACTCTTTTACAAGGTTGAAATCCTTTCGAAAATCGGACCCGAAACATCTAAATGGAAGACCAGTGTCTTACCAACTAGGTAACACAGGTCGTTATAAAAAATCTTAATGAAATAAGATGAATGCTATTGCGGCCAAATACTCCATGACGTTTCTATTTTAATCAACAGGTTTGTGAGGGTTTGACTTCCTAATTCAACATATCTCTTATCGTTTAAATAAATCTCATCATTTGTTTATTAATCGGGTGGCTTTTGCTCCAATATGTTTATTAATCGGGTGGCTTTTGCTCCAATATGTTTATTAATCGGGTGGCTTTTGCTCCGATATGTTTATTAATCGGGTGGCTTTTGCTCCGATATGAAAGCGTATCGTAAGTATGTTACATGAAGTTTCATCTGAGGTCATTCCATCAACATTGACCGTAACCACAAAACACTTAACCGAAACGGTGAGCCATTATTACAAAGATTGAACGCTGATTTGATCTAGGAAACTGTACTTTATTTTAATATCTATTGAAATAGATTAGAAAACAAGCTTTGTATCAGGTAGGCTATGAAGTTTGTCAAATGTTTATGTAAAAACTTCCTAATAAACTCCCACATAGAAAAGTATACTAACCTACCTACTTCAAATCGCTATATAAATTATCTAGAGCTTTAGCCTCTCGAACGGTTTTACTCCAAGTCATTCGTTCACTCGCTGTTTTTCCCAGTCACCCTCCAGTCCCAGCCTCATAAGACCCTGCTACGCGTTATCTAAAAGCCTCTATATCAGTCTGTCAAGTGACATTCTTCTGTATTGTTGGGCTTACATAGTAATCTTTGTTGGCCGTGTCAACTTAGATCTGCTTACATAGTCTTGTCAACCTTCGCGACCTTATGTCACCGGTAATTAGTCGAATGTCTTGTTATTTTTTTGACTTCTGTCTGCTTACATGGCCTATCCATGTCGACCTTCGCGACCTTGTGTCACCGGTAATTATTTGAATGTGTCGTTATTTTTGACTTCTGTCTGCCTATCCACGTCGACCATATATCACTGGTAATTGGATGTCTCGTTAATTTTTTGATTTCTTCGTTATAACTCAATTTCCCCTCTTCTGCTGGGTCAAGTATCTTTAACTTTGTGACTAAATTAGTATTTTATGTTACGGTTTATTAGAAAGCAACAGTATCTTTGTTAATTTCCACTCAAAAAATGTATTATGATTTTTACTTATGGTTTCGTAAAGTTGAAGAACATCGTTAATTAGTGATTGACAAAAAGCAACAAAAAAGAAAAAAAATATTGTATCAATTTAAAAAGTGTACTTTTTCAGTGAATCGTATTCACTGTTTTTTGTGCTGAAGAGAAAACATACTAATTAATGTTGTAATATTCTAATGAAAACAGCAACAAAGAATACCCATAACGTGAGTGCATGCAAAAACGATTTTTACCCAACTACGCACGCATAACAACGTGGAGAAATTCAATAAAGAAAGGTTCACTTTAATTATAATTGTTATTCAACAAAAATTTATTCCTAAATCCACTTGTGTAATTATTTACAGTAATTAATTAATTTATATTGTTGAATTCATATTTATGTAAAAATGTCATAATTTCTTTAGTACTTTTTCGACGTATTTATGGGGACACAGCTGTATTTTTTGTTTTGATATTAATTAAAATTAATGTGTCTTGTTACATTTCAATGATTTTATACAAATTGCGTATATTACATGAATTATTAACTTGCAAAATTTTAAGTCCGTAAACTGTCGAATGAAATTAGTGTATTTCTTTATATTGTTATGTTAGCGGATAGCTTAAAACTTTAGCTATACTCGTATGTATTTATTGATTTATTTTATATACCTTATATACCATACACAGGTTAAACCCTATTAACTATAAGATTAAAGTAATCAAATAAAAATATATTGCTAAGCCGAAACTAGTGACTCCCATTACGAAGAAAAATAAATATGCAATTTTTTTTTAATAAAATAAATACTTTTTTTTTTATTCACTACTGTTTTATTTGACTTCGCTACCGGTTTCAAAGACCTCCGTCTTCCTCGTTAGGTGAAGATGGACTAAATTATGTCTAAAATATTTTTTTTCTTATTGTAATAGGTACTGGAGAGGGGGGGGGGAGTAGGGGCTCATAAGGAGAAGGGAGTTCAGTAAGTAGACGTCAAGAGGATGGTTTTTAAACGGGTTCAAAATCCATCCTTTTGACTCCTACCTACTCCACTCCCCTTATTAGCCATTACTCCTCTCCCCCTCTCCTGTACCTTTTACAGTTAGAAAACATATATTTTAGACATAATTTAACTCATCTTCACCTGACGAAGAAGGCGGAGGTCTTTGAAACCGGTAGTGAACTCAAATAAAACAGTGGTGAAAAAAAATGTTTTATTTCTTTTATTAAAAAAAATTACACATGAAGACATCACACAGTGAAACAAACGACTTTTCTAATATTGAAAAAGTCAGTATACTTTCATTAAAACATTTTTAACAAGCTCATAAGGAGAAGGGAGTTCAGTAAGTAGACGTCAAGAGGATGGTTTTTAAACGGGTTCAAAATCCATCCTTTTGACTCCTACCTACTCCACTCCCCTTATTAGCCATTACTCCTCTCCCCCTCTCCTGTACCTTTTACAGTTAGAAAACATATATTTTAGACATAATTTAACTCATCTTCACCTGACGAAGAAGGCGGAGGTCTTTGAAACCGGTAGTGAACTCAAATAAAACAGTGGTGAAAAAAAATGTTTTATTTCTTTTATTAAAAAAAATTACACATGAAGACATCACACAGTGAAACAAACGACTTTTCTAATATTGAAAAAGTCAGTATACTTTCATTAAAACATTTTTCGGTATGTTGAAAATGCTTATATCTGAAGCACTATTCAAGTATTTCTAATCGGTTTCAGTAAGTTTGGCGTGCCCTAAAGACACTAATTATCGGTTTCAGTGATAGCTGATTAATATTTTTTTATAAGTGTTGAAATGTCCAGTATATTTTAAAGCATGAAGCAATTATACTGCAAGAACGGCCTTAAAACACAGTTTGGGATTCACTATTGTCGCTTGGCCCAAACAATAGAGCCTTAGGGTTAAGAACTACTGAAGTAGGCATGTAAACTCAAAGTTTGTCATCTTGTGTGTTGGAGACACAGCCACGGATATAAATGCAGCAATATTCTTGTCGACAAACTAATTCAGACTAGAATCCTTTTTTTGGATATCTTCAGGAATCAAATCCGAAACCTCCAAGATAACGACACGCGGGGGAGGCAGAAGTCGTCTTAAAAAGTAACAATATTACTATCGTAGTTCTTAATCTCTATAAAATAAGTCAAAGAAAAAGTTTAACATATGGAAGTGAAACTTGAATTTGACAAAAGAAGGATAAAAGTAAGGTTGATGATGCGGAGATGAGTGCACTAAGAACTCAATTGGAATGTAAATGTACGAAAAAGGCGTTATGAAGACATCAGAAATTAATTCATGGATAAAGTTAATGTTTTAAGTTAGATGAAGAAAGGAGCTTTAATATGGTTTGGACATGTGGAGAGAATAAACGATGAAAGAAAACTAAACGAGTATAGAAATGTTAAAAAATAATAATAAATTTGCATAAAATGTAAAAAAAACCTCACTATAAAGTCGCGTAGACTGAGGAAAAGATTATTAGCGTTTTGCACAATCACGTGTACAATATCTCAAAAGTGCATAATATATGCAAAGAAAACTATAAAATGAAAACAACGTGTTGAAATCAAATGGCAATATAATCACTTCCCCATAATTAATCTTAGATATATGCACCATACTCGTATAAATAGATTTTCGCATTACATAAACACTCGCTTGGAGCACAAAGGTTTATAATGTGTTTTGTAGCAATTTGCTTCAACCATTTTCCCATTACTGTTTAATTACTGTCATTGCATCTTAGACGTGTATTATATTTTCACTGCATCTACCTGTCTGTGGGATTTCTCTTATTTTTATCTACTCCTAGAAACACACATGCACCTGTCATTTTGATTGATGAAAATTTTTACCATATGCAATATTGCATGAAATAATTAAATTATCTGTATTTTGCATCATATTTTTGTTGCAAAATTCGTAATATCGCGTGTATATAAAAGCTTTTATTAGTTCATAAGCAATCATCATAAGAAGGAATTATTAAAAAAATGATTTTCGGATTTATCTAAGTTTTACACCAAAATCTACGTTTGTTCCAACTCAAATATGAGAGAATTTATATGTATAGTAGTAGGTTAAAAAAAATTAGGAAAAAATAAATAAATATGAAATAGTATGGTCGAAGAGTAAAACCAGGTAGGAACTGATTCGCCGAAAATGCACCCTTGAATGCATTATCGAAACATCGCACTTTTCGAATTAAATAACTTTTCTATTCGACAGTTAAAAGTTTTTTTTAAGTGGCAATCGAATGACAGTGTTATTGGATTAAATAGGAAATTAATTTATAAACTTTTTGTACGTTCTACTCGTACATTACTTGTATTTATATGATTTATTATTCCTACCTTTCAATACTTATTTCTTCATATTAAACATTGCATCTCCTTTCATAATAAGCAATCAATGCTTGGTAATATTCACAGAAACCATTCAAGTATTAGATTCCTTTATTTCTTATCAAATATATGGATTTGAAAATATATCAAAATTATCCTCTATAATAATTATGTTATAAGAATACATATATACATGAAGAGGTGTATTCACGTGGCAGAAACGAAAGATACGTGCCGAGATAAAAAGTGGAGTTCTATTATCTCAGCCTATCCCAATAGGGATATGACGTGATGGAGACGATGATTATGATGTTCCTTAAATATTGTTTGGGAATCGAAACCGAATTAAATAATGAAATACGAATTTTAACTTTTGATTTTTTTTTTAGAGTTGATAAGATCTAAATCAAATATATTCTTCTTTATCGTGTGCTCAATGCTGAGCATCTTTGTCCTTCTCTATATCTGGAACTTGGTGCACTACTTGTCTTAATCATTTCCGATCCTGGGCTACGTTGAATGCAGCGTTTAAAAATAATCCTCTGAACTCCTTTATTTGGTTCATTCACCTTTCCCTCACTCGTTTCCCTCGACTGGCCCCGTGATGACCAGTTTTTCCAGACTTTCGTCCAGCTCTTTGATGCTTTAAATGGGACTAATACAGCGAAATAATAATTTAAAAACCATATTTTTACAAATTACAAGCCTAACTTTAAGGATCTGGCAAAACAGACAAGATTCCGAAACAAATCAGAATAATTAAAAAAAAAACTTCGAATGCGTGTAATTTTACGCCCCTGACACCAAATATAAATTGACTATTGGCATTTGACGGTGCCCCTGATTGCCTCTAATAGCATCTAGGTTCAATTGAGCACCTGACAACCAAAAAAAGTTCTCCTACCGGCGCCGCTGATGGACCCCTAAAAGCGCCCCGCAAAACTGGAATCCAGAGGCAAATGCCTCCATTTACCCTCCACCCTTGCTATGCATCTAACGTAATTTCAAACGTAATCCTGTTTTATATATAAATAAACATTTTTTTTATTTTGAGTCATTATGATTACCACAAAATTTTTACGACTTTCGAGATTCTTATACGTTACTTTTGGTGATATTAAGTTTAGCCACCCCTGTTATATAACGTAAAAAAGTCATTTCGTAAATCAGAGTTGTCGTGTATTTGACTTTAAGGCTGGATAGTTAAGTTAGATGCAGGCCGAGGCTGAGTAACACAATTGCAATGCAATGAATATGCACAAATAGCTGATGAGGCACATAAAGAGCGCAAAGAAATTATAACCGCTGCAGTGACCTGCCGTATCATTCGATCGTTCATTACACGCCTTAATGGGCGAAAGTTCTTAATGAAAATCTTTTATACGCTTAACTATAGTTTGATTGCTAGAGCACAAGTATTATGTAGATTACTGAGGATTTTATCACACAAGCTGGACCAGGCAAATTCTGGATTGAGGTAGATTTATAGTATGTTTAGCTGTGATGGGCAAATTTAAAGAAATGTAGCAATAGGGAAGCACTAAAAGTAATATATAACAACGAGCAATAGTATAAACCAACTTTGGTGTATAACAGTGAAACGAGGACTTGAAAAAGAGTGCAAGGAGCGGAATATATGTTATGGAAATGCATGCATTGAGAAAAATACATGGGGTGACAGTATATGGAATAAAGTAATAAGGGATGAATGTGAACTTAAGATATGTATTGAGTAAGATAGCACTTAAGATATGTATTGAATGTAAACTTAAGATATGTATTGAGTAAGATGGTACTTAAGATATGCATTGAATGTGAACTTAAAATATGTATTGAGCAAGATGAAATAGAGCACTCAGAAATGCTTTAGGAATTCGAGCGAATGAATGAAGAAGACTAATAAAACAAATATAGAGTGGAATGATGATATCAGAAATGAATGCATGGATAAAGTAGATGTTGCTAGTAAAATAATGAAACGAGACTTAATATGGTTTGGACATGTATAACATATATAATGAATGATGAAATAATGACTAGCGAATATTTAAGTGTGAAGTATGTTATTATAAATTATGAAACGAATGTATTCCAAATGACAAAATAGGAATTATATAAGTATTCTTCAATGATTTTAATGCATTGTAAATTGTGGTACAAATTATTCTTCATCAAATGTAAATTGTGACACAACTTAACTATTACACAATTTTTTTTTATTTTTATTTATTTTACACATGACAAGAAACATACATCATTTGCAAAAAAACAACAGGTAATTTAATTGCGAAAAAACAACAGGTAATTTAACACACAATTTTAATGGATATGGGTTTGTTGTCTTTCATTTGTCGTGTCCCCAGTAAACTAGACTTTTGCCTGTATCTCACTGAGGACAATATAGCATGAAAAAATAAATCGATACTTCTTTCAGATTTTTAATTATATAAAACCCCGTTGCACATTTTCATCAGCCTGACAAACAGTGACACTCAATTACATATTTATACATCACGCGAATTAAACCCCTCACACTTCATCACTCCAGACATACCAAAATGTTCATTCCACAATATACCGCACATAATCATATTTTTTTTTTTAAATAACAAAAAATATCCCACCCAAGAGCTCACACAAACCTTTGCTAAATGTCATTCCTCTTGCAAGCCCAAGTATTTTTGTACCTCTGTGTAATGACAAATAAATTAATTAAATCACACCTATAACTTATTATTGTCCCTAAGAGTGTGCCCCTAAGAGACAAAATAAAAAGCTCACGCATTCGTGGAAGCCTAGGTGTTACAGACATCAACAGTAAGACAGAGGAGAGGCGATTGAGATGTTATGGGCACGTTGAACGCAGAGCACCCGATCACATTGTGAACCAGCCAATCTCCATGGATCTTCCTCGAATAACAACCAGAGGAAGACCAAAGAATTCATGGGTGGTGCAAAAAGATAACCTGATGCAGAGGCTCGGCCTGGGGTACGTAGTCCGGGACAGAAGAGCAAACAACCTGAGGACGAGGAGAGCTGACCCCAACAGCCTTCGCAGACAGTTTGTTGGGATGGAGCCAGAGAGAAGACACCTATAACTTTTTATTCAAAAAGTTATTTTTACATTTTTTGAACTGTATTTTACTCTATTAAAATTTGACAAAATTAGACGTAATCATGAATAAACATTCAATTCACTTCATTCAATTTATTCGTTTATTTGGAATCTTGAACAATAACTACTTATTCATACCCTTGAAGACATAATCACGGCGGTTAAATGCAAATTTTCATTATTTTAATCAGTTTCCTCTAGGGGTTTTCAATACCCGTAAGCACGGCTGAGGCGAGCCCAAGTTGGCCACTGGTTTTTCCCTGGTACCCAAATACCTCCCGTCCCTATTTGATATAAAAACAGATATGGAGGAGTACCTTCTAAACGACTTAAAACTTAATATCCTTGGTCGTGACTGTATCAACTTTAACTGCAAGGGCACTGCGTATGAGGATCTTACCGGACCGGGATTAGTTTATAGTGTGCAAATCTTTGAACTCAGAAAGGTTACAGCGTTGACAAATCAAGTCCAAAGTTCCGATGACAAGGGTATCAAAGTTTCATGTTCCAGACAAACGACAGGTTTAATATTCTCCAGCTTTTCATTAGGCAGATTTTTGTGTAGCGCTATTTTTGTGTGCTTAAAATTGCTATCAGCATTTATGATAAATAGAAAAACATACATTTCAATGTAAATGGTCTATGAGTAAAACCAGTCCTGAAGTGAATCTGTCTTGAATCGAACCTGGGGCGCCCGCGGGCTTAGCGTGAATGTTAACCGTTACACAACGATTGCTGGCATGGCCTCGTACACTGCCGGGTAAAAGAAGGTTGTAAACACATGAAGAATTCCCAATTGCCTTACAAACATGTATGTCATTGATCCATATCAACTATTCCGATCTAGTGGCGTTTTATTGACTACTCTGATCTAGTAGCGTTAAATGATAGTTTTACTGAATTCGAAGAATTCTATGAAAGTTCTGGAAATTTGCTAGGCTGTTTGAACTTCAGACACTTTATAAGCTTTTCTTTTCACACACAAGTATGTCGCCATCGGAGGAGTCCTTTTAGGTAGTTTCTTCTTGGTCAATACGTAATTTGTTTTGTCCCCTATAACAGCGTGGGTGATGGGATCTAAGTGAACTGAACTAATCTAGATTGACATCCGCCAAGAAATGTCTACTTGAGTGCAAACGTACTCGCACATTAAACTTTCACGCGCAGGCCAATCCAACAACCAATGGAACTATTTTCAACCAAAATATTAACTGGAAGTACCATAATAATATATACAAAATTAATTAATCGAATGATAATTGTATTATTAAAAGATCGAATGATAATTAATTAATTATTCGTATATTTCGATAAGTTTTCCGCATTGCTACAATCACCACATCATGTTACCGGCATGCTACCATCTTCCTGTTTACTTTTCGCTTCATTCATATTTTATTCATGTTTAACTCTTCCATAAGGCCACAGTATTTCCTGTTAGATGCATTTCAATGTAAGCGTGTTATAATATTTTACTATAAGTTTATTCAAAAACATATTGAAGATTACTGTGAAGAAATGGGAGTGGGTGCTAACCAGAGAAAACAGTTTTTAAAATAGCCTCTAGATTTAACCCCATTGAATTTTTCTTCCCAAGGCATTGTTATGCGTAATAATCTAGATATCCCATAATACAGTCAAACCTCGGGTCACGAACGCCTCTAGCCACGAACAAATTACGAACACAATTTCCGAAAAAAAATTGACTCGACCTGCTTACAATGCCTCGGCTCACGAATTAGTTGTAAAGGCGCATTACGCAATTACACATTAGTTGTTCTCAGGTGCGCGCGTTGTGAACATTGTCGTTGCGTTCGTTGTTCTTGATACATTTTTGTTTGCTTTTTATATATACTCGTATATATAATAAACAGTATATATAAAACATATTTTGCATTAAATTAACCCTCATTATGGGTCCCACGAAAATGAATTTCGGTTTACGACCATTTCGGCCCGCGAACGGAATCAAAGAACGAATTAAGTTCGTAACCCGAGGTACCACTGTACATCAGAAGTAATTTATCGTTGCGAACATCTGATGAAAGTATACTTGTTCTTTGAGTTTATTCTAAGAGATAACGTTTAATTTATCAAATTCCATTATTTTTAAAAGAAAATTAATTGGCCTTAGAAAATGAATATCGATAATCAGTCCAAACGACAAGTTCTATATTTTAATTTTTAAATGGTGTAAGTGAGAGTTAGAAAAAAAAACAGTGTTCATAGTGAGAATGGTATCAGTGTAAGGACTGCCTAGAAATAGCTTCATATATTTAAAGATGTACAAAGCAGTGTTAATGATAAGCCCCGGTCAGGGAGTCCTGTTAATTTTGACAACGACGCTCTAAAGAGTCTAGTGGATTCGGAGCCAGAACTTACGGTGGATAAGATTGAACGGCTTAACTCATCTCATGGAACAGTATTTTTCACTTTAAGGAGATAGGAATGGTATCCAAGCTTGGAAAGTGGGTATCACACAAACTGTCGGAAGCCGGTCGTCAGCAGCAAATAAACATGTGCACTTCTCTCTTAACCCGCTTTGGACGCGAGTCGTTTCTTGACCACATTGTGATAAGTGATAAAAGTGGATACTGTATCATAATATTGCAAGAAAAATACTGATAAGAATAAGAAACCTTACCAACAGCAAAGGAGGAATTGCATCCAAAAAATATACTTTAGCCTATTTGTTGGGATATGTACGGTGTCATCCACTGGAACTGTTAGAACCTAATCAATCGATTAATGTAGATATCTATTGTCAACAGCTTTCACGTTTAAACTCATCATTGATTAAAAAACGCCCGCGATTAGTGAATATCAGAATGGTTTTGTTCCATGATGATAATGCTAGACCGCACATGACACGGACAACACTACAAAAAGCTCGTGCCTCATCCCCCTTTCTCTTCATACATTGCCCCAAGTGAAAATCATTTCTCGCTCTTCAGATTTTTTATCAAGAAAAAATAAACTTGAAGTCGAAAAAGAAGTTTCCATTTTTTTCACATCAAAACCATATCTCTTTTACACAAATAGAGTTGAAAAAATACCAAAAGGAAAATATATATCATTGATTGAAATAGTAAAATGTGTTTTATTTGTATTGTTTCAAAATTTCTCAAAAATACGTACAAATTTATGAACTGAAATTATACATATAAGATAATATTATCATTTACCCACAAGGGAGCGCACAGCGACAATACGGGTGGGTCGCAGAGTGGTGAGGGTCGAAGCACCTAGTCTACATACGAGTATTATACATATGATTCTGTTTTATTGGATAGAAACGCTACATTGATGTTTTTTCTTACTGGCAATAGAATTTACACTACTTATTTCACCTAGAATATAATTACAGATTGTAATCTCTCCGATAGCTTTGCTTTATAAATGAAGTTATTGACACGAAGAGAAGACAGAAACACGTAACTCAGTGAGTGGCACACTCAATGTAGAGCGGCCTACTTGTCGTACGATCCACTTTCCTCGACTCCTCTACAGCAGGACTCGGTGCTTGTGCTGAAGGGGCATCGCCCCGTCTGCCACGTCTTCTGCAGCAGATCAGTATTCCGCTGGCGTACACCTGTTAAGGATAATGACGAATAGAAAACTCACTTGCAAATAAGGTTCGCAACTTTCGTTTTTGCTATCTGTAGTATTTGTTTTGGTCATCATTTCATTTTCACTTTCTCGTTATATTAACGTCATTAGTATTTTAATATAATTACGAATTTCTATGTATAATTGTTTTGCAGTGTCATTATTTCTAAAATAATCTGATTTATCGACATATTAGCAATCTCTTCCAATCAACCAGATTAATATAAAAACACTTAAATGCGAAAAAAAATCATTCTTTCACAAACGTTCTTCCACTGTACCGATGAAGTCATATTAATTATTCTTTGTGAATATACTTGGTACCGATGTTAAAATTATTGCAAAAATATTTAGCACAAGCTTATAACTTTTGGAAAACGTATTTGACACTTAGACACGTACCTACATAAAGACTAACAAAATAAATATAAAATGCAAATATGAGTTGAAGGCGTGGTAGAGGAAGACAAAGGAAAGTATAGTTAGATCAAGTGAATGATTTTTTGAAAGAAGGAAACGTACAAAGTTAGATAAATAGTAGAAGATTTATGAGAAGGTGTAAATATGTAATGAGGCGAAGCATGTCTGTCGAAATAGGAAAGTCTAGCGCAATGTCCACCATACTGTTCATGACTAGGAAATATCGTGATGGTACGAGTATATATGAATATTATAAAGTATACAAATGGCGAATTTATTGCGTGACAATTGCTAGGTGCATGTTTAGAATGTTACTTTTAAAAAGAAAAGAAAAACTTAATTCTTAAAGCATTAAAAAATAAGAAACAATTTAGTAAAACATGATATTTACAAATGTCACCAAAGACTGCCAAAGAACAAGAAAATATGAATTACGAAGAAACACATTTCATCATTGTAAAGGGATGTAATATTAGTCGACTTGCTGTTTGAAGCAAGCCAAAGAGGCTGAAAGTCTTATAACCGCCGGTAACTGGTTCTAAAGTCTAGCAGCATGACCAGTAAAGGACGACCTAAAGTAGGAGGAGTGATGAGCTGATATTGTCAAGTGGCAATTTCTGCTTGAGCGTAGCGCAAATCCATGATCGACGATGCACTGAATATATAGTAGATATTGATGGGCGCGAGACAGTTTAGGATTTTATATTATAAAGTAACAATTTCTTATATTTAACCAAGCTCTTGAGGATAGTCTTTTCTCTAAACGGCGCAATATGAATTGTCATTTTATTATTGTTAGAATTCAACTTTTTATGATATAATGTGATACGATCATATTTTCAAAAGTCAGAGAGTCAAGAAAGTCAGCAAACCGTAGAAGCGGTATAAGAAGGAGTATAAATGTAGAAGAGGCGAAAGATTTATGTTACGATAGGAAAGTCTGACGCTCTCTGCTCTCTACCTACCCCGATAGGGACACGGCGTGATGGTATGTACGAGTATATCATATTTTCTAATGCAGTAAAATGTATCTCAATCATACGTTTTGTAATCGCTGAAGTTGATCCAATTCTTCTTCCGTAATATCCAAATAACAATTGGGAAAAGCACAACTTGCACGAGTAAGACTGGTTTCTGTAGGCAAATACCTTTGCAACACCTTAAGGGGATGGAAGCTAAAGAAGATCCAACGGCTCACCTCCCTTATTTGTTGGAAAGAATGGAATCTAACATGATTCCAAGGTTCTTTACTGTTTAATCAATATATTTTTCATCATTTTTAGAGAAAACTTATGGTGAACCTAAAAGTAAGATTGATAATTGATCATTTGGTGATATTGTACTCGTATATCATACTGACGGGATTAAATAAATATACCTACGAGTATATATGATATAGACAGGCAATCGTCGTGATAAAAAATGTTTATTTTTATGACAAAAAATTACATTTTGAACCAAGATTTTTATGTATAAAGTAATTTCAATTAATTTAAAAAATGTATTTTCTGAGTCGTTTTTTTTGCCTACATATGATATATGTATGTCTTTTTATACTCGTATAACGCTTGGCTTCCATTAGGGTGTTTCTGGTTCGATACCAAATTCGTGAAAAATTACTCTGCATATTTGGGTCATGTAATTAGTCTAAGTTTGCTAGATTGTCACCACCATCATCCCCATCACAACATGTCCCGATTTGGGTAGGCAGAGAAAACAGATCGCTACTCTGTCGTCGTCGTCGTTGGTGGGCCTAGTAGATCCCCTCGCCATTCCAACTTCAATTTAGTTGGTTTGTTTTAAGTGAGTACTAGCAAACTCACCAGTCACACCGTTGTACTGGATCCGATGACATACCGGGATGAAACGATCGGAGCATACCGACATATTTTTTTTTGCTGAAAGAATTGATATGACTGAAGTCATAGGTATCCTCATAACCCCGAATACTGATACTGGGAATGCGTGGTGACAAGAGAAATAATTTATTCTTGATGGATAATTGAGAAAGGAAAGATATCAATAGTCTAACACAGAATTCACATCTGAAATTTGAATTATGGAAGTTAGCACGATCAGATTTCATATATATATTAAAGTGATCATCAACTGTGCGTGACGACCTCAATGGCCTAATTGGTAAGACGCTGGACTTCCACTTGGGGATTTATGGTTCGATATTCGGTGATACCCTAAAAATAAAACAAAGGTTTCAGCCTAATAGAATAGTTCGTCAGGTAACAATATTCGCGTGCACTAGACGTTTGAGGGTGTTCTTGCGTAATCATGTGCGATGACGAACTGTGAGCTCCGTGCGTACTCCGATGGTTTTAAAGCCGGAAGGTTCGATTGATGGGGCGCCACCACGCCAGTTCTTAATGTGTTGAAGGGCACCATACGAATGAACAAACAAATCAACTGTGATTTCGCTTTTCGAAGGTTTTAAAGAACACCGTAGTATATTGCTTTAAATTTGGTAGGAAATACCTAATAGTGCTAAGTTACAACTATGCAAGCACATCAGTAAACCTTAAATTAGCAAGCTTCAATGAATCTTAAATCACGTATGAATTTCGGGTTTGGCTTATAAAAAGATTTTGCCATCGGAAGAGAATCAGATTTATTTAAACAACTCTTAATGTTTAACTTAAGAAACAGCATTCCCTCAGCTTACGCAGTCTCCATTTACACGAATTCCTTTTTACGCGATTTGTTCTGTTTGAAACTAGAAGGATGAAAAATAACGTCTTAGCAGCTGAATCTGGATAGATTGTTCATTCCATCAACATAAAAAATTGAACCAGCTACAACAGTAAGAGCGACAACTGTAATAATGGATATTTATCTAGTGAGATTGATTTTGAATGGGTACAGCTAATTGTATGTTCTGTATTTTTGTTCATATGGATGAATTATAGTTCTCATCAAAATGTGTATTTTGTTTATAAGTTAACAGCAATTATATATATTAATAGATATACTTATAAAACAAATAACTAAAGCTTTTTGAACTAAGTAAAAATGTACTGTGTCGCTTTTACATAGCATTAAAATACCATCTATGGAGCCTCTTTGAATGATTTACAGTGATGATATGTAGCGACTTATGCCCTAATAATGACACCTCCTGTATATAAATGGTGTCCCTGTCAAGAAAGTTGATAAATTTAAGTATTTATTTGCCACGACTACTGGAAATGGGGGTCTTGGGAATGAACTAGGCAAAAACAGCGGTGCATATATGAAATATGGTGCAAGAACATATTATATATGTAAAAGGAACTAAATAAATTATCAAAAAGTGACCATGTATGACAGAATATGTAATGTAGTTATAATAGATTAATGTGTACTGATTTTTTTTATTGAGCAAGATAAAGAAGTGCACTCTATGGCTGTTTGGGCTTGTCGAACTAATGAGTGCTGAAAGACTGACAAAAATCTCGAATGTGGTGAGGAGTGGTAAAGGAAGTCAAAGTTGTAGTGAATGAGATCTAAAAACGAAAATGTAATATATAAAAATATTTTACATAGCAATCGAGTGACTCCATTTTCGCGGTTTTCATTCACGCAATGTTTCCCTAGAATCAATTACCCGTGTAAACGGAGGCATTAATGTATATATAACGTGCAAGTATCAATATGCATAATATCCAGTAGCTGCGAAAACCGAATAAAAATTTCCCTTTTATAAGAACCAATCTAGGTAATTGCTTATGGCGCGTGGCACTTTTCGACGGGTTGGCCCAGTTAGTGGATTAATTAAAAAGATAATTGTATTTAGGGAGTTGCACGCCACTACGATCTTAGTTTCACTTTGCATACTCATACATGCGCCATCGAGTCGAGCGAGCTGGCATGGCATGCAAATTAAGAAGTACATACTTGTCCACATAGATCTAGTCTGGCCTTATAAAAAAGACAGCATATCATATGTAATGTAATAAACAATATGTAGATTTATGTTTCACTCTCTCCGTTGAAAATAATTTTAGCTTCATTGAGTTTTTGTATAGATCTTGTTTGAGTTCTCCCATGGCAGGTTTTGACTATTAATTAAATCAGGAAATTTATTTATTTATTTAAAGTCAAATTCGAGTGAGTACAGAAATACAAGATGTTAAAGATATAACTATTAAACTCCAATACGATTCATACAATTTGGTGTCAAAAATAAGTCATACACACACGTACTACCTCTGTAGCCCGGTGGTAAGATTCTTAACATCCAGCTGAGGGTTTCAGGTTCGATTCCCGATTGTGCCAAAAAAACAGCATGGTAAAAAAAATTGTATTGTAACAATAGTCTGACACGTCGAGTGGTAGTATTACCAATACGTTCAATGACGAACCGCGTATTCCGTGCCAATTCAGAGGTTCTAAACCTCGATTACTGAAACCGAAGACAATATTGTCTCCCAGTTATGCTATTCAATATATCCGAAACACTAATTCGGATATATTTAAGGCTACCATACGAAAAAAAACTACTGCGTATAACAGTCCAGGGCTTAAAATACACAGGGCCATAAATATAGTATGTCGAGCAAGAAATAAAACATAATATATGTACTTCATTAATATATTTCAATGGACACGCTTTTATACCTCAACATATATTTTACCTTCCTCGTAAAGATCAAAAATAACTTTTACATAAATAAAAACAAATTCACAATAATATTAATTCATAAATTAGATGATTTGGTGTGGATCAATGAATCAATTGATATTTTATTTTGAGAAAAAGTGTAAATTGAAGAGTTGAAAGTATATATATGGATTGATACAAATTAGCAAAAAGTTTGTTAAAATCAAATAATATTTGGTGACGTTTGTCAAGTCACTACGTTAGTCAGCATTGGCTAGATATGGGGTATACGATAATTGGATTTTCGATTTTTTTATACCTAAAATTAAATGTTCGTAATTAGTATTAATTCATAGTGGACCTTGACCTATTTAAAGATAGATACAATACATTAGAAAGTCAGTATAATGAAAATTAGGAATTAAAACGTCAGTTTAGAGAAAACCCATTTTTCGATTTATAAAAAAACGATTCGATTTGTAAAAAACTATTTTACCCCATCCCTTTGAGACATGACGTTTAAAACGTCGCAGGACCCATCCTACATTTTCTGAAGTATAGTACATATCTTTGTCAGACTTGTCATAGCTGATTTTGTCATTCCAATTCGTCTTGGGATCCCTGCTTCACATCCTCCATTTCTCGAAATAAGAGGACCTGGATGGACTCATTTATCTCTTCGTAATCGCTAATTGTATGAGTACAGTTTTATAAACATGGAGAAAACGAGGGTTTGAACAAATTGAGTCATGGTTTATCCTTAGGGTCCCTCCTGATTACCTGGCCCTAAACTGAGTTCTGCCTATAATTTGTTCATCGCAGGGACCTGTCAGTAATCAAAGAACTGAGGTAAACAAACTCATATATGTTCCAAGTCATGTAGCTCATTATTTCATGTGTAGGCATATAAACATAATGATAACTCGCAAAATTTTAAATAAATATGATTTTTTTTCTCTCAATATTTATTTGTGAATTATGACTACAATAGTCACCTTAATATTAATTAAATGATATTATGCAGACTAAATGCTACTCGGAAAATGTATTTCCAACATTTGATATTTTATCTGTGGGTTGGCCATGAAATACAGTAATTTCCTTAAAAATATCTGCAAATGTTACAGGTATATTTGACCTAAATTAATTCTAAGGTTTTAAAAAAAATTCTTACTTGTGAATGTATTATTTACACTAAATGCAACATTATGTAGAATTAGTTAGATAGCGCCCTAATCGCTTAAAGTCGATAATACAATATCCTATAGTTAATTTGTTATCAGAAAACAAAGTTGTTTACAAAGTGCGTATGAACTATATGCCCATTATAATCGACGCCAAGGTTAAGAACAATAATCATATTATCAATATTTGCTCTGTTCCATATTCAATAAGGTAAAGAACATAGAAGCACAAAAACTTTTTGAGCCGGATTTTCACTTGACTCTGTCATACTATATAATACTTTCATAGAACTTAGTTACGCGACTATCAACTAATGACATGTACAGCCTAGCTTCAGTTCGATCCCGCCACACGCATACTAATATGGGGGATAAATAAGTCCCTTTCCAGCATGATCAACACTAGAAGATATAAATCTTCTTAATTTATTATGAGCGCGACATCACATAGTGACGAAGAAGAAACTACACAAAGACTCTCCTTCTCCGGCGGCGATACACCTGGGTGAGAAGAAAATAGTTGGGGCTATGGACTTGAAGTCTGAGATATGCGGATTATGGATGTAGAAGAGGCGAAATATGTGTGTCGAGATAGGAAAACCAGTTGCTCCCTCCTCTCTGCCAACCTTAACAGGAATACGGCGTGATGGAATGTATGTTTATATGTGAAGAAATAAAAATTTATAAATGTTCAATATAATCTGGAGGGTTTATTGCAATGTGGCATTTTCTCCCAACTAATCAAATATATGTTACAGTGGTCTTAAGTGAAAACCCGACTGAAACCCTATTTAAAAAAAATATGAACGGAAATCGAGCTCACAACCCCCGGGCTAGAATACAGGAGTCTTTCCAACTGGGCAGCGTAGGTCTTCTAAATACGAGAATTGTATTGTACATTCTACAAAAACATGTCACATTTCTGATGTGTCATATAAATGGAAAAGCAATAAGAGTTGAACAAAAGCCTTTTTATGTCAACGGAGCCTCCGCTGAATCTTCGAATCAGCATATCTCATTCACGGCAGTTACCCTCCTTTGTCTTTCAATAGGACTGCGCCCCCCACTCTGCCCCGAGCCTATCTGCATCCACTGCCTCTTTCTTCACAGACACTGCTGTCCTATCCTCCAAAACTAATATCTCAACATAGTCTCAGTTTCAAGAACAAACTCTTTCCTTTCTGAAGACGAATAACTCGTAAAATCCTCGATGATAGTATGATCACTTAAAATCCGCATCTTAAAAGTCTGCATTGGCTCAAGTGTCGCGATCGGATTGATTTCAAACTTTGTCTCTTTTTATTCGTCCCTTAATGTCTAAATTATATGTTTCGAATATGTTCTTGCGCAGAGGAATAGACTTTGAGGTCGATTTCTTCTTCATTTAATAAATTATGTGTTCCAAATCGATCCAATAGGGTGGGGTATTACGACAGAGCTTTAACCGTTGCTGGCCCTATAGCGTGCAATGGTCTGCCTTTAGAGTTAGAGATATGGGTGGCATGTGCTAAACGCAATTCTTTTTTGGATGTCTTATTACAATTTATGAGTTTATATGAACATTACACATATATATTACCAACACTAACCTAAAGCCGAATGTATTACTATCACATGTCAGAAGATCTACAAAGATTTATTTGTTCCTGCGATTTTCTTACTACATATGTATGTTAGATGTGGGGGAATACTTAATCCAGTAGTTCCCAAAAGAATGCAGAATATTTCAACATTTTCACTGAAATGTGACTTACGTAGTTTTTTAATCGGACCACCGATGTAATAATGCGATGATAGGAAGCGACATCTGACGTACACAGTGCAAACTATTTATATTTTAACTTAACTAACCTTGCCGCACTGATACAAGTGTAACTGTTCGGTATGTTATAACTTTGGTAGCTTGGAAAATCCTGATACCCTAAAGACGCCGTGAACCGAAAAACTTTGGGAACCATTTAATGACCGCAGTTACTACCTTCCTATCCTTACACTCAACTTATATGAGTCTTATTTTGAAATATTTTTAATCTATCTATAATAGTAGGTTCGAGTTCCGAGTTGGAGAGTTTGCTATTTAAACGGCGCTGTATAAATTGCCCTTTTATTATTATTACTATTAAAACTTGCCAATAATCCGTACCACACGCCAGATACTCTAGAACGATTCAAATTAAATGCAGACCACCGTGATCTACTAACTACTTTAAAAAGTTCACAGTCCACGATGGACGAGCAGAGAACAGAGAGTCAGCCATAGTCGAGGCTTATTAGCTATGAGAGGCACATCGCTCAGGCATGACCATCAAAGCATACCTTGTTATTTGAAAATCACTTTCTCGGCCATGTATCGCGTGTTGCTATTTCTGAACATACTTCGAATTACTAACGACTTGTTTGGCTGGGAGACCTAAGTGTCTGTATCAAATAACACTTCAGTCATATCTTCACTTAATCTGCGGCCTAATTAGTAAGACGCTTGACTTCTTATCCAGGGCTTCGAGTTTGATTCCCGATATTATTAAAAAATTAAAAAGAGTCCCAGTCTGCTAAAATAGTTCGTATGGTTACAATACTCGCACACACGTGTGAGTGTTTGTTTCTTCACTATTGCTAACACGTGCAATGATGAACCGCGAGTTCCTTGTCTAATCCAGTTTCACAGTTATAGTTCGTGCCTAGTTCTATTGTCTACCTGGTCAGTCCATCGGATGGCTACTCGGCCTCTGCTCCTTTTGCTATTGACACCCGCCAGAATTGACCGCACAAGGTTGTCGTCATCCCCCCACAATGTGTCCAAACTAAAGTAAGATTCTTCTTGCACACACCACAGAAAGACGCTTCTCAGCCCCGAGTTCTTCAATAATGATCGATTGGTTATTTTAGTAGTACAAGAAATGCGCAAGAGCCACCTCCGACATCACATTTCAAATTATTAAATTATTTGTCTATTGCATGCCTTGAGTGTCCAAGTCTCCGCACCATATATAATATTATAGAAACATGAAGAAAACGAGGGTTTGGACCAATCGAATATTGGTTTTTCGTAGTATTCCTCGATCCCTCCAGATCATCTTGAGGTGACTCATAGCTCCCTTAACCATCTGAATTATACACATTATCATATCTCCTCATTGTAGCAACCCGTCAGTGATAAAGATGGTAAACAAACCCATGTAAACAAAGTCACGCCCATGTTCCTGATTATGTAGCTCATTATTTCGTGTGTAATTACATAAATCAACACAATATATGTTTAAGACATATTATCAGTTTTAGAAAGATATGAATTGGGGTAATTTATGTTAGAAGAATAAAATTGAGATAATGGTCGAATTCCCACATGACCGTAGTTATACCTCGAGCCTGTGATATTTAAATATTGGGTTGAATCATAATTTCATAACGTTTTTGATTTCCAAGGCTTTGATTTTTTTGACATGTATCAATGTCATTTTAATGCCATAGGTTTTATTGAATTCGTCTTGAATTTTTCAATTTGTAAAAAGTTTATGTTAATCATTGGCTAAAGAAAATGGAGTGTCAAGTACGAAAAAACGAACATTTCCGACACATATTTTTTTAGTTTAACCATGGAGTTAAGGCATTGGAGGCCAGAAAAAAACAGTTGTGCCTTTTACGGGGAGAGCGCCATCGGGGAAAAAACGGCACGAAAATGGTTTTCTCGTTTAAATGAGAAACATTTTGACATGAATGATTCTTCTTGTTCAGAAAGACCATCCGACTTTGATGGAGAACGTTTAAACGCTTCAATTCACGATGATCTACGTCCCTCAACTCGGGAATTGGGCAATATGATGATTTATGAAAAATCAACTACCTATCGTACATTTGCATTCCATGGGCAAAGTTCGAAAATTGTGTGTTATGTTACATGTTACAAAAATCAGTGTGCTTCCATTTGTGCTTCTTTGCTTGCTCGTTATCGTTTAGCTCGTCAACAACATCGACCGTTTTTGTTCCAAATTGTTACTAGTGACGAAAAATTGTACATTTAAATCAACATCTAAAACAGAAACGAACAAACAACTCTCCGTCCAAAAGCTGGCATCCATCTTCGTAAGCTGGTGTCCATCTATGAATTGCTTCCGAGGGATGTATCCATCACTTCTGAGGTTTATTGCCAACAACTCCGTCGCCTTGATGCCGCGATTCAAGAGAAATAACAGGATGACGGCATTAAGTGATTTTTCAGCAATACCCATCCGCATATTGCCAACATAACGAAAGCAACTGTTCAAGACCTTGGTTGGGAGGTTATTCTATATCCGCCCTATCCTCTTCATCTTGCTCGAGAAATATCCTTTAATAACGACGCTGCTCTTCGAAATTGGCTTGACAACTTCTTCACCTCCAAAACACCGAATTTCTTCACCGGGAGTGAATTGTAAACAATGCAGGAGAATATAACATATAATACGAGTAAATTGATTAGTTTATGCATTTTGTTTATTTAAAAATATATTTTTTAAATTTAATAAAAACGCTACGAACTTATGTATCGAGCACACATCGCACATTTAATACTAGTCGGGTTTTTTCGTAAATAACGTTGAAATAGATGAGCCCAGACCTTTTGATAGCTTCTCTCTTAAATGTATTTTCTGACATTTACGTGTTTTTGAAGTGTATTTAAATATATTATGTACATACTGTGTATTTAAATATATTATGTACACATCGTGTATTTAAATATGTTATGTACATACTGTGTATTTAAATATATTGTGTACATACTGTGTATTTAAATATATTATGTACATAAATATATTATGTACATACTGTGTATTAAAATATATTATGTACATAAATATATTATGTACATACTGTGTATTTAAATATATTATGTAAGTACATAAATATATTATGTACATACATACTATCAATAAATCTATATTTATTTATATTTAATTAGAAATTCAAGACTTTTTAAAATATTTAACACAATGACAAAATTGGCACACTTTTTTTTTGGTGTTTATATCACCACGCCGCTTTCCCTACTGGGGTAGGCTGAGACAACAGAACTCCAGATTTTCCTATCTCGAAGCACATATTTCGCCTCTTCTATATTCATACACCTTCTCATACAGCTCCTACGATTTCTCTTACTTCTTTCTTTTCCGTCTTTCAAAATATCATTCACTAGATCCAACCATACTTTCCTTAGTCTTCCTGTACCACGACTTCCACTCATGCTTTCATTAGAAATTTTGGCCTCTATATTTATTTTCTTACTCTTTTTTTATTCACTCGTTCCACGTGCCCAAACCATTTATTTAGTTGTTGGCCAAAATAAAGTCGGCATAAGTAAAATTATTTTTATGTGTAATTTTCAGGGCTGTGGAGTCGGATGAAAATTTACCGACTCCGACTCCGGCTTTATTTTATACTCCGACACCGACTCCGACTCCAACTCTTGACTCTGACTTCAATTTTTCTTTTATTTTATAATTTACTGCGTCTACCTAATGTATTTATATTGACTTATTAATAATGGATATAGGTATAAATTAAAAATTAATTATATTCGTACACAAATGAAACAATTTTATAAAAAAATATATAAACAATACACATTAAGCAATATCTTCACACTAAAATAATATTAAAAATATATATTAATATTTAAAAAAAGAATTAAATGAAACTTTTAAAATAATTAGAAAAACAACACAGGTAGGTATTAAAAAAATAAGAAAACACTTTAAAATAAAATAAAAAGGTTGCTTCATTTGTTTTCATACGTTAACTAAATCTTATTAATATTGTTTATTATTATTTTGATTCAATATTGAATAGAACACAAGATAAGGTTTTTGAAAGTAAATATACTTTATATAAATCTTATTTCCTATTCGTGGTCTAAATGGAATTAGATCTCAAAATAAGTCAGGATTTATGGAAGCTCTTAACTTGTGTAGGTGGTAAGTGGTAAGGCCGTGACGGTCAGCGCTGAATCTTGAATAATTTCAGGATATCGCAGTATTGCTGTTTTTATATCTAATTTTGTAAAAACTGTAAACTGAACTTAATCCCCTTTTGGGGTTTATTGCGATTATAAAAGTCTGCATAGTATCAGGCATGAAACGATGAGAGGTTAACTGGTTAACACATACTGTAACGTTATTCATTAAAGAAAATGTTAAAATAATTAAACGGAGTCGGAGTCAGTCGATTTTTTCCGACTCCGACTCCGCCTAAAATGTTCCGACTCCACATCCCTGGTAATTTTAGTTCAATACTGTCATTATTGACGAATATTCTCTTATATTTCACCAAATTCGATTTAAAAAAGTTGACATTCATTTTTATACCGAATTTGACTTTTTTTTCAGGTGACCACTGTGCACAATAAGGCTGTTATCTAACTTGCTTCACAATCGACGGCTTTCGTGACCTAATTGGTAAACGCATGTCTTCGGGGGTTGCATGATTTCAGTCTGGTTTTCACTTAAGGCCTCTTCATATTTCTGGTTGGTAGGAAGAAATTGTCGTATGGTAATAAGCCCGCCAGGTATACAATACGTTTATGACGAAAATGTAGGACAATACAATACAATCGTCAGTATAAGCTGCTAAATATCTGCAAAGCATTTTGATCTGTGCAATATGGGCGTAATTATGTTATATTTAAAGGACCCAACTCATAATACACATTTTTTGGTCTATCCGAAATATTGAATAAACATACTTCAATCTTATATAAAAAATACCAAGCCAGTAAAATGGAAAATATACCAAGCCAAAGCGTTGCCATGTTTTTTCGATTATCTCAAAATAGGTGAAATGTGGGTTGGTTTATTTTTTGCAAATATACACCCATGTGTGTTTTTAACTTTCGGAGTATTGCTCGGCCTACCCTGCTTTCGTACATTGACGCAACACAAATTTCATCACTGCACGCATTTCCACACCAGATTGGATCTTCACTTAACCGCGACCGTGCATTGCCTTTAGGTCGACTGTAAAAAGACTGCATACATTTTTTGACGGCGTCGACTCAAATTATTAGGTTGCCTGCGTGCAGCTTTTTGATCTCCTGGTTATAAGATCATATAATTAATTCATCTTCCTCTTTAATTTTTCTGGTCAATTGGGGATGTCACGATACTCCATCCTGGAAGCGGAAACTGCGTAATCCCAGTCAGAACAAAGATAATAATCTAGTATACAGCGCCACGTGGTAACAATACTCTCCACCTTGAGAGCAAAAACTATATAATGCTAGTGTGATCCTATGATATTTAGAGCTAATATAACAAGACAAAAATAAGATATATTATCCTAGAAGAAAAAATCTTATGAACAATAACTAAAATAACAAGTTAAATAATTTATTATAATATTAGATTAACTTGACTCCTGATTTGCTGCTACGCCTTAAAAAATGGCTGAAATCAGATGATATTAATTATTGAAATAAATGACAATCTTATTTATATGAAATAACAAACCAAACAATCATATTGTTAACAAAGATATAACAAAGATATTTGATAAAATTCAAATCAAGTTGAGTGAAGTTAGTCAAAATTATGCTTCAAAAATATCAGCTGTGTATGTCGTTACCAACTTCACGTGAGTTGATGCTGTCAAGTACTGTCGGGTGCGATCCATATAATTTTTCGGAAATTGACTTTTGCTATTCAAAATGGTAAGATTTAGATTAAATATTATAATAAAAATATATTTTGAACATTCAAATATATGTTTTAATTCTTTAAACATTTATTAAATGTGTTTTAAGGTTATAAAATACCTAAATTCCTCTGCACTCAAAAGTACGCAACATGGATGAATCTCTTTTGTTGCTGAATACGTACATTAATTATAAGAATTTATGGACATGTTTGCATATGTTTATTTAATACACGCTTAAAATATCCTATTGCTGTTTTTATTAGTTACATTTCAAACCTCTGTAATGTAAGGAAATGGAAGAAAATAAATTATAGCGAAGCATTGTGGCGATTTCAAGTCGGTTGCGAACTATTATAAAAATGTGATGTTTAAAAAAATCTGAGAAATCAGACAATTGTTTTTAAGCTTTTTAGTTCTTCAGTATTTAAAACGAAATGAAAATTTCTTACGAGATCTCTCAATTTGAAAATAATTCAATTATATTCTTTTCTGATTCTATCTCATTTTATTTCAGTCTGTTAGCGAGTTTTTGAAGGATCTGCCATCATATGATGAACACAATTTCACACTTTTCAATACAGATAATGGAATTAGAACTTGCTCGAAAAGACCATCTGTCTATTTACCGACAACAGAATTCCCATCAGAACAAAGTGAGTATAAAGAATGGACTATTTAGAATGAATAAGGGTCTAGGTAGATATGCCATTATTTATGATTTTATAGTCAAATGTCATAATAAATCTATGTTGGTTCTTCCTTTTTTCTTAAGCCTTGAAATTCCAACATTTGGAATCAATCGAAAAACATCTCTTGGCCTTAATCTAGATATATTTCTCAACTATAAACCTACAATTTTTTGTAAATGTTCAATGCATGCCAAATATTTGTTTCGATATTTATTGTAATATTGTTATTTTATTGGTTAGATATATCCACACTAGTCCTATATGATAAAAAATGCCCTTGATTTGAATAATAATTGTCTTTTTTAAGTTAAAATTTCTCCAGCACACATGCTGCCAAGTACAGAAATGTCAATGAGATAAAGTATTAACAGTGTTTTAAGTGATACGCTTAGAGTAGCATCGTTGCTACTTTTTATTTAGAATGCTTGAGTAGCATGCTACTTTATATTTTAAAGTAGATGTAACAGTGATACTTCGTCAAAGCAACTTTAACAACATTGCATTTATAGAAATTAATCTTGCTTCACAGAAGAACCAATATATCTTTATATCAATATTTTCAATATTAAAAGTACAATTATTTTATTTTTAGGTTAGTTTCAACTTTTAATTATATTCATCAGTTAAAAACCACTGTATCCATATTAGCTAAGCCATACTCGCAGGTCAGTTACAGTTTTGCTTAAGATAAATATGTTAAAATTTTCAAATTTTAAGTTAAATTAAAAGCCAAAGAGATAGTCTTCATTTTAGCATAAGTATTTCATATTCAACAGTCGGATATGCATGTTAAAAAATTCTCTAATCTATGAGAACATACCGTTTTTTTAGAGGGGAATTAATTTCCTTAAAATCTTTTTGATTAGTTATGAACACCACACACACATTTTTACTTAAACATTACAAAAATGCCGAATAAGTTAGATATCATTTAATTTCCAACAACTTTGTTTATAGGTTGTCTTTCTCTGATAAGTTTTCTGTAGTTATCTTACCAAATATGTTTACAATACATATACAAATGCGGGGAGATTTCTAAATACAGACTACATACTCGTACATACCTTCCTTCTACACTCAACATAATCTTTTTTACTCATTAATAAATTCAGTATTTTTTTGCAAAATACACAGTTGTCCTGTTATTACTCGACCTTATGCTACAAAAAAATACTAACTTAAAGCAATGGAACCTTCAAAGTACACCCTTTGGGAGCCACATCCTTATTCTAGCACTACTTCCTCTATCTGAAGAAATTTTCAAGCTCAGCTTTTAGAAATAGTTTGTAGAAGCTTCGTCGCATTCTGCTTGATTTGATCAACTTACTAAAAGCTCTTATAATCTAAAAATCTCAGCAATCCATGTCAGGACTAAATGGGAGCTAATTTATTTATGTTATGCAATGTTGGACTAAAAATCCTGGATGAGATGAGTTCGGGGTGTATTATCATGATCAAGCTGCCAATCACAATTTTCTTAGCGATGGGGTCTTTTTCTCGTCACTGCTGTTCTCAATCTCCGCAAAACTCATAGGGTCATTGTTTTCCAGACAAGTTTTTTAAGTGATTCCCACGCGGAAGTCTTTCTGCTATTGTGTCAGGCACCATGAAATTAATTTTACAGCCACATGACTCACCCCCAATCTTTTTCTAACTCCTGCAGAGGCAAACGTTGATTGTATTCGCAAAACCAATCTTTATCTTGTGTTTTGCAGATAGATACATCCTCTAAAGCTTTCGTTATCTTTTTTATTATGTCGAATTTTTTGTCAAAATTTTGATTGATCCATTTAGGGTTTATTTTCTCTTGGTAAGATTAATTTTCTTTTTTTTTTTCAGTTATCGTAACAGAAAAAACTAATATTCTCTTAAGATACCTACACCAGCAGTGGGGGAAAAAGGTAAATATCCTAATTTTAGTCCCAAAACAGTTTTTAATATATATATTTTTTAAAAACCAATTTAAATTATTGGTTTTCAAGATTCTGAATTTGAAGCAATTCATTGGATAGTTTTATACACATACGTGCAAGGAAAGATTGGGACATAGCAAAGAACATTGGTAAGAATTACTATAAAAAAATAATTATATAGATGAAACTGAGCTGTATTGGAAGCCTTAAGAATATTAATTCATCAAGTGGAGAAAACCATGCCAACATAGAGAAAATTTTCAAAACAATATTTAGACTTGGGGGCATTTTTGAGTTAGAGAAACCCTCTGGAACCAAAGACAATATCACTAGTGACTAGATGATCACTTGGTTAATAAATGCACTTTTTTCATAAGGTTCGAAAACTTCCTTAAATTTACAACGTGTAAAGTTTCTGATACTCAATAATGCAAACTTGATATGCAAGTACTGAAGCATGTTCTTTTGGGAATTTTGAAAAGAGGACATTTAGCAAGTTTCTTTAGAAATAGGTTGGCAAAATAAATAAATTTTAAGTACAATGGAGATGAATGACCATATTTTTAATGGTTTGGATCAGGTAGTTGTTTATCATTGATTTCCTTCGAGCTCAAGGAAGGCTCATTTATTATTCCCGTGTGAGGTAAAGGGGAGTTCTTAAAGTGTACATTTTATATCGCACTTGGTGACAGTCTGACGATTCCCAGATCCAGTGTGTCTCTTTCCATTTCTTCCTCTCTACATCAAATTTTTCACGCTATCATTTTAATTCATTTGTGTGATTGTGTGCTTTCAAATTATTGTATATCTGTCCTCAACATCATATTGCCAGATATTGCAACTCAGATTAAAATTTATATAATTTTCTTTAAGGCATATAACTTACTGTATAAAACAAAGAATTTAATGGATTGACCAATCAAAATACTTGGCAATTTAGAAAAAAAAATATCGATTCCGAAAAAATGTGGGAATTAAAATTGAAATAACGAGAAATACTTTTATCATAATGCGAAACGATTTCAGATTTTTCAGCAGCTGCTGAAAAATCTCCCTAGCCACTACCTCACCGCATGTGACTATTATGTTTGGACCATGCTTCTCTATTCATAGCGGACATAAATAAACTCAAATCATTTGAAATATGGTCATCTAAAAGGATGTTGAATATATCATGGATGGTATAGGCCTAAACACAGGCATGGCACCAGAAGAAGATAAAATTATAATAAGAAAGTTGATTTCTAATGGCATTACTTAAATTTTCAATCATCGCTTTTCATTTTTACAGAACTCACCAAAGAAAAGAGAAAACAACGGGGATATCATTGACGAGACACGGCCACGAAAAAGACCGAGACTTAATTCACCGTGAACTTTTTCCCCTGCGACATTCTTTTATAATTTTGCTTCGTTATTTTGAAAAATTTGTAATATATTCTAAATAAACATTTTAATTTCTGTTTTTCTATCTTATAATTTTATTATTAAATAAATTATGAGGGCACAGTCTGAGATAATAGTATTAGTTTGTTATATAGTTAATTTACATTTCCATATGACAGATTTAAGCAAAGAAAAAAGAGCACTTACGAAACAAACTAATTTTTAACTTTTTGTTAATTTGATTTTTTTAAAATGTGTCAATTTTTTAAATGTATTATTTGATTTACAGCCCGCATAATTAGTACATTTATCTGTTCATATCTAATAAAAAGAATGTAATATTTCTGTAGTGTCATATATATAATTTTTGTATGTTAAACCACTGTATGACAGCATAACAAAATTTATAGCTGTAAAAAATAGATATATTACAAATTAAGTGTCGTCTCCTCTCCACATATGATTTAATTTTTTTTGTATTTATAATGCTTAAAATAAATTACGCATACTGTAAAAATTGGATTAAATAAATTTAGATGCTGTAATATTAAGTCATATGATAGTTGTATTTATGAATTTATAATTATTAATACAGAAGAAACGTGAGTTTTAATAAATTTCAAGGGGCATTTATATCAAGATAAAATTAAAAAGTATCCTAAAATGACAAAAGGCAGCTTTAAGTTCACATGCCAATACAAATCCCCGTATAAAACTTTGTGTAACATAACCTCTCATATTACAATAGATTATATGAAACAAAATAAATCACTACACTTAAAATAGACTCGCAAATTCAAGCGTGTTGTAAGATCTGATTTTAATGTTAGTTTTTGCTCGGTTCATGCCATGTGTTTGATTCAAACTGTCAAATAATGTGATATAACTAATATTTTAATAAAACTGTAATTCATGTTGTCACTGTAGAGTAAATTCATGTAATAATATAAACAAAATAATAATTTCCGTAGATGTTTAATTCACACCATATATCACAACTATAATGATTAAGACACATTAAACTGAAACGATTAGTCTTTAAAAAATGAAGAGTTTTTATTCTAACCTCACATGACAATATTACGAAACATGTATCCATGCTTATATGAGTTTGATGGTGAAACTAAAATAAAGAAAATTAATTTTGCATACATTTGAGTCAATTGTTGATATAATTTTTCTGTAGATTTCATGGAATTTAACTATCCAATATATTGTTTTTTTATGGCCTTTATTTGTGGTTTTTCTCAATTATATGGCATAAATCTAAATACTATGATTAAGTAGAGTTGAAATTGAAAGAAGTCATTAAATACCACAGCAATTGGATACAAATTTGTGTCAAAACAAACTTGGTTCCAATTCCATTTCTGTTTTGAGATTGTTTTCTAAATAGAAATTACTCTAAGTGTAATTTTGTAACCAGGTCAATTCAACAAATGTGTGTATCATATTTTTTCATTATCTAGTTTGAGAGCTACAATATAAGCCCATGGAACTGAATACTTTGGGACTTTTTCGTTGTGACCTGGTTTCAAGCTTACGGGTAACCTTTTATGGTTGTTTATGTTTATGGTTGTAGAGATATAATTTTTGAAAGTATTATGTATTCAAGGCATATTTGTGATTATCAAAATGTGTTAAAAAAAATAGTGTGAAAACTACTAATATATATTTATATTCCATCAAATAACAATATGTATTGAATGTTTTCACAAAAAAAATGTAAACAAAATAATATTGAACATTAGTACTCAACTGTTTTTGTCTCCAATTTTTTTAAGGGAATTAGTTTCATAAGTTTTAGTTTTATTAACCTTTCTTAAAAAAATTATAATGATTTATCCAGTGTAACAAATTAAATGAGTAACAGTGTCAAAAAAATATTTCGAATGATCTTAAGAAAACGCACTCCTGCTTCTAGCCACTCAAATCCATATTCCAACTATCCCAGTTTAGTATTTATATGACAAATATAAATTGATATATTAAACATTATCAATGAATGTTGTTTTTCTTCATTCCTTTCCTTGGTCAATTCAGTGATTATACTGGTCAATAAAATCTTAATGATAAAATGCATAAGTTATTTATTTGTATAACAGCACTGTGCATCTAAATTTACTAAAAAAATCATGGAAATCCAGTTTTTTAAGGTGAAAAAATGAATTATAATTTATGTTTGATTGTGCCACTAACCAACTATTCTGGAGTTCACATATTTTAAAAGTGTAGTTCCAGAAATGACTAAGATAAACGGGCTTTAGTCAAAGTTCAGACTTGTTGAAATTAGAAATAAAAAAATAGTTATGAAGTATGCATAAATAATAATAGCTGTATATTTATAAAGAGTATAAGAAGGTTAGAAATTGTGCCTCACAATATTATTCAATAGGGCAAATGCCCACACCACTGATGTGAGTGCACTCACAAAGTTTCTTCCATCTGTCTGGATAAGAGGGAGAGTCTTTCATGAGTGCACTAACAATCCGTAAATGGGGACCCTAACCGTGGAACTTTACCGCTCTTCTTCTATATAGAATATAAGTTCATATTTTTTTTCCAAAAACTCAATTATGTTGAAGTATCTTTTACATGACACTATAAAGACCCAAAATAAGATCAAATTGATCTAAATATTTAACTTCGTACAGTACAATAGTTGTCTGATTTTGATTCATTACCTCTTATTTATTTCTCATTCATCTTGCTGTAGTACTTTTATATATTTTTTAGCGTTATAAGTAAAATTTATGTGTTTGAATGTATATGAATGATATCTTTTAAAGTTTTATAAAGCTTACCAGGATTGAAACCTTTAAAAGGCTTCATTAGTTCACACTTTTGTTGAGAGATGAAAAATTTAACATGCTAACGGAAATGACTCCTAGGCTAGGTTGTTTTATCAAAACTTGACAGTGACAGACCAGAAATGTTGAAACAACCCAGTGTGACTTATGATTGTGCAAAGGCAATTTTAAAAGATTTTGTGTGTTTCAGTGCTTATTTAATAATTTTATTTTGATGTTTGATTGATTTTGATTGCATTTACATTATTATAATGGGTAGGTCCAAATTTAAGTTTTACTGAATTTAATATTTGTTTCAATTTTATAGTACACTTGAAAGTTTGATGACTATGTTTAAAATTTATTCAATATTTGTTTAAAAACATCTTACATTAATTCAGAGGAGTTTAGCAACCACACAAAGATCTTGAATATGTTTACATCTACAATTTTGCTTGCACAACACAATAGTCGGAGCTGTGATATTATAGGGTAAAATGTTTTCTACAATGATTATAGCAAAAAGTTATATTTGTAGAAAAGTTTCCAAATGTAAGAATCACCATTAAAAAACAAAAAGCGGTCTAAATTTTAGAATTATATTTTTATTAGCAGCATCAGTGAACGTGTTATGGTGACTCGAATATTTTGAAGATTTCAATCGATGACGACATTGTCATTGTATTTTATTATAATTCTATTGTATACTGTAAAACCTGGCAGACTTATTGTTAATATGGCAATTGCTTACAATCTATCGGAATGATGTTAAGGGCCTTATAAAGAAAAATCAGATTGGGGTGCTTTATTGTACATCACAGGGAATCAAACCCCTAGGTTGAAGATAAGCATTCTTCACCGACTAATTGGATTCATAATTTGTTGTGTACAGTATAATCTGGCGGGCTTATTGTCTAATGATTATTTCTTCCAATCAGAAATAAGTTAAAAGGCCTCCTTATGAAAAAAAATTAAAGGATTTTTTTGTTGCTATCAAAAATTTTATTCAAATCCTTCATCTGAAAGAGAAGCCGTTAATGTTGATGACAAAATATTTCATCTCGAAATGAAATTCAATATGCTGAAAAAATTCATCACAAATGTGAGCTGTAAGATAGAAGTGAAATTAATATATCCATACATTCTATTGAGTAATATTGATAAATTATTCTTATTTTCTGTACCAAATTTTATCCAGAGTCAGCATCGGTGGTTTGTTAGGCAATGGTGTACGAGTAGGTGCCCTGGGTTCCATTTTTTACAGATTTGTAATTTCATCTGAATTGTTTTGTAACTTGCTTTGTATGAATTCAAAAAGCACTTTGGAATGACATGTGTCGACATCAGAGATGAAACTAAGGATGTGTGCTTGTTAAGCAAACTGGTATCTTAGGTTCGAATCTTATTGGATTCCTTTTTTAGATTGGATTTATTTCATTATTTATTCACAATTGATATTTTTCAATATATTATAAATTGTTTTACGTGATTTTTATGACAACAATGTATTTATGATGAAAAGCATTTTATAAATCTGCCTGACTAAATATTTCTGCGTATTAAACTTGCTTAAGATCTTTGAATTCCTTACCACTTCAGATTTCATCTATCAAGACTGAATTGCGAGAAATCGCACACAATGTACCATTACACCCATGAGTATTATCTTTCTATAGGATGGTCTAAAAATTTTTGACTGCAAGGTTCATGTGACCAGTATAACCATTATTATTTAATTAACTGACAACACATAAACTGGTATTGCGCAACACGAGATTGAGGTTCATACTAAGCACCAAATCCCCGAAAGTTCATATAAATGTAGGGATTTGATCTATGTCATACATTTGAGCTTATGCACTATCCTAACAATTCATTCGTAAAAATGCATTGGGATTTGAGGAATCATATTTGACACTTGGTGTAATTGCATGGTAAGGGCATATAAATGCATTGGGATTTGAGGAATCATATTTGACACTTGGTGTAATTGCATGGTAAGGGCATATAAATGATAGTGATAAGATATTTGTCATTTTCGAACCAAACTGCTAATATGGTAAAACAAAAAATAATACTGAAGCTACGCATCAACTTGGTACGTAATACTAAAGGTGCTGAGTTAGTTTTAAGCATAAATATCAGCTAGGTTTACAATATCGAGTATCAACTACCAACAAAACAACTGAATTGTAGTTATATGTCAAAGAATATATTTCTCTTAAACATTGTAAATGTAATGAAAATTGTAGTGGATACTATGACATGTATTGATAATTTTGGACTCAATAAATACTTCCATTCCATAAAAACCTATTTCCAGTCATTTTTCATTTTGTTAAAAGAGTTTTCATGAAAGGTGTATTGGTGCAATGAGAATTCTGTTATTTCAATAGAAAATCGGAGGGGATATTAATTACTTTTGAAAATATCTATTATTTGAAATCTTTGAATGTTAGAGTTTGAATTTACTATAGAGTATATTAGATTAAAACCCAATTTTCCATTTATTTCAAAAAGGGCCATATACAATGTTAAACCTTATAATATAATAAAATTTTCCTCTGATTTCAAATTGAAAATGATTTTGATACGTTTTAACTTCTCCACCATGCATGTTGTCTTACCTTTCTAATAATTTTTTTTTATCTGCGTTTAACTATGCAAATTCATAATTTTCATATTGTACACAACTCAAAAATAATATAAACCAATACATGTAAAGAAGTAAATATGGCAATTAGACAGTATTTGAAATAAGAGTAATTAAAACTGTATTCAACAATAAAAAATAAATCAGAATCGAGTAATTTTCAATAATTATGTGTATGACACGAAGTGTAAACAAATTAATAAAAAAAATTATCTACATCATTAGGTGTAATTTAAGAACCTTTGGTTTATTGGATTTAAAATCATTATGCTTTTAATATAAAAAAAAGATATCCATATCAGTCGAATATACTTGGCTAATGAAATAAAATTAATTTCTTGTTAAAATATTAATTATAGTTTTTTTACATTATTATATTGATAGTCACGTGTCACTCATATACTATTTGTCGACGTTATATAAATTTTCTTTTGTATCTATTATTCTATAATACATTATTACTAAATATAATATGTTCTTTGTTTTATTTTTATCCTTTTTAATAATCGCCTTAGGAGAATATTTTTTCTCTGCACAACAATTGTTTAAAATTTGATAAGATGCTGAAAAAATTTCAGATGTTTCTGAATATTAGATCTAAAATTTTGGAACAAATTTTCCAATGGCAAAATTAAAAATATACAAATTTGTTTTTTTTTTCACTGAATTTATTTCTTTGGTCAGTGTTAAGAAATTGAATATTTGATAAATGTAACAGTGTAATTAAAATGAAAGTGTAATAAATAAATTATTTACTATAAAAATTGTGATCCTGGAAGGGAAATAATGTAGATCCATACTGAGGTATTTTGACACCTAGAATATCCATTCGAAAGTGCACTCCCACAAGGTAAAAAATATTTGTATCCATTTTAGCGATCGGGTAAAATTGCTGTAATATTTTCGAAGAACGGGTAAAATGAAGTGATTTTTTAGATCCTTTCTAAAACAAATCACCTTCCCCCAGTCTTCAAAAGCGTGAAAGTTTGGTCACAATACGGTCAATATACGAGGCATATCCAGAAAGTAAGTGCCAAAAACACGGATGCCATGATTTTCTTGGCTGAAATTGTGGTTTTGAACTTTTTGGCGGAGGGTGAAGAGGTGTGACGTCACTGTTGAGACTGCCTTTTGGTTTCAGGCGTGTAGTGTGCAACCCAAGTTTCATCTCCAGTAACGATGGAGTGGAGAAATTCATCTCCATGGAGTTTGCAGCGCCTCAAAAACTCTTGCCCGGCCTTCCACTCGATTCAACTTGGCGGGAGATGGGGTTGACATTTTTCACGAAACGTGTTGTCGCGTCGACACTTTTCAACGTACTGACCTCGAACCGGTCTCGTTGCGGAGGGGAAGGGTCAGGCTACACGGAAGTGTAGCCAACATGTCGAAAATAAAATCCATCTGGTCGTGAGAGCCTAAGTACACTTACTTTCTGGATACGCCTCGTATATCGACAGATGAAAATTAAATGAAAATTTTCGACAGATGAAAATTTCTTAGCTTACAGGGTGGTAAAATTATCAACGACTTTATTAAAATTAATTTTGCTCAAAATCTAATGTTCAATAAAAGAATAACCACGTCTGATAATCTCTCATATTGAATTTGTTACTGGTCGATTTTGGCGTCCTTCAGTAACTCCTATTTATTACCTTTGGAGTCAGAGCTCCCAGCTTTGAAATAATGGCATGATTTAACATGGCAAAGTTTTGAGTAGATATTGGATAACTTTTATAGTCAACTTCAAAAGGCCATGATAGCTTCGTTTAACCTCGTGATTTTCGCCAAAAAATTCAACTAAAATTCTACACGATAATTGTTTGTGGATCCAACTTTTGAGTGTGGTTGTGATGAAGAAACCATCTTTTTTCTTCTGATGTCTCATCCATGATCATTATGATTTGATAAATAATGTTTTTGTTCCCTTTTTCATGAATTTTACTAGCTTCTTACAATCAATCTTCTACCTATCTATAGAATTTATATATTTTTTTAAATGTAGTCAGTTGAAAATTGAATTCCATTAAAATGCATTAATATATTTTTTTTATATTAGGTGTTAACATAAGTTGTATCCGTTTTTTTCCAAATTTTGAAATAAGCACCAAAAGTAAAACAAAATGGTAAAGGTTATACGTCATTCGAATGAAAATTTTCTGCTCTACAACATATTGTGTTTGCTTTTACGTTACATATATTATTTTATTTGATTACAAGCCTTCAAAATGGAATGTCAAGTAGACGAAAGTGAGCATTTTTGACACCTCCTTCTGTTCGCGTTCAATTGAGGGAATAAAGATGCTCGCGATATTTGCGAAATGTACGGTGAAGATGCTATGAATGAAAGGACAGCTTGTCAATGGTTTTTGCGTATCAAAGACGGTAATTTTGACCTGAAAGACATGGAGCGCGGACTTCGATGAGTACCAGTGGACTTCGATGAGGACCGCTTAAACCATATTATACATGAAGATCCCCTTCAAACCACCATAGAATTGGCTGAGCAGATGAATTGTAGTCACATGACTGTATACCGCCATCTTAAATCAGTGGGAAAAGTCCAGAAGTTCGGCGCTTGGATTTCACATGTTTTGAGTGAAAACAACAAAAATCAACGTTCGACAATTTCTGCTGGTTTGCTCGCACGTCATGGAGCTACTCATGGCCACAAGCAAAGGTTCCTTTACCGCATCATTACTGGTGATGAAAAATGGTGCCTTTATGTGAATATGAAGAAACGGAAAGAATGGGTGAGTTATGATCAACAAGCAACGCCCAGAGCGAAACAAGGTTTACATCCGCGCAAGACGATGATTTGCTTCTGGTGGGATTGGCAAGGCGTCATCCACTACGAGATACTTGAACGCAATCAGACAGTCAACGCGGAGCTATACATTCTGCAAATGCAGTGGCTCAACACTGCAATTCAACAAAAAAGGTCGGATCGGCAATATGGCATTATTCTGCAACACGATAATGCCCGCCCTCATATCGTCAATAATACGAAAAATGCCATTCAAACGCTTGGTTGCGAAGTCCTACCGCATCCTCCATATTCTCCAGACCTCGCGCCGTCGAATTTCCAACTTTTCCGGTCGCTTTCAAACAATATGTGCGGTGTTTCCTTCAATAATGACGTCGAATTGCAGACATGATTGGACGAATTCGTCGAGTCAAGACCGGATGATTTTTATCGCACAGGCATTGAAAAACTTGTAGAACGTTGGCAAGAAGTTGTAAATAATGAAGGAGAATACATTATTGACTAATTTGTTGTAATTTTTTTTGTGTCCTCTTGTTCTCTTCATTAGGAAAAAAACTGACACAACTTATGTTAGCACCCAATATAATGGCACAAATTATCCCTATTGTAGAGGACTACCTTTTGAAAATAACTTCAGTGGGTTTCAGTTAATGAAATAATTTTTAGATTGTCTAACCAACTTGCATTCGGTAAAAACATTAAGTCAAAAAATATATTCTACAATATTAATATCAATTCAATAAATCATGATAGCTTGTAACATTGACCAACATTATGTAAATCTTCAGTATCAATTGACTCTGTTCAATGGAAGTGTGTATGACTCTTAATTTGAAGTCAGTAATGTTGCGTATTTCATTCCCAGTTTGCCTTTCCTCTCCACCATTCATTCCTTCTTCCATCGATTGATGATATCCCAAATTTATTGTTATTTATATTGTGAATTTAGTTTTGTACAAAATAACAATAATTTGAATAATGTTTGCGACCATGTAACTTCCTTTATTTGTTTCTGTCTGGTTGATTGAAATGATTCACATTTGGCAATAACCCCACCAGATTATTATTATACAATTGTCGAACGTTGATTTTTGTTGTTTTCACACAAAACATGTAGAACCCAAGCGCCAAACATCTGGACTTTTCGCATTGATTTAAGATAGCGGTATACAGTCATGTGACTATAATTCATCTGCTCAGCCAATTCTACGGTGGTTTGAAGGGGATCTTCATGAATAATATGGTTTAAGCGATCCTAATCGAAGTCTACTGGTCGTCTGGAACGCTCCATGTCTTTCAGGTCGAAATTACCGTCTTTGAAACGCAAAAACCATTGACGAACTGTCCTTTCATTCATAGCATCTTCATCGTACACTTCGCAAATATCGCAAGCAGCTTTATTTCCTCGAACGCGAACTTTGATTGAACATGAAAAGAAGGAGGTGTCGAAAATGGTCACTTTCGTTTACTTGACATTCCATTTTGAAGGCTTGTAATCAAATAAAATAATATATGTAACGTAAAAGCAAACACAATATTTTGTAGAACAGAAAATGTTCTTTTGAATGACGTATTATCTTTACGATTTTGTTTTACTTTTGGTGCTCATTTTTTTATTAAAAAAAAACGGACACATCTTATGTTAACACCTAATAGTTAGACAACATAATTGAAAAAACTTAGGATGTGCAAAATTTTTCAAAGTCAAACTAACAAATTTGCCCATCATATGTTATAATTAATATACTTAGTTTGCGGGTTTCCATATAATATAATGTGACTGAATCTTTTAGGACTTAAATATTTTTTGTTGGTTTGGAGATTTAAAAGGATTCCTATAAAAACTGCTCTAATTTTAATGCCAGCTTTTTTAATGGTTTATAATTCAAGTTTTATACGGCTACATCAGTCAGATAAGAGCACCACTGATGAACCAACAAAGTTCAGCAACGAGCATAAACTATGTAACGAATAACAAAAAAAATTGTTTAGGGCAATGCTAATTATCTGGTAAGCTGAGTTTTATTGTTGGCTCGAAAAAAATCTCTATTGTTAACATCCAATTGTCCCTAGTTCAGAGACAATTGTCTACATTGTAATACTCTATTAAGTCAACAGTGTTACCCTAAAAATCGGATATCAGAAAGATTTCCAGCACAAATCTCAAATTCTTGAAACAATAAATGTAAGATGTCTTCTAAAAACTTGATGTCTTCCATTCATATTGGTGGTTTAGCGAAAGTCTATATCCAATCTTGTAATCAAATGTGGTCATTGGAAATAAATAAAGCACGTGATAGGTTTTTTGTTTCACGATTCTATATAAAAAAATGCATCTAAATATATTTATCAATTCTACGAGTCACTGAAAACATTGCAAATATTAAAATTATTAGGTTCCTCAGCTTTCGCAGTTATTATATAGTAAAAGGTCTGTCAGAGTTTACACCACATTTTTGAGGATCAAAGTGCTGAAACTTCAAGAATGTTACACCAATCACTTCAAGAATGTTGGTTTGAAAATGAGAGCTGCAATATTCATTGCATTGTATTTGGAGTCACATACAATTTAACTTCTCTTATATCGATATAGATTGTTTTTATGTAAAATGCATGTTTCAGTTTTACTCCATTTAAATATGAGCACAAAATATTCAAATATTTAACAATAATTGTTATTCCACTAATTACATTAATTTCCACTACATGTATTTCCACATCCTATCATCTCGAGGCTCTCTTTAGAGTGAATGACCCCTGTTTGTTATGAGAGTAGTGCTTATATCAGCCTGGTGTCACGTTACGAGTATTATGAACCAGGCACATCAAAAATGTGTGTTGTCTATTGATGGAAAGATATCAATTTTAATAAATTAATTAAAATATTTTGTATAAACATTTCTTAAGAACTTCGACACTATTAATGCAAAGGGAAAATGTTTTCTAAGTGTGAAATCTTTTACATTTTTTGGTTATTTATTACTTTTTTGTTTTTGCTTATGGTTTTAAATGTCTAATGTTTCTAAATTATTTTTTTTTATAATTTTTGTGACACATACAAAACGTAAACCTTCCTATCTTTGAAATTATGTTTTGTCTCTATTATATCGTTTACAAAATCAAATTTTTTTTATTAGATATGCAACACTTATGTTCTTGTATTCTAGTATCCATGTTTCTTTGTGTCAATAGACCACACACACTTTTGATATGGGTGGTCCATAGTAACACGACACCAGTCTGATATAGGCACTGCTCTCATAACAAACCGGGATCATTCCGCCAAAAGAGAGCCTCGGGATAGATATAAACACTTGGAGTGGGGATTAATATAATTATTAGAATAGTAAAGTAATTTATTGTTAAATAGTCTAATATGGAATTCCACAAAGTTAAAGCCGAGACTTTTAGAAAAATATTCATCTCATTTGTGAAATAAAATATTTTGTGGCTATATATGATTATAAACAGGTTTGCACAGGCTGGCCCACCTCAATTTTCTAAATCATATTATTATAACACATCGATCAATAAGTCCGGAACTAGCCAACAGATGGCGCCTCGAATAACATATCCATACCATTCTCAGTTAGTACCAACCTTTAGAAGTTACGTGTCAAACTTTCATGACATTCCGACATTGTGTCATTGAGTTACAGTGGTTTTAGTGACGCTACTTTTGCTATTTTCAAAACATTGGAAAAACCGAATTTCGTGCGTTGATAAAACATTGCTTTTTAATGGGAAAAAATACCGCTCAAACTCAGCGATGGCTTGAATGAGTGATGGCTCAAACTCAGCGATGACTCAGCGATGGCTCTGCTCCGCTGAAAACCACCATTTGTCGGTGGTATGCTGATTTCAAACACAGTCGTACAGACACAAATTATGCTGAACGCTCTGGTCGTCCAAATGAGGCTGTTACACCAGAAAACATAAAAAAAAAACTCAAAATCGTGATGGCAAATCGCAAAGTAAGTTGCGTGAGATAGCCGACATCCTGAAGATATCATTTGGTAGTGTTTACACTATTTTGCATGAACATTTGGTCATGAAAAAGCTTTTTTGGAAATGGGTGCCGTGTTTGCTCACAATGGAATAGAAACAACAACGCATCGATGATTCAGATCACTGTTTGGCACTGTTTACGCGAAATAAACAGGCGTTTTTGCGTCGGTATGTGACAATGGATGAAACTTGGATCCACCACTATACTCCGGAATCAAATCGGCAATCAGCTGAGTGGAGAGCAGCCGGTGAAAGTCGTCTGAAGTGACCAAAAACTCAAGTCAGCCGGGAAGGTTATGGCCTCCATATTTTGGGATGCGCATGGTATAATATTTATCGATAACCTCGAAAAGGCAAAAATCATCAATAGCGAATATTACATCGCGTTACTGGAGCGTTTGAAAGCAGAAATTGCAAAAAAACGGCCCCATATGAAGAAGAAAAAAGTTCTCTTTCATCAGGACAATGCACCGTGTCACAAGTCGATGGTAACGATGGCCAAATTGCATGAGTTGACCTTCGAATTGCTTCCGCAACCACCGCATTCTCCAGACTTGGCCCCCAGCGACTATTGGCTGTTTGCAGACTTCAAAAATATGCTCCAGGGAGAGATTTGGCTCCAATGAAGAAGTGATTGCCGAAACTAACGCCTATTTTGAAACCAAAGATAAATCGTTCTACACGGCTGGCATAGAAAAGTTAGGAAAGCATTGGAACGAATGTATCGCTCTTGAAGGAGACTATGTTGATGAATAAAGAAGAATTTTGGCAAACAAATGTTGTTTTAGTGGTTAGTCCCGAGACTTATTGATCGATGTGTTATGTACACAGCTCACTAGTTATAACACTTTTTATTTTAATGCAGGTCTTTCCTGTTCCCAGAAACATCATTAACCACTTAACTTTCGGATTTTTAACACGCGACGTAACACGATGATAAACTGTGAATGAATACTTGCTATACAAAAATATATTCCATTCGGAGAAAACAAGTTGAAACAAGATCTGCCCAAACGACGCTCGGGATAAACACTCCCAAGTCGAAACAAGATTTGCCAGAGGCTCGGACTCGTCAGTATAAACAGAAACTTCGTGCCCGAGTCCCGCTCGGGAAAAACTGTCAAGTGCTCATCAGCTCAAATATAAAAATAATATAGAACAAATACAAAAAATTCCTCAGATATCTACTGTACAGAACAAAGGGTGATTACCCAAAATATGCTCACCATGCCGAACTTCTCACGGTGTGTAACTATAGAAGCTTCGAAACAAGAAGGCAAGAATCCATTGCGATATTCTTACTTAGGGTTTTCCAAGGTTGCTTTAACTGTCCCGCGATTCTAGAAGCACTAAGTTTATATGTACCCAATAAATATAGCCGTGCAAGGAATCCCCCTCTGTTCTACATACCAACTTACAGGACGAATATCATGGCTAAACACTCAGTCACGCGTGGTATAGAGATATTGAACCAACTGAATGACACTGTTGATATATTCTCGGTACCATCTAGCAGTATTAGAAGAATTCCGGCTGATATTATTCCTAACTAATAAGCTAACGCTAGAAGCAGGCCCTCTTTGTGTAACAGGAGAAATCTGTGCAAAGTGGGAAAAAAAGTGGTTCAAGTATCCTTGAAGTGGTTCAAGTATCCCCAAATAAAAGAATAATTGTAGCCGTCATCTATAACCAAATGTCTTAAAGCACAGGTCAGAGCAATACCTATGTACTTACCAGCAAACAGTGAATAATAAAATTAATGATTTTGAAATTTATTTCCAAAAAGTGAATCTAAAATATTATCTGTTTGAAATTTAATTTATATTTTACCAATTTTATAATTCCTTAACTGAAATTTTTGAACTGAACACTGACAACCTCCGTGGACTAATTAAAAAAATGTGTCTTTCAAACTGGTGATTTAGGTTTCAATTCACAATGGTTTCCGACAAAACGGTCTTTTTAACAACTTGCTGATTACTTGGAAAAAATAAGCTAGCCAAGGTATACTGTATACAGCGGAAATGTAATACAGTACAATACTCTTTCATAATCAGACAATTACAATCAAAAAGTGCTTTATAGACTTAATATTAAAATAATTAATCAACAATTGCTTAAGCAATCATTTCATTGAAATGCAAAAAAAACCGATATGTGATAAAAACTACAATTTTAATTGAAGGGAACAGTGTCAATTTCCATCACGCCGTCATCATCGTTGCTGGGCCTCGTAGTCGAGGATCCCCTTGCCATTCAAACGTCAATTCAGTCAGAAAGCGAAGCTGTGGTGTGGAAATTGTTTCTTTCTTCCGTTCTCCTCTTTAAGTGAGTGCGCTGTTGTACTGGATCAAATCGCACACTGAAGTGCGACAATCAGAGCACACCACCATGTTTATTCCTCTTTTTTTTTAAATAATTGATACGAACAAAGTTGTAGGTTTATTTTACCCCCCAATACTAGGCGAAAAAAATGCCTTTGTCATTCGAGGGAAGTAGCACAGCATGGGGTTCAAACCGGTGATCTTCACGGAAGTCCAATGCGTTACCGCACACATGCATCATGCCACAAATGCCTGTATTGGTACCTAAGGTATAACTTCTTAAGTTGACACCATCAGATAAAATAGGAAGTCATCATTGAAAGAGATAAATGTAGATGAAAGTGGCTGATGTTACCATTTAATTGCATATTATGACAGTTAATAGGACTTTTTGTCACAATTAAGGCATCCGATTTAACCAACAAAGGGCTTGTTACACATTATTGACATCCCATTTTCAGTGGCACATTGTATTGACAAAGGACTTAAAGATGATGGTGCATTAATCACTTAAAATTCCAGAATAAGCGTAACTTACATGTGACATGTTAATGTACTGATTTTCACTATCTGAATGACAATCGCAAGTTTCATCTTGAACACTGTTTGCAGGGCAATACTACGAGTACAATATAAACATATCAAATACACTAACTGTTCATAAGTTTACAAGGCACTCAGAAGTAACCATGCATTTTGTATACTACAGCATAGTGTTTTTATCACAGAACCCTGGCATGAAGCAATTCAAGAATTGCAACATACGAGTACAACATACTTACTTATCGCCACATCAAATTCCCTGCGGGGTGAGCACACAACTTTTGTCTGCTCCACAGCATGCACAATTATCTGTTATTCATACTCCTCACTTAACCTTCTTTCAAAATCTGGTTCAATTGATTCAGCCACATTTCCCCCCGTCTACCTCTTCCACGCACATCTGCATTGTATACTCGCTTGTTCATTCTCTTCATATGTCCAAACCATCTTAGACCTCCTTTCTTCATCTTATTTAAAAAAATCATTTTATCTGATGCTTATTCCATCTTCTTTCATATATAGACACTCCACATATGTTTCTAAATGCATGCATCTTCACAGCATTAACCTAACTTTGATCCTTCTGCGAAGTAGAAGTTTCACTTCCATATGTCAAGGTGGGCATCAACACACTATTATATATTATCATATTCACTACAATGATAGTTCACAATAGTATTTTGAGGCCAACTTTGATGTATGGGAGTGAAATGTGGACATGGCAATAGACTGAGAGGAGCTGAATAAATGCTGTAGAAATGTGTGCATTGAAAAGAATACATGTACGAGAGAAAACAAAATGAAGTGATAAGGGATAAATGTGAACTTAAGGCTGTGTTGAGAAAGATGAAGAGTACAGTGAGATGGTTTTGGCATGTGGAACAAATGAATGAAGACTAACAAAACAGATATATAGCGCATATCTGAGTGGAAAGCGTGCGAAAGACCAAGGAAAGTATGGTTGAATGATATTCTGAAAGAAGGTAAAGTAGTCTGAGAAATCGTAATTGTATGGATGTAAGAGAGGCTGAGTGTCGAGATAGGAAAGTATGGCACTTTGTCCTCTTGGCCTACTCCTACAGGGAAATGGTGCAATGACATGTATGTATTTTCGCTACTTTGTTGTAGATTGCATTCAGTGCCCTTTTTCGACTCACGAATTTATACAACTTGATTTGAGGAATAAAGAGTGTTAGATCTTAGAAAATATACTTTATTAAAGGTAAGTAAGTGTTACATACTTTCAAAATACATCTTAATTTTGAAAACATTAATGGAGAAAAAATCTATTTCGTATTGACAGGTAAGTAAAAGTATGGAGTGTAATATCCTTATAATAAAATAAACTTACAAAAGAAACTTAGTTCCTTGATAAACATCACAAATTCTCAGATTTGTACGCCAATTGGGCGGCTCCTAGTTAAGCGACAAATATGAATATTCATCATTAAAATTAAAATAAGTAAGGAGTACAGGCAGGCAAAATGTATGCTGGCCAACTTTTCTATATATTTATGAACTACATAATTCTATTTTATATGTTCAAGTTTAAGATATTCCTCCGTATAACTATTATTACCACAGTCCTTTTTACAAACATCTTATTCGAGTGATAAAAACTTTATTAAAGTGAATGAAAATATATATATTGCAAAATATTTGTTAATTTAATCTTTAGCGGGAACTTCAATCACTCTCGGTTTGTCAATGATGCGAGCGGTGCGGTTGCCCTTTTCCACGATTCCGATAATCCACGCCTGGTAGCCTTCCTGCTTCTCGATGTCCTTACAATAAGCCGCTGCCTGTTCGCGAGGTAAACAGATGAGCAGCCCTCCTGAAGTCTCAGCAGAGTGTCCCTGGAGAAGTTGGAACATGTTACCGCACGCTTTAGCTACAGCTGCCATTTTTGCAATCACGGGAAGATTATGAATCACAAATGAAACTTCGTTCTTTTGATGAGAGGCTAAGTTTTGAGCATGACCTAAAAGTCCAAATCCAGTAATATCAGTGGAGCCGTGGGCATTGTATTTGTGCATCAATCTGGAAGCGATGCGGTTTAGTCGGCTCATAGAGTCCATGGCTCTGTGGTAAGCTTTTCTCACATCTTCTTCCGAGACAACTAACTTGATTCTATTCCAGCGTTCAGGTTGGTCCAGCCATTGATGAGCGTTTACAGCCACCTGCGTACCCAGGGGTTTGGTCAGCACCAACACATCTCCCATCACTGCGTTATCGGGAACAATGTACTCGTTGGGTTGGCAGATGGTCGAAGCAACTCCACCAATGGTGCACCAAGGGTTGACTACCGTCTGCCCTCCCGTCACCGAGGTGCCGGCTTCCAGCGCCGAGTCTTTGAAGCCTCTCATGATGAGGGGGATCACCACATCACGCTCTTTCTCGGTCATCTTAGTGGAGACGCCTAACAGCATGAGCATGTTGTCGCACTCCGTGACTCCCATAGCGTAGAGGTCGCTGAGCACGTTAGCCGAGGCGATCTTGCCCATCATGTAAGGGTCGTCAACGATCGGATAGAAAAAATCCGTGGTCTGCACCAGGCAGAGCCCGCCGTGGCGCAGCGGGGTCACGGAGCAGTCGAGACCGATGCCGATGCGAGGAATGGCCATATGCATAAAATGCGCGTCATCCTGAGAATTGTAGTCCTGTTGAAGTGATTCCACGAGTTTGTTGAGCACATCTTGCGGTACTTTGCAGCCGCGGCCTTTCAGATCGGCAAAACGGGTTAGACGGAAACTCGCCTCCAAGTCGTGCGCGAGAGGATCGAAAGGGCGTCGTAATGCCAACGCATTCGGATTACCGCCCATCTCCAGCTGCGCCACGCCGAGGTTATCTTGTCCGACGGTCTGATAGTCACCCATGGTGAAAGATGAAACTTTCAAACAATGCTGAAGAACACAATACAGAAAGGTGCCGAAAACACCAGCCGGAACGTGACAAGGCCAGTAGAAAGACGCTTGCAAAATGGCGTTCTCCTTTATTGAGCGCAGTGCGCAGACGCAAACCAAGATAATGCTCCTATTGGTCGAATTTTGATTTCTCGACACAAGACGTACCGTGATTCGTCGAATCCAGCTTCGGAATAGGTTTTGGGAGAAGTCAGTTTTTCTCCTTGACGTCGGCCGGTCATGTTATTGTTCTCTTGATGTATTAAAAAGGTTGATTTTTATATATTATTTACACAATTCTTATGAAATAAGCCTTCAGATTTCACCCTTGATTCGAACTGTCACTATGTTTTATGAAATTAAGTAAAATTTTACATATTTTTAGTTGGTGTACGGGGACAGTGCTGCCATTTTTTCAATGTGGTATGAACAAAAATTATTGTTCGGTTGGTCCAATTTCCGATGAGGTAGAGATGTTAAGTTTTTGGAACTAATTTTAGAAGAGTATTTTTTTGGAACTAATTTTAATTAAAAATAAACTATTAAAAAATAAATAATAACTTCTTCTGATGATAAAATCTAATATTATGGCTCAAAAAAAGTTATTTATTACAAAAAAATATTTCTTTGTATTAAAGCTCTTTTGTTGAAATCATCTCCTTTCATGCCATTTTTTAATCCTTGAAATGCACATTTTATTTCATATTTTCTATTTCCAAATGCAATAAAATGTAAATGAAAAAAATCGTTGATATGTTTAAATAGTACTTTGTGATCAAATCTTTTAAGATTTTTATCTTATAAATTTACAACTAACAAAAATAAAAAAATCGAATATTACGTGATCACTTGGATATTATAAAAATAAAAAGGTAGTCAAGAATCAACGTTTCTAAAAGACAATATTAATCAAGTTATCGTCTACTATAAAAAGAATCAGAAAATTATTTAAATTAAGTATGTTTTCATTAATCGAAAGAACGTTGCGCCAAATAACTTACCTCAAAAAGATTATGAAAATAAAGTAACATTTATTTAAGCCGGATTCGAACCCACAACTCTTTCCTTGTCTGAATACTGATTTAACCAACTGAGATATTAGAGAAAAATTATTTAATTTTTTTTACTTATAATGTATGTCTTTCTGTAAATATATTTGAATGTGAGTGGAAAGCATAGTAAAAAGATCAAGGAAGATATGGTTGGGCCAAAGGAATAAAACTTTTGATTACAGAAATGTAAAAAACAGAAATCAATGGAGTTATATGAGTAAATACTCTCCCCTTCGCTATATCTCTTCCTACATCATCAGGAAAACGTCGTGATATGTTTGTATGTGTGTTTATTTTATTTCAACGGTCAAATAACTCTTTTGATGTAAAATATTATAAAAAAACAATAAATGAAATTCAACATTCACATGTAAGCATTGTTATACAATAGAAAAAAAAACAATATATGACGAACCCAACACAAGAACAAAACAAACCCAAATTATTTACTTAATTGATCTCGGTAAGAAAAAAATATTTTCTTCACTTTTATAAATAGCAAAGTGCATACGAGTACAATGCCCATACAGATTACCGAATATGTGTAGACTTGTTATACATAAACAACATTATGCCATCTCCCTATCGGGGTAGGCAGGGAGGACAGAATGCCAGAAGTTCCTATCTCGACACACATCCTTCGCCTTTTCCATGTCCATATATCTTCTCATACAACTTCTACAATTTCTTTGACTTGCTACGTTTCCTTCTTTCAAAATATCACTTATTTGATCTAACCATACTTTTCTTAGTCTTACCCTCACACGCCTTCCACTCACATCTGCACTATCATCTGTTTCGTGAGCCTTTCTTCATTCATTCATTCCATATGTCCAAACCATCTCAGCCAGCTCTTTTTCATCTTACTAAACACATCAGCCTTAAGTTCATATTTATTACTTAATTGCGTATTCTGTCATACCTTGTCAGTCCATGTATTCTTCTCAATGCACATTTCTACAGCATTTATTCGGCTCTTATCAGTATTTTTCCCCGTCCACGTTACACTCCCACACATCAAAAGGGACACCAAAATATCATTGTGAACTATCACCTTGGCAAATTTTGATACTGTCCAGTTCAATTATATATCGTCGTTTAGCTAACAACACCGCGTAAGTCATTTTTGTTGATTTTACAGGACGACGAAAAAACTGCTTATTTTATAAAATTCAAGAGGAATTGGACTGCAGTTTTAATAGGTGCGATATTTATGGATAAACATTTCATTTCAATACATTTAAAGGCGTACTTTAGTTGAGCTTCATGCTTCATTTCGACTTGAGCTGTGTTTACTAAATATAAAATAGACTTAAGCTGTGTTGTGTTACCTGTAGGATGACGCTAAGGGGTGATGCTACCAAACATTTATAAAATTCAAATATTACTTTTATTTTCTATCAAGTATTTTGTTTCCAACAGCAGGTATTCTATCTGCTTACACAAATTAGGAAAGTACCTACATAAATAATAAGTAATATTGTAACATAACTCTTACACTTACAAACTAAGTTTAGGAATTACGTGTACAATCACATTGAGATCAATTGTTTAGTCACTTTATATAATGGTAGATAAAGAACTTTTTCACTAAATAACATTATCGAGAGTAGGTAACGTAATTTTAAAAACAGAAAAATCTTTTAAAATGATTACTTCAATGACTTAGTAAAATTATATCTTGTCTTCTCACTAGTCAAAAATTAGTTCAATCAGTTCTCTTGCATTTTTCAGTCGTTCCTTTAAGTTAAACAAATGAAAAACTCGAAGGAATAGTTTAATTTTAAAAAAATATTATCATTGCATAATATTTATTTTGTATGTGGTAATTAATCTTAGAAAGAATGACATCTAGATGGCAATACGCTTTTTTAAATCTTGCAAGTCTCGATATTTTTGGTCTGAAATGGGTAATCGAAATGTGTACAATTTCGGAAGTTGATTTATTGACTTGATATTGTGAATTGATTTGGGACGTTGCGGTAAAGGCTGTTATTTACTATCGAAATTAAGTTTATACCATATTGTACCATTAGGTCTGTACTCCAACATGCATAAATCTATAACCACAGGGTCACCTGCCTTCTTACCGGGACGAATAGATTTATAAACCAAATCTTTCGTTAAATCGGTGAAGAAAGAGTATTCCAAAAGTTGAGATTCGTAAGGCATAGGACCTTCCCTGGCCGTCTTGGTTATAGACGCATAATATGTTGGTCCGGTAAATAAATTTCTTTACCTTTCAGTTTACATTCAATGGTGTGACCTTTCTCTAGGTACTTTTGAGTAATAACAACTTTTTTTCTATTGAGAAGCGCAAAAGGGCATTGCTCAAAGTGGAATTGCGATTCTGAGCACAGCATCCATCAGAAAATAATATTACAGGCAATTTTGTTAACCTAAAAGCTTATCTAAATGATCAAGTAAGCAAGATACAAATACTGAGGCTTCAAGCGTGCTGTTCGATTCATCAAACCAATAGCACATCACTTCATTGTTTGCCAAGTTGTACAATGTGAAATTGTGGACATATAGTTTAGTTTTATAATAAATAGCACTAGCTTGAAGATCGACTGTGTGAATACATGACATATTTCTGCTTGTGCATATCAGTGTATTTTTTTTTTCTGGCTTGATCTTTTTTTTTTATGTGTTGCACGTACTCTTCGTCAGTAATGTTTCCAGTTTTATGGCTACAACACACTCTTTGGTCTCGAACTCACACGTCTCTTTGTATTTATTATACAAGACAGTCATGTTTTGGAAAATTGGCTCCAAATATTCCCTCGACGTACTTGTGCGGCAGTAATGGGATGGCGTCTTTGGAAGACCTGCTAAGAAGTTCTCTTAATATTCTTGAGCATCACTTTACTTTGGTGCTTTTCGTCCTTTCTGAGAAGTTGTAGAATCTGGAGGCATGGCACATTTAGTTTTTTCCTACCAGTATCTAATGAACCACTCCTTGTAGCCAAATGTAGCCAAGAACATTTTTAACGTACTTGGTAACGTTGTTTATCGATAGTGAGAAAATATGTACGGCTTTCAGTTCTTTTCGATTCATGATTTTTTATTATCTTCTTTTCAATTTTCAAAACATGAGAGCACACAAATGCTCTCCGTTAGTCCCTATTCATATTATTCCAGAATGTAAATAACTGTTTTCGTGACTTTTCACTTATTATTCCATGTGTTCTGAGTTTCGGTTTATTGCAAAACGAATAATTGCATGGTGGTTCCATAGACCGAGCAGGCTTAAACACGTCTTGTATCACTTTAAATTTGTCATCTTGACTTGCCTTTCTGTCTCATCTGTATCCTAAAGAACTCTCACCTTTCATCCTTAGCTCTTTATTTAGTTTTCGTTGCCATTTATTTGGATTCTTTGTAGCCTTATTTTGGCGTTGTTTATTTTCCCCCACATCCCCGTAATAGGAAACATCACTGAACACACGACTTTTTAGGGAGCAAAAAGTTGCAAGTCGAACACAATATTATGACGGAATGAAGACTTGACCGGTGTTGTCGAGGAAGCGGACTTGCGCGGTGATACATTTTTTTAAAATTACGGCCTTTTAATAGCTAAAATTTCTAGAATCTCGTCGATTGTTCGACGCGCGCTAAAAAGATCTATCCAATGACATTCAAATGTGAAAACCGTTAATTTTCAACTTGCGCGGTGTTGTTAGCTAAGCGACGATATGTTTTAGTGCCACAGTAACTTTATTTCCTATCGCTAGATGCCTTTCGATATCCCACTTAACTCTTTCATCATTTGAGAACATACTACCCAAACAACATAATTATTTCTCCAATTTTTCATTATTCACTCATATTTTGCATTTACTTTTCTTTTCACACTTTTCTATTACCATAACTTTTGATTTTGCAACATTCATTCTCAGATCTTTTTCTTCGCATCTGTCGTACAATTTACTTATCAAACTCTGCAATTCATCTTTACTCTCCGCCATCACCGCTATGTCATCTGTATACAGTAACCCGCATACATTCCCATTCGAAATTTGTTTGCCTTCAATTGACATCTATAGTTCTTTCAAACATGAATCTATGTAAATATTGAACAATCAGGGTAATATAACGCATCCTGATTTCATGTCTTTCGAAATATTAAACCATTCATTCAAGGTATCATTCACTCTAATCGTACTCTACTTTCAGTGCATAATGACGTAATACCACTAATTAATTTACATTTAATACCATACCATGTCACTTTTCACGCGGTCATGTGCTTTTTCTATTTTCACAAACGCACAAAATACTTTTTTCCCATACGTTTTTCTTCAAGTGTACACAAAGAGAAAATCTGATACACACATCCTCTTCCACTTAAAAAAGTACCCTGAGCATTCTATATTTTCTTTTCAGTCTGTCTATTAGAATTTTCTGTATAGTTTATTTACTACACTTAGCAAATCCATGGCTCTGCAAACTTACTACACTCAATAAACTATAGTCTTGTTATAAAGTAATTTTTTAGCACGTTGGATTCAAGATATAATTAAACTATATGAACGATTTTAAAATGAATGTAATCAAAGGTTATAACTGTACAAAAAGATGTGGTAAATATTGTAGTATTTGCGATGGATCGATTACTTCAGCAAAACTGGAACAGGTAGACCAGTTCTGTTATCTGGGCAGTATGTTTGATGGGCGACAGGGACATTTAAAGAAGAGTGGCGATAGGGAACAAGATAAATGGAACATAAAACAAAGCAATCATGCTATATCTCAAATACTTAAAATTACTGTACATAATAGTGGTGCCCTAGGCATATATCAAATAAGTGATGCTTGGACTAAGCAACATTAAAATAAGAATATGATTAATGCTGTAAGGTATGTGCACTGATGAAAATTTGTGGATTATCAATGTATGAAAGTGGGCATGGACAAAGAGAATATTGAAAGTAAAATTAATAAAAAGAAGCAATACTATAATCTGGACTTGTGGAGAGAATGGATGGAATTACAAAGTGAATATGTAATGGTGTATGTTGAAAAGGTAGACTGGAGAATACGTGCTTAAATATAGTTGATTCTATTTTAAAAGAAGGTAAAGAAAAAGCTTAACAAATATAAGACTGCACGACGGTATCATTGAATGTGGTGCTCTGTTCTATCTATTTACCTTGCAAAGGACACGGCGTGATGATATATATGTATGTATAATACTTTTTAAATTTCAATACACTTCATGTGTTTTATGATAATTAAATGTTTAAATTTCTTAAAATAATTAATTTTTTATAGAATTGATCGGATTTTACGTTCAATAAATTAATTCATGAAATATGAATATAGAAACACATTAATTGAGAACTACGTCGTTTTTAAGTTCTTTATATAGACAACTTCTATTTAAATTGGTAGTTCATGACTGACACAATTTCTCGTTGACCGATTTCCTATGGCAGAGATTTCAATCAAAAATTCAAATAAAAACATGTCACGGAAGACTGTTTTGTGATTTAAAACACCATATGTGATTTAAGTCCTAGTAACAATAGTTCAAATAAAATTCTGTTTATTGCACCGTTCATAAATATGTGCCAACAAAAAAGAAATTAAATTTTTGTGACGTTTGGATAACTCTTGAGAAAAAGCGAAAGTTTATACAATTTCAAGGATGGCAGTAAACGTATGGAAGAAGCGAGAAAATGAAGCTGGATTTCCGTATTATATTAGGTAATTTATATTTGTTTCCGTACATTTATCAGTCTTAATTTTGAACATTCTCCTCACGTAATGGAAATGCGTTTAAATATTTTGAAGTTAAGTTTGTTTACTATTGTAACATAAATACGCATATTATTTATTGTAAGAATTTCATAATAAATCAGATATATATTAAGTCTAAAGCTTAATTACATAAGCTTTGTTATTTCAGTTGAATATTCTAGTGAATGTGACTTGTTTACCCATTTTCTTTGTTTATTTTTAAAGTTTGATCTTTATACATGTCTAAAAACTCTTATGCCCATTTAAAAATACAATTTACACTGTATTGACTCTACTATAGGACGACTCTGATTATAAGGTAACTCTCATTTATTTTTAACCTGTTTTTTTTACTGTTCTACTTTTTTTGTCAATGGATTCAAAATATCCTTTCTTGGACCCTCGGAATGCCTTTCTTGTACAATATGCATTCATTAGGTCTTGTTTCTGCGATTGCCAACATCTAATATTGTTTTCCTGTCCATCCCACCATTGTACCAAATTTTCTGTCAGTTGCAGTTATTTGTAGCTTTTACAGCATGAATTATCCACAACCTTGAAATTATAATCAGAGCTCCTGCTAACTCGAGTTTTTGACTTGAGTTTTTTGAGCTCCTCACGCTTCAATATGGTCACTCATCATATTTTCGAGGGTGTAAGAATATGAAAAACAGCACAATGGATATGATAAAAAAACAACTGTCAGAAACCAGCAGCATACTAGCAATTTGTAAACAATGCTGTGTGTTGAACTAGCTCATCAAAAAATATTATGAGAGGGAGAGATAAATAGAAGTATTTGGGGCAATATATCCGTCTCGGTCATCGTGCAATAGTGAATTTAGTATTAATTTGTTTGATACTCAAATATAAGGCAACACCAACATTTAAGTCCTGGTTTTTTAAATAAAAACCTCACTTGACAGTCTGGTCAATACGGTGAAACAATTTTTATTTCCGCTTCAGAAAGCTTATCAGCGTTTCTTTCTTCAATGAAAATTGGTTATCAACATGGCTATCATATTCAGTCTTTAGCTGTCCTGAACAAGGATCCTTGACTGCTGTGAAACCATTCCCTTAAATTATTCAGCCAGCAATTTCTTTTTCTGACATGCTTTTACCTTGTATTTTTTCTTGCAATATAATTTTTACAATTTCATGTTTAATTACATACACTAATTTTAGTAGATATAAGTATGTCTTTTTCTGTGTTCTAAAATATCTTTGAGTATTTTGTCCATACACGAGATCTTAGGTATTCTCCTGTAACACAATATTTCAAGTTTCTTCATGGCCTCGGTATGCCCAGATTTCCATACCATTAAGAAGTATTAAAATATATAGCATTGTACAATGCACATTCATTAGAGGTTGAGGTTTTTATAAATGAAAATATTTGACATTTTAAAGAATTAGTTTATAATAGTACCATATCAGTTCATTTTTTAATCTCTTAATTATGAAGATGTGGGCTGAAAAACATATTTGTTGCTCCCGTTCGGATTTCTTTTCTTTACCGTGGGGGGATACCTGATTGGGAGCATTTGATTTACTCTATTAAACCTGTAATGTATGTTTATTTTCTCTTTCATTGTTTTGTTTTTGCTATCAATAAATGAGATTATTATTATGTCTCCCGGATATCATCCAGCATCCAAGACATTTATATTTATGCACTCTCAACATTTCTAAAGGTAAAAATCCTTTTAATAAGTGATGGATGGCATGCCTCATTGCTGCTTATTTTGTAGTTATCATGAGTTTTTTTAAATAAATATAGACTTGTCCACCTGCCTTAGTGAAACTAAAGTTTCAAATTTAAATTATGTATTCAATTCGAGAAATTTTACATAAAAGTAATTACTCTAAAGAAGATTTGTAGAATTCCTGAATCAATGAATGTTTGTAAAATGTACCACTTATTTATTACATATCATATTGTTAATTGAACTAACTACATAGAAATATAAAAAAGCCTCAATTGTCTCGTCAAGTGACTCACATTCTTTGCTAGAATCTTCTTGATTTCCAAAATTTGATCTACACCTTTAACTGATTCACTCTGGGTCCAGGTTGGCCTGATTCTATATGATCAGATTCTGCCCATTGTGTAAATTTATAGTCCTTACTTTGTGCCTCTGAAGACTTGTCCGATTGTGTTGTATCATATTCAAATGTCTAGTCAATAAAACAAGTTAGTTTTGATTTTCAAAAATAACCAAGCATTAGATATAAATTATGAGAAAAAAATCATCAGTACATACATACATAAATACCTATATCCTAAATACCATCAAGCCGTCTCCTTATCGGCATAGAAATAAAGGAAAGAGCACCAGACTTTCCTATCACAAAACACATCGCCCCTTCTACATCCATACACTCTCTGATACAGCTCCTACTATTTCTCTGACTTTTTACATTTTCATTCTTTCAAAATATTGTACACTTGATCTAAATATATTTTCCTTGGTCTTTCTCTACCACACCTTCTACTCACATTAGCACTGTCTATTTGTTTTGTTAGTCTTTCTTCATTAATTTTTCAATATGCCCAAACCAGAGTGGTCTTCATCATCTTCATCCTTAATCACCTCATTCCATATTATGTCATACACAGTCACCCCATGTATTCTAAGTGCATGCAGTGCATGTTTCGGGAGCATTTATTCGGTTCTTTTTAGTCTTGTTCCACGTCCACATTTCACTCTCAAACATCAAAGTTGGCACTAAAATACTGTTGTGGATTATCATCTTGGCAGATTTTAATACTGTCCATTTCGAGTATATATGATTTAGTGTCCCATTGACTGTTTTCTATCGCTACACACCAAGGTTTAAAATTTAAATTCATACATATAATGAGAAAAATCTCGTTAAAAATATAAAATCAGAAGACTGCAATATCTTGGACATGTAAAGTGACATTCTGGACAGTACTAAATCTTATATTTAATTATAAGATCAAAATTGACTAAAATGTAGTGCTAATGTGAGTGAAAGGCATGTAAAAGGAAAGTATGGTTGGATCAAGTGAATGATATTCTGAAAGAAGGAAATGTAGAAAGTCATAGAAATCGTAGAAGTATAGATGTAAAAGAGGCATAAGATGTTTCGAGATAGGAAAGTCTGGTGCTCTGTCCTCTGCCCATGATCTGGTGTGATGGTATGTAATTGACTAAAATCAGCATCTAAGAAAATATGTACATTGTGATTAAAGACCACCTGCTGTAGTGGTTTGGATAATTGAAAATCTAAACATTTTAAATAATTCAACAGCTTTTCTAGGCAGCTAGATGCGTACAAGTTAACATTTAAGATTTCACTCCAAGAATAAATTGATCATTTGAATCTTCAAAAATAAATTTATAATCACTAAAAACAATAATTTAATTCCATTTAAACCAAATACTTGATTGAGGAACTTGTGGCAATAGGTAGAAAGAGTCCAAAAAAGAAAGGCTTCAAACTGGTTTATTTTTAAGTAAAAAAAATGCCATCATGTGTCTAAATATCGTAACAGACTAAAACTTAAAATAAGACATCAAAGAAATTTACACATCCTCTTTACTTTCTAAAGAGTGTTGAAGTATCCACATAGTCATGGATATCTTCGTGAAAAGTTTAACTTTCTTTCTGAACCCGGATTGTCCCTCCGATCTTGTGATTGTGACCTATTCTATATCATTCACATTGTAGTTTGGGGGTTCATTTGATTTTGAAATTGTTTTCCTGGCTCGATAAGATGTGATCTATCCTTATTGAAAGTTGTCACTAATCTTTTCAAAAAACAATGATTTATCTCAGGATATTCCTTATCCTTCACTCCCACATATTCTCATCTTAATCCTATTCTTCCCCGAGATTTGTCTTTGTTTCATTCTGTTATTAAAATGTTACTTTTATTCCACATATATCTTTTTTATGAAGCCAATGCTGGTTGATTTGAAGGAATTGCTTCAAAACAACAAGTCTGCCAGATGTAAAATTTTAATTTAAGTAACTTTTTTTTCAGGGATGAATCATGTGTCAAACAATGGGATCATCCAGCTTTTACAGACGTTATATCCCAGATGAACCGGGCTTCGGAAATAAAGTATTCAATATATAGGATGACCTACAAAATCATTTATCTGCAAGAGCAATTAAAAGGTACACGTTTTAATTTAGTTTACAAAAGCACTCGCAACTAACACATCGATCAATAAGTCTAGGGACTAACTATTAAAACATTTGTTTGCCAAAATTCTTCAATATTCATCAACATAGTCTCCTTTAAGAGCGATACATTCATTCTAACGCTTTCCTAAATTTTCTATGCCAGCCATGTAGAACGATTTATCTTTGGTTTCAAAATAGGCGTTAGTTTCAGCAATAATTTCTTCATTGGAGCCAAATCTCTACTCCTGGAGCATCTTTTTGAGGTCTGCGAACAGCCAATAGACGCTGGGGGCCAAATCTGGAGAATACCGTGGGTGCGAAATCAATTTGAAGTTCAACTCATGCAATTTGGCCATTGACTTTTGACATGGTGCATTGTCATTGTCCTGATGAAAGAGAACTTTTTTCTTCATATGGGGCCGTTTTTTTGCAATTCCTGCCTTCAAACGCTCCAATAACGCTATGTAATATTCGCTATTGATGGTTTTGCCCTTTTCAAGGTGATCGATGAATATTATACCATGCGCATCCCAAAATACGGAGGCCATAACCTTCCCGGCCGACTGTTGAGTTTTTGGTCGCTTCGGACGACTTTTACCGGCTGCTCTCCACTCAGCTGACTGCCGATTTGATTCCGGAGTATAGTGGTGGATCCAAGTTTCATCCATTGTCACATACCGATGCAAAAACTCCTGTTTTTTTTTCGTGTAAACAGTGCCAAACAGCGCTCTGAATCATTGATGCGTTGTTGTTTCTGTTCCATTGTGAGCAAACGTGGCACCCATTTCGAAAAAAGCTTTTTCATGATCAAATGTTCATGCAAAATAGTGTAAACACTACCAAATGATATCTTCAGGATGTCAGCTATCTCACCCAACTTTACTTTGCGATTTTCCCTTACGATTTTGAGTTTTTTTTTATGTTTTCTGGTGTAACAGCCTCATTTGGACGACCAGAGCGTTCAGCATCATTTGTGTCTATACGACCGCGTTTGAAATCAGCATATCACCGACAAATGGTTGTTTTCGACGGAGCATAGCCCGGATAACACTTTTCCAGCCGTTGCTGAGTTTGAACGATATTTTTTCCCATTAAAAAGCAATGTTTTATCAACACACGAAATTCAGTTTTTTCCATTGTTTTGAAAATAGCAAAAGTAGCATCACTAAAACCACTGCAACTCAATGACACAATGTCGGAATGTCATGAAAGTTTGACACGTAATTTCTAAAGGTTGGCACTAACTGAGAATGGTATGGATTTGTTATTAGAGGCGCCATCTGTTGATTAGTCCCGGGACTTTTTGATCGATGTGTTAATATTACGATTCATTCACACTAAGCCAATCAGCAAAGCTGTATGGAAATGTTTTATCAGTATTGATGTACAAATTAGCCTATGGGGGCAAGCAGCTTTTGAGACATAAAGAAAGCTACCTGCCAAATGGGGGGCAAGCAGCTTCCTTTATGTCTCGGTCTCACTCAAAGGAAGTCAAGCTATTCTCTTACAGTTGGTTAGTTGTGTTTGGACCGTATTTGCCAAGCAGTTTAGTCAATCTGTGTTGATGAGTCTATTGTGGATGAACTTTTAGCTAATAAGGCTTATATCTAAATGGAGTAGAATAATTTAAAGTATCTAAAAAAATATTAGAAATTTAGCAATACATATACAGTGGACCAACTGAAGTATTAACATATAGTATATGTATTGTAAATTCAATAGTTTAATTATGTATATTGGAAGTCTAGTCTCACCATACAACTTATCAAAAATGAATAGAATATGTTTTTGTAATTCTAATGCATTTTTATATATTTTTTTCAGTTCCTGGAGTGCGTTTGGTGTCTGGTGTATTTGCTCATCATTGCTTAAGTATATCTGAAAATACTTTTGTATTGGAGCCCTGCGAGCTTGAGGCTATCTTGACTGATATATATTTTGCTGCCAGTAAAGATGGGACCTTCGATGGAGATATTGATTTAGCAACGGAACTGACACTGAATTTCCTATTAAATGTTTATGATAGGTGAAGAAACATTTGTATTAATTTATGTCAAATCTGTTAATCATACCAAATTGTAGAAGAGTTCCATTATTGAATAGCTTTTTTTCAAAGCATTAAGATTTCAGATGCTTCTGGAAAGCCCTTAGTCCCTTTGAACCTATATTACGTGTTTAGGTCAACCATTCTGGAAGGCCTTCAAGATTTTTAGGTCTATTAGCTTGTTTCCATAGGTAGTTTTAACCCTATCTATTTAAAGAGGAGTTTCATTGATTCTCAATATGCTAACTGGAATGATCCAGACTGTCAATCACATCGTGGATGGAGTGTCAAATATATTCATACCTGGGAGGATGGGATAAGGTCCATCAGGCTACTCCAGAGGCTGGATTATGAATGAGAAACCTTAACATTCTACTGTGAGAGAGAAATCATACAAGAGAAAAAGAAAAATGTAATTTTAAAACTTTATACCAAACTTATTGTTCGTTCATGTAATGCCCCAAAGCCAAGGCTTTAACTACTATACAAAACAGCTTTTACTCCACCTTTCTACCCAGTAAAATAAAAAATTTAATGACAAATAATAGTTAAAAAAATAATGATTTCTGCATATTCTGTTATTGAGGATCAAATTATTCTTACAGGAATCGTACATCATCGATCAGTGTTCAATCAGCAAAGACAGGGTTGGTTCTTCTCTGTGATTCTCCTCTCCGTGACGTGTGGCGCTTCCTGTTCGGCACGGTATCAGATCACAACGGGTGCGTCCGTCCCCGCAGGCTAGTCTCTCTCTTGACGCAGGTAGCCATGGTGGCAGAGTATCTCGGGGAGGGAGCTACATATGGCAGGCACGCTGTGCAGGCCGAAGTGGATAAGTGTTTTGCTAAGGTAATTATAACATTTAATTAATATACCAAGCATTTAATTTCAATAAAATCATTTAAAGGTGGAGAGGTTCTCAGATCTCTCTACAGTACGCTGGTACTCGTAAGTTAGGATGTGGAGCATTCATATGGAACCCACAAGAGGTTCATTACTAATGGTGGAGAAAGTCCAAAAGAAATATTTGCAATATCTCTACTTGCGGGAATGCGGTTTTTACTTGTGCCTCTATCCTACAAGGTTTCTATTGGGCATGTTGGGATTCTGGGCTAGTTCTGTTCTAGATCTCATATCTGAACTTGTGTTTTATTAACATTAAGTAGCCACTTAACCTCTCCGTGCGTACCGCCCCAACCGTGGGGCCATGAAATACTGAGTCAGATAGCGTATGACCCCGCGGTTGGGGCACAGTGATTATTTCTCGAATATTCCCAGATTATGTCAGGAGTACCAATGACATCTATTTATGATACCACACAATTAAATAATTTATCAGCTATTTACATGTTTTACCAACTGAACAAACGATGTTTTAAAATTTTAAAAATATCTTACAACTCGAGAGCTTAACCCTGAGAGATCGGCGCACTGCTATAGCAGTGGAAGAAATTTGTTCTACCCTTGTATTCTAAATGAATATCATTCATTTAGAATACAAGGGTACATATTCTAAAATATATTTATGTTGTAAAAATATTTGTTTTTTGTTTTTTTGTTGTTTAAAATAAATATTTATCACGAACGTCCGAATCGTAAATATATCTCAGCACTAGATAGACAATTATATTTTTTTCTCGTAGCGCTCTCAGGGTTAACATTCACTCTTTGTAGTGTGGTTTAACACTAAGAAATTCACGTTAAGAACGCTAAGAATTCACGTTAAGAACGCTAAGAACATTCACGCTAAGAAAACGGGTGCTCCAGGTTCAATTTTTGGTAGATCTACATCTGTACTAGATTTGTTCTTTAACTATACAATATTCAAATTTATGATTTTTTGCTACTAATTTACATAAATTCTTTGAGCGCTATTTTTCAACTCGAAATATCATATATCTGGCATATAAAAATCGTCAGCAGGTTGAACCTGCTGATGGTCTTTAACTTAGATTTTTTTACCATCTGAATTTTAGATTTTATTTGTAATACTGTTTGCTTGCTGTGCAACACTTTGCAAATAATAAACCGATACATGTACAGATATAATGTACGAGGGCGGTCCGATAAGTACTTAGCCTCACCGCCCGATGGCACCACTATCGCAAGAGCAATTTTTTATCGCGTAGTACATTCTCGTTGACAGCTACTGTCAAAATTTTAACCGAATCGGACGCGTAGTTTTGTTTTGACCGCGTGTGGAAGCGAGCGTGTCCGCGGATTTGAGAAAAATGGAAAAAGAGCAATATCGGTCGGTGATTCGATTCTTGTTTTTGAAAGGGAAATCGCGCAGCGAAATCAAAGAGCGCTTGGATGTTCTGTACGGTGACTCTTCTCCTTCGATGGCGACAGGGCTCTACTATGCCGAATTATTGGGCCGATTCGATGCAGAATTGCAGAAAAACCGGCCCCATTTGGCGAAGAAAAAAGTGCTCTTCCATCATGAAAACGCACCGGCTCACACCTCCGCCGTCGCCACGGCCAAATTGGTAGAATTAGGCTACGAACTGCTGCCCCATCCACCGTATTCTCCGGATTTGGCCTCGTGCGACTTATTTTTGTTTCCAAATTTGAAAAAGTCACACACCGGGCAGAAATTTGAGTCGAATGAGGAGGTTATCGCCACCACAGAGGCCTACTTTGCAGACCTCCAGAAAACGTGTTTTTCAGATGGGTTAAAGAAGTTGGAGCATCGCTGGGTCAAGTGTATCGAACTCAAAGGAGATTATGTTGAGAAATAAATTGCCACTTTGCCAAAATTTTTGTTATTCTTTTGTAGGCTAAGTACTTATCGGACCACCCTCGTATACATAGTGTGGCTGACTAGGGATTGCCTATCATCACATAAATTGTATTTTTAAAGTAAAAAGATGATTTAAAGAGATTTACTATAAAAACATATTTGTAAAATATATCAAGATTTTTTATATAAAACATTTATTAAATATTTAATTCCAAAATCACTCCGAGGATACCATTTGTTTTCAGACTCCAGGAATGCTAGGCGTGTCTGAGCTGGGCCTCCTGGAATGGTTGGAAGGGGGACCAGCCCTACTGGGCTGGTCACAGGTGCGCGAGAGGCTGCGCTTGCTCAAGAATTCACCATCTTCTGGTTCCCCTGCTCCTTCTGCTTGGAAATGTGCACTCTGCTCTGCCAGAAATCCAAATGTATGATCATTTATACATACTCCACAATCTAACTTTTAAAGCAGAGAAAAATTCCAAAATTTATTCCAACCACACTTTACTCTTATTCATATTGTTTTTGCAGTTTTTATGTATCAAGACAAAGTAGTTATTAGAACTAAATATTTTGTTACACCATTTACTCTTTCCAGCCTTTTTTATGTAGCCAATGTCTATTTTTTCAATTTATATTGTATTTTTTCCTTATTTTTGAATTCTTTTCTCATCTACCAAACATTGACTCACACAACCTTATTAGGTGTACATTGAAGCATTTGTGATGTAATGAATGTTGAAAATCACTTGAATAAACAGAATGCGAAATGGTGTGATAATGGCTTGAATGCTTATTGAGAAATGTCTCATGAAAATTAAATTAAGAATGATTGCACGTTGCACATTAAAATATCATAAAGGATGCAATATCAACTTGAAGGCTAATTTCAGAAGTATCAAATTCTAAATTTATTTATTCATGGCAAATTAAGGGAAAAAATAATCTAGAAGAAGACATACATTATTAAGGTTGAAGAACTCACACAGTGATTAGGGCAGACAATGTATCGTCTTTCCAGATAGTTGCTAAGTTTTTAAATAATTTTAAGTTTTCTTAGTCAATATTTTGAATAATTTCTCAGGGTTTGAAGTTTAAATGCAGCAGATGTTGGGGTATGATGTTGTGTGAGCGTTGTTACCTATACGGGGATACCAAGCCAGTTTCAAGTAACATCATCCACCGCCACAAGAAGTCTCATGTTGTCAAGGAGATCATTGACTCTCAAGTAAGTTTCTTCTCTGTTATATACCATTATTTCCGATGGTGTTTTCTGTCATCAGTCCCCCTGCTGCCTACTGGCTTATGTTTGAATCAATTTCTGGTCTCTACTTTATGGACATAGCCTATCCATAAAAATCAATTGAAGATTTTCATATATATTCAGTACAGAGATGCATGTTATCTAACTATAAATATTAAATGTGCTTCTGTCAGAAATGAGAGAAAATAAAATGGTTCATGACTTATGATTATTATATGAATTTGTACCAACTAGGCTACAGAGATCATCATCTAGTGACCTCAAAGGGTAGTTAACACATCGACCAATAACTCCCCAGACTAACTACTAAAACAACATTTGTTTGCTAAAATTCTCTTTTATTCATCAACATAGTCTCCTGCAAGAGCGATACATTAATTCTAATGCTTTCCTAACTTTTCTATGCCAGCCGTGTAGAATGATTTATCTTTGCCAAATCTTTTTCCCTGGAGCATCTTTTTGAGGTCTGCGAACAGCCAATAGTCGCTGGAGGCCAAATCTGGAAAATACGGTGGTTGCGGAAGCAATTCGAAGTTCAACTCATGCAATTTGGCCATCGACTTGTGACACGATGCATTGTTCTGATGAAAGAGAACTTTTTTCTTCTTCATATGGGGCCGTTTTTTTGCAATTTCTGCCTTCAAACGCTCCAATAATGCTATGTAATATTCGCTATTGATGGTTTTTCCCTTTTCAAGGTGATCGATGAATATTATACCATGTGCATCCCAAAATACGGAGGCCATAACCTTCCCGGCCGACTGTTGAGTTTTTGGTCGCTACGGACGACTTTCACTGGCTGCTCTCCATTCAGCTGACTGCTAATTTGATTCGGAGTATAGTGGTAGATCCAAGTTTCATCCATTCTCACATACCAACGCAAAAGAGTGCCAAACAGCGCTCTGAATCATCGATGCGTTGTTGTTTCTGTTCTTTTGTGAGCAAACGCGGCACCCATTTCGAAAAAAGTTTTTTCATGACCAAATGTTCATGCAAAATAGTGTAAACACTACCAAATGATATCTTCAGAATGTCAGCTATCTCACGCAACTTTACTTTGCAATTTTCCATCACGATTTTGAGGTTTTTTTTAATGTTTTCTGGTGTAACAGCCTCATTTGGATGACCAGAGCGTTCAGCATCATTTGTGTCTGTACAACCGCGACAAATGGTTGTTTTCGACGGAGCAGAGTCCGGATAACACTTTTCAAGCCATCGCTGAGTTTGAACAGTATTTTTTCCCATTACAAAGCAATATTTTATCAACACACGAAATTCGGTTTTTTCCATTGTTTTGAAAATAACAAAAGTAGTGTCACTAAAACCACTGTAACTCAATGACACAATGTCATGAAAGTTCGACACATAACTTCTAAAGGTTGGCACTAACTGAGAATGGTATGGATTTGTTATTAGAGGCGACATCTGTTGGCTAGTCCCGGGACTTATTGATCGATGTGTTATGTTGCATTTGAAGTTTTTTGCGAAAGTACTGGCAACTTGCTAAGCTTTTAGGACTTCAGATCTTAATCCGCTTTGTAAGTACATTTACTACGCTAAGAGTCATTTTCCTTCTCCATTTTTTTAATAATAATTTAATTTAAAATGTTTTAAAATATAAAATAAGACTAACAAAATAAATATACAATTCAAATGTGAGTGGAAGTCATGATAGAAGACCATGGCAGAAGAACGGAAATAAAATTTGAAAAGGCAGAAAAATCGTAAAAGTTGTATGAGAAGGTGTATGGATGTAGAAAATGCAAAATATTTGTGTCGCAATGGGATACTCTAGCGTTCTCTCCTCTCTGCCTACCTCGACATGGAAACGGCACGATAGTATGTATGTTTAAAATATTAATGTGATATAATATATTAATTTTTTAATATTTTCATAATTTTTTAAATTTTATATTTAGTAATACTGTTATCTTATGTTATTTTTAATTTTCAGGCAATGCCTTCAAAATGCATGATTGGTTTAGTGAAAAGTGTAAAGAAAGTTCTCAGCTGTCCATCAAATTGTCGCAGAGGGACTCCATCAGCCAACATTCAGTTTCCTTTACAGTCTAACGTAAATTGTCACGAAATAAAAATCACCACAGAGGAGTTCAATGATGGCGAGGAGTTGGAGAAGAAATGTGGTAACATTAAGCAGCCAAAAGTATTTACCTCGACCATTGGGAAGGCTTCAGGGAAAAAAATGTCAGATCCGAGACTGGTACTTCATGATATCATCATTCAGTTGGAAGCTCAAAACAAGTAAGCATTATGTTGTCTATAAAAACGTAAACCATAATTTTATTTTAGCTTAAGCTGTTTCTTACTAAAAAAACTAAGCCGTAATTAGGCCTATCTGTGATACTTGCAAAGTGAAAGTGTTTTTGAATAAAAGTGAAATAAATCGCATGAACTGTTCAAATGTATAGAGGTTCAAATGAAATTTCAATGAAACTGAAATCAATATTTTATGTTTATTAAATAAATATTAGTAGGTGCAGCTCATTTACAAAAAAATCCAAAACAATAGACAAAGGGAGTAAAAATAAAGAAGGGGGAAGGTCTTACCTAATCATAGACAAAACTCTCTGTTAATCTGAAACCCTTACCAGTCAATAAAAATATTAAAACTATTTGCCACTAAAATTATTCAAAAGTTTATACTAAATATGATGTAGGAGCAATATAATATTTTTGCATTAACTTTTTAATAAGCAGTGATACTCTGGTAGTATACAGTAATATACAAAAATGCTTATTTCCGTGTGCCATCAGAAAACACTAGAACCTATTTACCATTAATTAAATTACAAACATTTATTAGAAAGCAAGAGTATCAAACTTAAAGCTTTCTTTTTGCATGATAGAATAATTTTTTCTACAAATCTGCTTAACACAACTTTTGTAAAATTGTCACATGAACCCCTTTATCTTGAATCTATTCATATTCTATATTTAATTTGGCAGAGCTCTGAAGAGTTTGTCGAGTGTGCTTCAGGAAGTCCAGCCAGTGAACAGCGTGGACCGGAGACTACGCCACAAGGTGGATAACCACTGGGGGCAGATCGCCGTGCAGATCAATAGGCTCAAGATGTTTAAGGTACATAATTTCTTCAATATTATGTGCTTTTTCTTATTCACTTTTGTTATTTTATCTGGTAACTGTATCTCCTTCATCCATTAATTTTTGTGTCTGGACCATCAATACTGCCAAATGTATCATTCGCATCAATCAGGTTCGGTCCAGATCATGTAGTACTGATGTTTGGACAAAGCATGTGTTGCGAGTCCTGTATATCTCCACAATCACATTCAATGCTACTTTTATTCAAGAAACCCCATCTCTGCATATTCACCTTGCATCTAGCCACCCTTTCTCGAAGTCTATTCAGTGCTCTCCAAGTAAGCCAAGCCAGTTATTCTCCAGGTGCCATCTTTTCTGAAAGTTCCATCTAGTTTTCAAGTATTTTTTCTTTCCATCCTGAAGAATCATCAGTTCTTGCACTTTCTTCATGACTATTCCTGAATTTCAATCTCCATATTGCTGACTGATGACCATGTAAGGAGTGTCTTGGGTCATCCATAATGTATTTAGTATAATGGTTACATGACAGTAGTACTATAAACAAATAATTTAGGTAAATAATGAAAATAAATTAACAAAAAATAATGACATACAATAAAAAATCACTGCTCAAGCCTGATTGTTATTCCTCATAAATTTTATTCTTTATTTTTGTAAATACACATATTAGATATTCAGATCCAGACATAGTGAGGATCAGAGCTAGGAATCATTATTGGTTATGTCAGGATCCTTAGCAAAAATGGAAATTGTATCGTATAAACATGTGGATACTGAAAAATTCTATCTATCCACATCCAATGGCCATGTCACTCATATGTAGTTTCTATAGAATACTTGAATCTCAATGATGATGAACTTCCCACTCATAGTTCTTATCCTTGAGCCGAATGTTCATCTTGAATCATCTCATCGAATGCCCCATATCTAACTTTTGGTTTGATTATGTTATTGTCGAGTTGTAGCTTCAATTTTATAGATAGAAGTTTATATTGTAATTTGTTTTTATCAAACACTGTTTATTCCATTTTTTGTAACGGTATAACCCTACCGGTTTCAAGGCTTTCGCCTCATCATCAGGGAAGCACAAATTAGACTTGTTTGTGCTCCCCTGACGATGAGCCTTGAAACCGGTAGGTTATACCATTACAAAAAGTGGACTAAACAGTGTTTGATAAAAACAAATTACAATGTCTTGAAATCTCCACAATGTTAATGCCTTAACTATAAATAATATAGAGGTTTAGATTTGAGGAGTTTTTATTTCATGGTAGCTACAGTTCTTAGGCCATTCCTGACACAGAATTCAATCTTGATGAAAACAAATTAAAAAGCTTAAGGCCCAACATTGCCAAGCAATTTTTCTTTGAATCACTGTCAAGATGTATTTTAGTAACATATATTTTTTTTATTTCTTATTCACAATACATTTATATTATTTTAATAGTAATTAATCACAATATCAACTACATGAAAATAATGTCCGACAACTCATATTTATCAAGAATGCTTGAATGATGGATTTGAAAATAGTCGGTCCTCCAACTCATAAGATAAAGTTAGAATATAGAACTATGAGAGAAGGTCTAATGTTAGTCTTTGACATGAAATTCCCTCAATGGGTAAAATCTCTTATTCCATTTTCAGGAAATAAACATTGGCTATGTATATTTTTGAAAATATTTGACAAATTAACTTCTTTTTAGGAAAATGTACTCCCTGGACCTATGTTAGATATACCTGAAGATGAAGCATTGAATAAAACAATTCCGCAGCTACAAAAAATCAGAATGGATGCATTTGAAGCGTTTAGCCCCATTCCAGTGATGCCTAAAGAGTGCTTCAATGAGACGACTATCATGGAGCACAAGAATATTGTGACTGTCAATGTGGAAGAGGCATCAGAAGGCAGCATGGAAGTTGGACACAATGGTATTGCTTCGAGGATAGCGCAGTACTACGATGACTCCATAACAAAAGTTTCTATGGGAGATATCAGTACATGGTTTGCTAATGGTAAGCATTACATACTTTTGACGATAATTGTTCTTTGCTTTATGAAATTCGTATTTGTTTTAAATCTGGAAATTTTTGTTTTTCCATTATTCTTGCGCCCTTATTGATTACATTCCTCCCAACTTCTATTGAGTAAGGGTTTTTTTACTATTATTTCTAGCTGATATAAAGAACTTCTTTATTTAACCATTTTCTTCATATTTATCCATGTGTACTCGTATATCTCAAATAGATTAAAGTCTTCCTAACCTATAATGCAAATTGGAATTATACTATGTGATACTTTTTCTAAATCATGTAATCCTTGAAATAATAATAAAATGACAATTTATAAAGCGCCATTCAGAGTACCATACTCGCCTCAAGGGTGCGCTAACTCAGGATTCGACTATGTGATAAAAACACATTCAGCTTTAGGTGTAGTATATGTGTTTAGTGTTTATATTATCATAATTTTTTAAACCTACATATTTTGAAAAACCTGCAACGTTTTTTTAGATAGATACATATATTAGAAAAACATAATAATGTGGAGCATGGTATTGCTAATTAGTTATGTGTTCAAGATCCAACAAACTAGACAATTTCCTGTGTCTTGTTGGACATCCTTACATCAATATTTTCCTTCAAATATATGTTTCTGTTCGAGATTACAAGACATTTTTATCTCATTTTAAACAATTTTCACAAAATTCAATAAAATATACGTTGCAATTTCTTAAAAGCAAAACAAATTCAAAATAAAACATCCTATAAAGCATTCAAATATATTATAAAAATCACTCTCACCCTTCATGCCTAATCAAGTCAGGGTCCTGAAGTCATATCAAACACATCCGGGCATCCAGTGTAAAAAAATTTCTTGAAAAATAATGCCGCATTCAAATTCTTTAACCTCTGGTGAATGTTATAAAAATAAATGGCGCCATGTAACCGAATTGTCTCTATTTCAGAGAAGTTCTTGGAAGGGGCACATTAAATTTGTTCCTGTACAATATCTATTAGTATACTTGTGCACAATTTGTTCCTTCTTGGAGTGTTTATACTGGAAATATAACACATCAATCAATAAGTCCCGGGACTGACCAACAGATGGCGCCTCTAATAACAAATCCATACCATTCTCAGTTAGTACCAACCTTTAGAAGTTATGTGTCGAACTTTCATGACATTCCGACATTGTGTCATTGAATTACAGTGGTTTTAGTGACGCTACTTTTGCTATTTTCAAAACAATGGAAAAAAACTGAATTTCGTGTGTTGATAAAATATTGCTTTTTAATGGGAAAAAATACCGTTCAAACTTAGCGATGGCTTGAAAAGTGTTATCCGGGCTCTACTCCGTCGAAAACAACCATTTGTCGGTGGTATGCTGATTTCAAACGCGGTCTTACAGACACAAATGATGCTGAACGCTCTGGTCGTCCAAATATTACATAGCGTTATTGGAGCGTTTGAAGGCAGAAATTGCAAAAAAACGGCCCCATATGAAGAAGAAAAAAGTTTTCTTTCATCAGGACAATGCACCGTGTCACAAGTCGATGGTAACGATGGCCAAATTGCATGTGTTGAACTTTGAATTGTTTCCGCACCCACCGTATTCTCCAGATTTGCCCCCCAGCGACTATTGGCTGTTCGCAGACCTCAAAAAGATGCTCCAGTGAAAGAGATTTGGCTCCAATGAAGAAGTGATTGCCGAAACTAATGCCTATTTTGAAACCAAAGTAAATCGTACACGGCAATCGTAGAGATCATTTTATAATCAAATAGTTATTATAAATTGACTGTGTGACAGTGATCTTTTTAGTTATACCAATTTTCATAAGTACAATTTACGTAATATTTTTTCTTATAAGGTTGACATTTAATATAGCTTTTATTTTATCTTTTTTAATAACGCTAATTTATTCACATATTTGTTTTTTTTTTAGAAACTGATGCAGAGAAAGCAAATGCCAAGGATGGTCCAAGTATACCAGTGGCAATTCAGGGTCCCTCGAGGAAGAAGACATTTGCCATCCCTTCAGGGGCTTCCAGTCTGGAAGACAAGTTCAATGCGGACCTAGAGAGTGTGGCCACCTCCAACAATAAGATGAAGGAGCTCAATGCAGACTTAGACAGTGTGTTGGACAGATTGCAGTCCATTTTGGCCAACAATTTCACTTTAGATGGTAATTTAATTTGATTTATTTCTTTTTACTCGGCAATTCAAAAAGTATTTACTGCAGCTATAGGATGATTTTGTCCTATCTGGACTATTGTACATGTTTTTTTTGTTTACATTTAGTTATTGGAAAAACTGGAACATATCCTTTGCCAATTATTTTGAGAAGAGTAGTACGCAATATCACAGGTACTTTTTTCTAACCTGTGTTTTCATATTTTATTGTCATCACATCATGCCATGTTGGCAAAAGTATCAGGGTAGACAGGGAGAACAAATTACCACTTAATTCTATCCTGGCACACATATTTATTTTCCGCCATGTCCAAATAACTCATTGTGCATTATAAAAGCTTTTCACTCTTCCCTTTTTTAGAATTTGATTCACTTGGCCATTCCATGTTTTCTAGGTCTTTCCAAAATTCTCATACCTTGTATTATATTTGTATAGATTATTTTTGTAAAACTTTCGACATCCATTCTTTCTACATACCCATTTATTAAAATACTTTAAACTATAAAAACCCGTTTATTTCAATTTCAGAAACCAATTTTGACAACACACAGCTAAAAGAGACAGCAAATGAAATGGAAGGACTTCTGGGAACTTTGATAAGAGGCGTGGAACAACGTAGAACTATTAAAGGTGATAAAATATAGAAGATTTATATTATTTGAATCAATATGGACTGGCTCCAATTAATATGCAAAGTAAGCTTTGGACTATAAATACGATCAACTTATATTATGCAAAATATATTAATATGATACGGACTGAAGGGCATCACTTTCAAATTCAACACAATTTACATGAGGGACAAATGTTAAGTGTTTTGTGATTATAAATTATGATCTTGCTCATTGATCTGATAATTTAGGCTAAAATTATGATTTGATTCCTTTCTTGGCATGAAACCCAAAACCTGTAAGTGGAACCCTCATTTTACCGCTGGAGCACGCTTGAGAAGGATCTGCTCTCTTAGCGTTACTATATAAATTGTCCTATTATTTTATTATTATTACCACTGATGTAGATACAGGGGTCATCTCACACCAGATTTAGAATACTCGGAAAACAAATATTACTGCATCTAAAAATATTTAAACTGAATTTGAAGCTTACATCTTCTAACTATGAAAATTTGACTGATTTTGTAATCATCACATGTAAAGTTAGCATTAAGGTTTTAATATATATTTTTATAGGAAATGTGCATTCCAATACTTATAATATCTTACAATGTTGTGACTTGGATTATTTTAGAATTTAAATCTTTGTGAGGCTATTGCTTAAAGCAATATGTGATGTACAGTCAACTTTTTTTATTCCATTTACACATATTGTTTACGTATTGTAGCGATTTATAAAAATATATTTTTTATTATGTACAGGTATTTCTCACTTTACGAGTACCTGATTTACAATATATTTATTTTCAAAATAAATTACACTTGAGTGTCCTTTACATATCACAGTAATAATTATGAAACAAATGTTAACATATCAACTTCCATAAAACAACGGACAATTCAGGATATAAACATTTTTCAAAATATGATGCATGAAAATACCAATGTATATAGGTAGTACAAAGCGGAAAGTAAAAAAAATAATACAATTCATCAAATTCAATCAATAATACAAGACTTGAGTTGACAAAAATAAAATGAGAGTTCTAAATTATACGACAAATTACAAAAAAAAATACTTAAAATAAAATAACCAGTCTTCCACATTTACCTACACATGTTCACTAACTGATTGGTAATTGAAGTTTTTTATATAGTCCACCTCAGGCAGACTGTGAAGAATTTGCTATTGAAGTCTACTTAAAATTAAATAACATGGAATAGGAACTGAAAGTCACATTTCTTCTTCCACATGTTTGTTTATTGAAATTTATTAATCTCAAAATTTTGAGCATAGAATTCAAGTTACTTGAGATTTACAAAATACTTCTGCCTATATGCATCATGAAGGCATAACATTCAAATGTTTGCAACTAAATGAGTCAAGCTTTTGTCAAGCCAAGTGTAGTAAAAGACTTATTTGTAAATGCAAGAAATACTTATTTTTATGTTTTTTTATATATATTATATTTCAGTATTTAATATATTATACGAATATAATCACAAATGTTTGATGTACATGATTAAATATTTTCATAATTTAGTAAAAAATTTCCAATTTATTTGTAAATATCTACTTTGTAAGAATTAATATAGATAGCTTTAAAAATACTTTAAATGAATTAATTTACCAAAAAATGTCCTTCCTGGGTGGTTGGAAGCAAGATCTTAGAGCTTGCTACTACAAGGTTTCAGTTGGGTTTATTAGATTAAAAAAAACCTGAATTGCAACTCTGGATATGTTAGCACACTGAGCTAAAACCGTTTGGCACAAACTCAGAGCTCTGTTACATTATAGCAGTCCTGTTATATGCAAATTTTATTGTTTTACAAACTCTATTCTTAAATCTCGAGTGCCCATGTTTATCCTTTTGATTATTGATCATATTATAATAAATATAAAAATCATTAGAATACATTTTTATATTAAAATAGTAGTAGATAAATAAAATGATCATTTTAACTTTGAATTTATTGATGATAAAGTAACTTAAGCATGTAGCTAAAGCTAATGGGGAAACAAAACATTTTCTTTAACACGTTAAGTAAAACTGAAAACGCCTGTAGGCTGTCGTATAAACTTTTGCTGGGTGCTCTGATTGCCCATCACCATTCTATTCTAAATTTATTTAGATGGATTCAAATTCAAGTGAGCCTGGACTGACCTTACGTTACTGATAGGGTTTTAAAGGGTATATGACAATGAATTATACATCTCACCGTTTTACTTTTTTAAAATAATTCTCAATATGGGCAATTTTACCACTGAGATTTTTAAAAAAGTTATTCAGCAAAGTGTAAATTTAGAGTTTAATTTTACATAAGCTTAATTAAGAACCACATATAGTAAATGTTAGAATTTTATATTTGGATGCAAGAGAATACTGCCCTCATAAGCAAAAACGCAGCTAATGGCAAATGTTAAGTTTTGAGAAAACTGCACTTTTATGTTTTTCATTGCTGCTTAAAAATGTGATTCATAAACAAAAAAGCATTAAAATGTGATTCATAAACAAAAAAGCAGTAAAATGTGATTCATAAACAAAAAAGCAGTAAAATGTGATTCATAAGCAAAAACGCAGCAAACGTATAGGCACTTGCTGTCTTTTTGCTTATGAATCACATTTTGTTTTTTTTTGCTTAGAAAAACCTAGTATTTTGTAAAATTAAAAAAGACATTATGTCAATTTTTGTGTTGAAATAAATGGTTTTCTGTATTTTTTTTATGGATTATGATTCAGAATTTGAATGGAATATTGCCTCATACTTACTTAAATTTCTGATTTTTTCCCGTTAGCTGCATTTTTGCTTATGACGGCAGAATAGAGGTCTGACCTTTTCTGAAAGAAATTCCTAATTATTAAGGGACAAAACAATAATAAAGTAATCGACGATCTCATAAAAAGAAGTCAATTTCCTTCTTAGATGACAAAGCCTTATTAATAAGATTTTATATTATATGTAAAATAGAGAGAAACTAGTTTGTATACACATACAATATTATTATATGATAAATATTTTTATACTTCATTCAAATTTAAGTATAAGATTTTTTATGAAATAAATTATATTTAGCGATTCCCACCTTGAATAATTAAATCATGAATGATTTTAAGTATGCGTTGTTTATATTTGATTAAATATCCATTTTTTTTTATCTTTAAAAACATGTTCCACCTTAGTACCTTGAAATTTCAAAAGGTGATTCTTCATGATAACGTAATGAAATTATTTTTTTATTAAGGCCTAAATAAAGTTATCACAATATTTTCCTTACCATCAACTTGACTAAGTGTTGTTCTATATGTGTTTTTAAACTCCACTATCTACCATTTGTCACACTCCCGCAGTCTTGATCAGTCAGCAGTATCACCCAGTTGGAATGATTCTGCACCATGTGTTTTTAATATTCCGAAAAATGGTTCAGGTTCGAAAAACGATACTTCATACTAAATAATCAAGCATTTATTAGAAATGAACCAAATTTTAGCCCATGAAAAGTTAAAGTAATATGAGCTCTTGTATCTTCAATGTTGATTATTTCTGAAGTAAGTTTTGTAGACACAATGTTTTATAATGATCTGATAATGAATGTTGTAAAATCCAAAGTAATGAATGGTGCTAGGAAAAGTAAATACTACATATGGGTGAATATTGAAAGATTGGAGCAAGTTGAGTAATTCTGCTTTTTGGGTAATATTTTATCAGATGATGGAATATCGAACGGCGTGTAGCGATATGAAAAAAAGTCAATGGGACACTAAAACATATATCCTCGAAATGTCCAGTATTAAAATCAGCTAAGATTTTGGTGCCGACTTCGATGTATGGGATAATAGTATTTTGATGCCAACTTTGATGTATGGGAGTACAATGTAGACATAGAAAAGACTTAGAGAAACTGAAATGCTGTGGAAATGCATGTAAGAATTCATGGAGACAGAATACAGAATGAAGTGATAAGGGATGAATGTGAATTTAAAGCTGATGTGTTAAGTAAGATGAAGAAGAGCATGCTGAGATGGTTTTGGCATGTGGAATGAATGACTGAAGTATAAATGGGTGAAGACTAACAAAACAGATCTATGTTATAGTGCAAATGTGAATGAAAGACGTGTGAGAGGAATACCAAAAAAGTATAGTTGGGTTAAATGAATGATATTCTGAAAAAATGAAATGTGTGAGAAGGTGTACGGATGTAGAAGATGCTAAGGGTGTGTGTCTAGATAGGAAGTCTGGCGTTCTGTCTTCTCTGCCTACCCCGACGGAAATGGCGTGATGGTATGTATGTTTTATAATTCTGAATGGACAAGTAAGGATTTACTAGGTACTTGTTTTAGGAATATTTTTTTTTTGTTATTAAAATTGAAATCTTATAAAAATTGTGTTAGAATTTTTTCATAGATCGTCATGAAGACACATCTGAATATTTGTAGTACAAGGGGGGAACATGGTGTATAATGAAAAAGAAACTTGTCTATGGCCAGCATTACTATGAACTTGAGTGTTCATTTACAGTTTTTTAATAATCATGTTAATTATCATTATGAAATGTTATTTAATTTATGAATTAAATAAACCTATATGTAAATCCAAAATGCATTTATTTTTAAATTTAACCTTAGTAAAATGTTCATTCTTGAAATTATATTTTTCTATTCAAGCGTGACTATTGATTATCTATAACATGCTTGTTGTTTACAAGCAGATAAAAACAACAAAACATCAATATGTTGTAGTACTGCGCTATTGGCAGCACTAGAAATAATAAGTCACATTTTTTAGTTTTTTATCAATTCAATATTTAGAAATATTTGAGAGACTTTGAAAATAATTATGTATAAATAGCATACAAATAATTTATATGAATATATGGATATTAATATTTTTGTACATATAAAGATATTTTATATTTTAACAGATATACTTTTGTATATGCAATTATTCCATCAAATATTCTAAAAAAATAATATAGATATGTTTTAAAAAGATTTTTTATTATAAATCTAATAAAGTAAATTCTGCCAAATTGACATTCAGAAAATATGTTGCAAGTCTCAATATTTATATATACAAAAAGCTATTAGAATCGGCAATAAGTGACTACTTGTTTATGCAATATAAAGAAAATTAAATAATATATATCTGTACCTATTTTAAAAATCAATATGTCACTGAAAATAAAGTTTGAAAGCACCATTTTTCTAGTATCTTCAGTGTTTCATTTACCTATTCCATTTGAATCTTATTAAGATCTAGACAACCTGTAAGTACTGAAGCTTCATGCCCTATATGCAACATCTCCAGTGGCACATCATAGTAATCTCCAGTGGCACCAACAAGTATCCTAATGCCCCATTTTGTACTCAGTCTTCTATTATACATCACAGATAATGAGAATGAATTAATTCACTAGGCTATAATTTTATTCCAGTCTATTATTAACCAAGGAGAATCAAAACAACTAGTATCTTTTTCATTTTTTTGTCATGTTTCATAATCTACAATGAATTGCAATGATGGTGGGCAATAAGGATTGCTGTGATAGTGGCCAACTTCCGATAGGAGACGGCACCTCAAGAAGGAGAATATAAAGCCTTTTAGGTACAATATGGAGAAATAAAATTAAACAATTCTTGTAAAAACGAAGAAGATTCACGGAGTGCGAGGTTATGGACCTACTTGAATAGAGACTATGTCTGCTAATTTTATTTAATAATGAAGTCCAGTATCCGTGGATCTCGCGAAACTAAATGAAAAAAATTATCAAGCATGGATTTCAAACTGATGATCTGCACAAAAAGTTAAACTTGACCATTAACTCGTCCAGTGCTGAGAACACGCGCGGCGTGTCCATGTGAACATCGGCTTCAATGCTCAGAGCACGCGCGGCATGTCCATGCCTAAATATTGTTAGTATATTACATCAGCATATGATATTCGTCATTATTTTGGAAGATTCCGTCGCATTCGGGCGTTTGCGCATGTGCAACGCATTGTAAAGTTGAGGTTACACCCGCAGTTGTAAATAATATTTTTTCTAGTTCTTATTCCGTTTGTTTTCATTGTGAGACTTGATAATAAAAATAATTGGACTATTTCTCTAGCGCTGTTTTGTGAAAAGGTTACTCACTGCAAGGGATATTTTGTTTATGTTTTCTAGTTATTTTCAATTTTGAATGAGTGACATAGTGAATTGTGAGCAAAAATAAGTGCCTTTTGAAAAATATATTATAGTAATTGGTGTATACATAGTGATATTTAGTATCATATAAGTTTCTTTTTTGATTTTACGAAAAAAAATACGTTTACCTTGAAAAATGGATCGCCCATCGAGCTCTAAAAGACAAAAGATTGAGGATGATATGGATGATTCATTTAGTGACGTTAGTGATGAGGAATTCACCATCATCAAGGACGATTCTGAATTTGAGTCAGATATTGAAAATGATGACAATATTCAAATTCAAACTGTTTCACAAACATCTAGAACACCAGATGTTAGCTCTACGCAATGGTCGAATATAAAAAAACAACCAGCCTCTATACCATTTTCAAAAATACCCGGGTTGAAAATTGAGATGTCAAGTAAAGAACCAATAGATTATTTTGATTTGATTTTCAATGAAGATTTGTACAATCTTGTGACAACCCAAACTAATTTGTATGCTGTTGAAGTATTGTCGAAATCAGAAGGTGATACAAGCAGAATCACGCGATGGAAAAATGTCACTAAAGAAGAAATGAGGGTGTGGCTGGGTTTACTACTACACACCGGAACAATACGTTTGAACCGGTTGAGTGACTACTGGAATACGGACTACCTATTCAATTTACCGGCATTTTCACAATTTATGTCAAGAGATAGATTTTTACTCATCTTACGGGCACTTCATTTTAACAATAATGAAGAAGATCTGTCGAGCTTGGCAAAAGTCAGGGCATTGATTGATTTTTTCAATGGAAGGATGGAAGTAATTTATGATCCACACAGACAACTATCGATAGATGCATCATTGGTTCTTTGGAGAGGCCGATTGATTTTTCGCCAATATATAAAAGGCAAAAAGGCCAAGTATGGTATAAAACTTTACATGTTAGGGGAATCAAGTGGATTGGCCGTAAAAATAATTGTATATGGTGGATCATCAGATGAAGAGTTAGGTGGCAAAGGCCACACTAATAAAGTCGTTCAGAAATTGCTAGAGGGGAAGACGGGAGCCAGATATTCAGTTTACATGGATAATTTCTATAATAGCGTTCCTCTTACAAAAAATTTATTGAACCAAAACACATATATCACAGGAACACTACGAGCAAATAGAAAAGAAAACCCGATCGATGTTATAAATAAAAAATTAAAGAAAGGAGAAAGTGTGAGTCAGTACACAGAAAATGGTATATGTATTACCAAATGGAAAGACCGCCGAGAAGTCTTTATGATTTCTTCTGAATTCGATGGGGACCTGTCTGATAGTAAAAACCGACATGGTCAAGTGGTCACCAAACCAAATATGGTAATAAATTACAACAATCATATGGGTGGTATAGACTATCATGACCAGATGTTAGCTTACTACCCATGCAAAAGGAAAACATTACGTTGGTACAAAAAGTTGGGCATTCATCTATTCCAGACGATGTTATTGAATTCTTGGCATTTATACAATGCAGACAATTCACAGAAAATGCCGTTGTATGATTTCAGGCTATTTATAATAAAAAAATTACTAGGTCCACCTCCATCATCAATTCCGAGACAAACAGTACAATAAAAAACCAAGATACATCTGCCGAAGTTTTGTGAAAAAGACACTGATAATAAAATCAAAAGACGCAGATGTAGGCAATGCTGGAATACAGCTAAGAAAAGAAATGCTTCATTATTCTTTTGTCCAGATTGCCCCACACAACCTGGTCTTTGTTTGGATCCTTGTTTCCAACTTTACCACAAATATTAAATTATTTAAAAAAAATTATTGTGTACACCTAATTAGTAAGTATATTTTTCTGTTAGTTTTTATAAAATATTGTTTTTTTTTGTAATATAATGTTGTTCGAAAAATGTCATAAAAACCTCCATTCAATACCATTACGGTATGCGTCAAAATACCGACATCACTCTTATCACACAAAAAAGTCACTCAAGTACGTTTGATAAAAATAAAAAAAGACTGGGTATCTCATTTTGCGCCGAATTACCAATGGACAACATAAAAATAACATAAAAATAAACACATTTGAAAAAGGACAAAAAAATATTTGTTTGAAATTTTTTAATTTATTTGAGAATATTTTTTACATGTGTAACCCCACCTTTACAGCATGGCCGTAGCTGTGATTCGTCGATCGAATTTTTGAACCAGTGTAAAAAGGGACGATGTATTGGGTTGATGCAAAAGTAATGATCGTTTTTTACATATACAATTAAACATTTTTTTTTTAGATTTGTAATATTTATTTAATCAATTTTATAATTTCCATCAGTTCTTATAACCTTCTCCCATCTTTCTATCAACTTATTAATACCATTAGTGTAAAATTCCGTGGATTTTGATGCGAAAAATGTAGTAAGGGATGTTTTTACCTGCTCTATTGTATCAAATTTTTTATCATTTAAAATTTTTTGCAGCGATCGTAATAAATAAAAATCGGAAGGAGCAAGATCTGGACAATACGGTGGATTCTTGATAACATCCCAATTCAACTCATTTAGCTTGTATTGGGTCATCAAAGCCACATGTGGTCACGCGTTGTCGGGATGAAACACTACCCCTTTTCTGTTTACCAATTCTGGTCTATCCTTTTGAAGGGTGATGTTCAATTTGGATAATTGCTGACAATATCGTTCTGTTGTAATTGTCTAATTGCGTTCCAAGAGTTCAAAATACACAATACCCTTACAATTCCACCAAACACAAAGCATTACTTTTTTTGATGGATTTCGGCCTTCGAAGTTGTTAATGGGGCTTGTCCAGGTATAGCCCAATGTCTTTTTCTTGTCACGTTGTTGTACACGACCCATTTCTCATCTCTTGTTACCAAACGATGCAAAAAAGGTTCATGTTTTTATCTCGCACTCAAAGCAAAGCACGTTGAAACATGATCCAATAAATTGGCAGCCGACAATTGATGAGGTATCCAAACGTTGTACCGCGAAACCATCCCCATACGCTTCAAATGTCTTAATACGGTTGTTTGGTTGACTCCCATCATCGACGCGATCTCCCTGGTGGTTAGACGTGGATTTGTGTCAATTATGACTTTTAACTTGTTGTCATCAGACTTCAATGGCCGCCCGGTACGTGGTTTATCAAATAGTGAAAAATCCTCAGATCGGAATTTTGTAAACCATCTTCGTACCTGTCGAACTTTGATGACATCTGCTCCATACACGCCGCAAATGTTTTTGGTTGCCACACTCGCGGTATTGTCTTTACGGAATTCATAAAGTAAACAATGACGTAAATGCACTTTATCAATCGACATTTTGAAAAAATACAAGGGCTTTTCACTGTACTCTGGCCAGGCCAAAACTGAATAGAAAGTAGAGGGAAAGCATCCTTTATACAATGGAATCATTTAAAAGAAGATACTATTCATCATTTCTTACCTGGGATTTTTTTTACCTGGGATCATAAAAAACGATCATTACTTTTGCATCAACCCAATATAAATGATATATATAAACAAATTCTATATTTATGAATATATATTTTCTTAAATGTAAAATTTGTTTTACTTCCGTGAAAATATCACGGGATGCAACTATATTGCGCACTGATCGGCTCTCATAGAAATTGTCTCAGCAGTGAAAGAGTTAACAACCATTTAGACCAAACATCCCATATTTATAAATTTATTTTCACAATAAGTAGAATGTTTGTCTTCCACCCTTTTCATGTTCGATTTCTGATAGTACCCAGAAAGCCCATTTTTGTTTTTCACAGTGCAGTCTCGACTAGTTTGCATACTTTACTAAATGTATTGTTTGTATGATGAAATTATTGATGTTAACATCACAAATACACGTGTGACAATAGGCCCGCATGCCTAGCAATGCATAGGGACTTGAGACCACAAGTTCAATACTAAAAAGCAACTAAGAATGGCACTAAAGGCAAAAGAGTTTCCATTTAACGGATATTTAATTCATCTGAAAAATGGATAATAATAAAATAATCACACTTTTACTTGTCATGTATCTCTCTACTGCCAGCACATGTTAATCTTATATTCTTATCTCATTCACCCTCAATATATTATGCATGTACCACTTATCTAAGAACCTATTTGGAATTATCTGTAACACGGTATAATCACCAAAACCGATGTTATCTTATCCACATTCAAATAAATATTATAAGTTATATTATACCCTTGTCAAGCTTATCATGTACTAGATTTAGCGTTATTACTTTAGTGTCGACCTACTCGATGTTTTATTTTTTAGTTTACTATCTCGCTGGCGGTTATCTCCCCAAATTCAATAAAGATTTAATATCACTAAATGGGAGAAGCTGCGACGAGATATATATCACTGATATTGATTTGACAGGATAACATACCCTACACTTTCCTCTCTAATCTATTGAAGGGTCGTGGAATAGTTATCTTTGCTTTAAATAAGACGTCATATCTGAGGCAGCATCATTATTCTTAAAGCCGCCAAGATATTAACATCATCCTTATTATATAATACTGTTAATATTATACTTCAAATGTAATTCAACTTTTATACAAATAAAACTACACGTTGAAATTCTAAAAGTGTTTTCGTTGCAAAAGGCCATAACATACTATTCAAATGTTAAATTATGAATGACAAATTCACTAAATCAACATGGTTGTGAATTACAGTAGTAATTCTTTAAGTTGAATTGGGATGACTTTCATCTCAATCACGATATCACAATAGTAAAAACCACAAATTAATTTATAATTCACCCACACATCTATATCAATCAGAACTCTTAAAAATGTAAAACCTGTAAGCACTTCAATCAATTAAGATCATTGTTTGACTATACAAGAATTGACAAAACTTGTTCCATGACTCCTAACATAACAGCAGACTTTTAAGAAAAATCACCTTATGATCTTGATTTTCTCAAAAAAGTCTTCACTGGGGAATTGTTGCTCCAGTCACTTAGTTGAAAATGCCAGAATACAAAGACCAAAGAAAGTTCGCTTAAGGGGACGCAATGTTCAAGTAATACTAATTATTTTCTTTGACTACCAAAGTATTTACACCAAATTTGCTTCAAAAAGTCCGACATTTGTCCCCTCTCTACTAACCTAGTTTTGAGGAAATTTTGAAAGACGCAGTGAATAGAAAATTGCCTCATCTCTGGGAAAGCCGTGATTAGCTGCTTCTCCACGAAAACTTGCCTCATCTAATCCAGAATGATTTGGCTGAACACCACATTACATAAATCAGGCAGCCTTCATAAAAACCTAAAATGTCTGAGATTTCAGGCTGTTCCCAAAACTGAAATCACCCTAAAAGGAAAAATATTTGAGCATGTGGAGGAAATCAAGCACAATGCGATGAAACAGCTACAGGTTATTCCAAAACCTTGATTGATTTTATTTCAGGCAGTGGAGGTAGCACTGGAATAAGGCTCTGACTTCCAAAGGAGAGAACTTTGGAGGGCACTGAGGCGCATAGGTAGCTATTTCTTTTTTTTAATTATAAGGCAAATAAATTGGACAAATCCTGTATGTACTTATATAAATTTTTTAAAAGTGCATCACTTACCCAAATATTTCTTCGGGCTGATGTTAAACAGAAATATGTTTTGCCTTAAAAATTGCACCAGGAATGTAATTAAAAAAAACTAATTAAAAAAAACATTTTTCTTGTAAGTAGATTTGCAATGTGATAATTAAAAAGACAGTTAACTGGTATTTAATTGTTTATTAGTAACATAAAAAGTTATAAAAATATGTTTTACAAATCTTGTACAAAATTATCTAAAATAAATGTTCGCTTTACAAACTAAAGATTCTTTGTTTTATTTATTTATTAAATATAATATATAACAACATATTAATAATAATATTATATAATGATTTTTCTATTTGAATGTTTATATAGAATGAAAAATATTGCATTTTGGGATGTTGAGGTTAAAAAATTGATATAGAAATTAAATGGTTTTAAAATAAATACTATGCATCAAGTAAAAAAAATAATGAATTTTAATGCAAAGAATAAAGCTTAATAAAATATAAGTACAGTAAAAGACTTGAAAGAGGTATATCAAGTGAGGAAAGTTTTCTCCATAAACTTAAACTACAAAAAAACAAAAAATTTCAGTATTTATTTTAATCATATAAATTATAATTTGGATCAATTATCCGAAAGTTTTATTTAATGTTTTCTACTTATGTTTCCACCTGAATCTCCACAAAAAGCATACAAAAAATGTTGGTTAAGTCAGTAGATATTCTCTAATTTCAATATATTTTATCAAATATTGAGGTTCAGAAATCCACAGAAGAGATATTGCAGATCAGAATGCCTGAACACCTCTAATAGAAAGTGAAACATGTGATAACATTTATTTACCATTCAATCAACATTTAAAAAAATATATATAATCAGAAAAATATAAATAATTTTTAAAACTTAAAATACAAATAAAGTTAAACTATCCACATTGTATTTATGGAATCTGTTAATTGATTTTTTTAAGACTCACTTTTAGAAAGTAGTTTATGAAAATAAAATACAAAGTAAATATACATATTTTATATTAAAAATGAAAGCACCTATAAGCATTCAGTGACTGAGGTTACACAATTGTATTTCCTAAACTAATTTAAATATATTTTACAAAACTATGGTGTGATTAAATTATTATCAGTGAAATACTGTATTAATACATTTTTATCTTAAAATAATATACTTTAATCTGATGGAAAAATTACTATTCCTTTTGCTTAAATTTGATACCAATTTAGTAGTTTTAAAATGTTGGGTCTGTTTTCAGTGTTCCGCTAATACGACAGTTTCAGTGTTTCACTACTGCTCTTAAGCTATGCTGTCATAAACTATGTAGGATTATCTAAAATGCAAGCATAATCCAGTATTTAAACACTATAATGCTATTAGGATGCTTCCATTAAATTGTAGCATCTCTCAAGTGTCAATTTTAGCTACTTGTGCTCTTGATCATGCCTATTCAGTCAAATCAATGAGGCATCCTTGAAACTGGTATACAGTTGCTGAGACTTGAAAATGCTCTCTTAAGGAGATCAAGACCGACTTTGGGTTGTAGAATCAAGTATCACCATGTTATTTATTAAGCAAACAATGTTTTTTTCCTCTCTACTGTAGTTTTTGACTTCAGAGTAAGAATCTGGAAACTAAACTGCTATATAAGCGGAACTCAATTGTACATTTTTCTTTTTATCAAAATCTGTATGAACAAAAATAGAATATTTTTTTCATATTCCATATAAATTATTGATGGTGAATAATTTGTGCATTGGACTTGAAATCATATACTTTTTCATTTTAGTTGCTATACAATCTTTGTAATTAATATTTGATAAATTTTCTTGAATATAATCAGAACCAAAAAAAAATATTAATCAGAATGAATTTTATAAAAATCAACACGAATTTTGCTCACATAATTTCCAAATATAATAATTACTTTTAAATAAGGGATATGCTATAAATTCATAATTCGTTGCATTAAAGTAAAATCTAAAAACGAGAATAAATTTAACTTTTACAAGACTTCTGTGTATAGCAACTGGAACGATGTAAGAGATAGTCAAAAGGCACAAATGTAAGAGATAGTTAAAATTAAATTTTAAAATCCTAATGTTTCTTTTATATAAAGAACAATATTTAAAAAAATCATACTCAATCAAAATAAAGGCAATTTCTGTATATTGCATTAATCAGAACTTATAATAAATTATAATTTTAATTGCACATTTATTTAATAATTTTTAAATATTTTATAGCATGAACACATTAAAACAAACAATAAAATATATTAACAAATGTATATGTATTATGTTAAACTTTATAACTTATTAATATAAATTACACATTTCCCAGTCTACCTGCATTTAACTCATTTTGTAAAGTAAAAATAATACATAAATATTTTAAAAATCTCACAAAAATTTATAATTAAAACAATACCTCAATATTCCAAATTTATGTAAAAAAATATACTTATAAAGCAACAAATTCTCAAATTTCATAAATTAAGTAAATTCTTTTTTCTTTTTGATGAACTGGCATATCTGTGAGTTACGTCATTCTAGTTTCCAGACTGATGCTATAACTCAAAAGTATTCACAAAACCAAACACAAAAGTGCAGACAGCATTCAACAAACAATTTATGCAAAAGTTTAAAAGTAACATGATGTGTCACAGAAAGAAAATGTTGGGATTTTCTTAAAGGAACTGTAAAGCCAATACCAAGGACCAGGGACCAAACAGGGGTGATAGACATAGTAGAGAGCAGAACTGAAATGGAACTAGGTGGGTCATGCATTAGATGAGAAGATGAGTGTTGGATCAAAAATTTACTCGAGTGCCTGGGTACAGAATTGTAAGCAGATCAGAGTTCAAGCACTTATTAATGCGCATATCCCACTGCTATAATTGAGCTGAGCATTGATGTATTTAGGAAAAATATATCAAATTTGTGATTAAAGAATGATTTAACTTTATTACAGACTGCCAAGTAAAGCAGTTCTCTAAATACACAAAAGGGAGCATTTTTAGCATTATTATGTACATACTTAACAATTCACATTTCCATTAAAATAATGTAATTTTTAAATGATGTAAAAATATGGATAGCAAAAAATGCCTTATTTGTAACAAAGCAAAATACTGGAGGCTTTGTTTTGGATAAAAAGCTAATATTTGACACAAGCAGTTAGAAGCCGTTCGAAAGGCAATATCAAGCAATCAAATTTATTTAACTCCGGAGAATGACTAATACGAACTTATTTTGACAAGATTTACATGATATCTGACCAAACTCAGTTTCATCTTTGCATACACCCAAAAACCTCTCTTCTTCTAGCCTTTTTTTGTTAACTGTCTCATTGGATCTTTTTTAGCACATATTTTTATTTAGTATGTATTTAGATCTACCACAGATCTAATTTCAAAACATTTTCAGCTCTACCTCTAAAAGGCGCATAACTTTTCATTATCAGTATAACCGGAGTAAAGTTACTTTGCATAAAAAATATTGAGGTATTGTTACAAATAATAAATATGTACTTGTCTTTTTTTAATAATTTATTATGAATGGTAATCACTGGTTACAATACAAAGGTTAAATTGCTAAGTTATAACATTGTTAAAATATAATAAATGTAATGTAAAAATACATTTTATAAAATATGTAAAAATAAAATATGGTTTACATTTAATTATTTACAAATATACATTTGAGCTTTTAGCTCTTCTAACGACTAAAATATTACATATATATTAATACCTCATATTAAATTTGAGTAAATGGACGGATTAAACCAAAGTTTGAAAATTCCATGAATTTTACATCTCTGGTTCGATAGAAATAGTATAATAATATAAAGTTATCGTAATTTGTGAACAAAATTATTCGGAACGTTTTATTGGTAAAGTAAGATTTACTTTGAGTTTAAAATATCTTGAATTATAAAAAACATATTATTTTCTTTTTTCATTAGTGTTCACTATGTTTTTTTTTAATTTTCATATTTGATAATTGATAATTCATTTTGTTATTGTATATAAATATCTCCAACATAAGTCAATAATTTGAAAAACACTTAAATGTATGAATTGAATTTTTTTTGTATCCCCAATTGCCCCTCTAAATACGAATTTATCTTACCATAAATAAAGGTAGAACATTATATATTTGTTAACAATTAATACTTTTTTCATAATTCAAAGTCTTTCTTTTTAAAAGACATGTCAGCAATCAGCCTGATAACATTGTTGAACCAGACCATTCTAAACCTTCAAGGTGTATTAAAAACATCTGAATGAAAAAAAGGCGAGTTTGGAAAAGTCACTGTACGAAATCAAATCTCCGAACGGAAGGAAAGTGACATAATAAATTATTTGAATTTACAACATTAATCCCTCCATTACAAATGCAGTTTATTATGTTAACTAGAGACGGAAAAGAACAGCAGTCAAGCAGCTGACTCTAGACAGATTATTTATGCCATAAATATAGACAATTGAATCAGTGAAAACAGTAACAGTGGAACTTTCATTCAGCGAGTGATTTTGAATAGCTGCAGCAAATTTTTCTGTAATTTTTTCTTCATATAAATAAATCATTCAGCTCTTGTCAAAGTGTGTTTTATTAGTTATCAGTAACCACCATAAAGCTTTATTAAAAAAAGTACTAAAGCTTTTTAAATAAATTAAAAGAAAATATCTGGAAAGATGTACAATATCATCTATTTTATGTAGCATTCAATGGCTACATCTAAGCAGTTATGATTTGCGTGCTGTTTTCCTAGAACCAATTGTTCATCTAAATGGAGGGATTACTTTATACGTAGTTTCTTAAAAAGTAAAGTGTTTGGTTTGAAAATATACCAATAATTTTGGGCTCCGAATAACATACTCTGTGTCAAGTTGGGGTCATATTACAAAACATATCTTAAGATTTAACATTGACCTGAACTTAACGTAAACATACAAATTTGTTAATAAACTGAACAATACACTAATGCCATTCAGAATGGGTTTGAAATAAGGGTCTTCGATATCTGTAGCAAAAGTACATTTTAATGTAAATATTGTCATTTGAATGATTGCTCTCTGTTTAGATAAACATTAATTTATTGGTATGATATAAATTAATTTCTTTTGCTGCTATTGATGAGATATTTGCAGCAGTGCGTGAGGAGGTGTTTCTCCCTCTCGGTGGAGCCGTTCTGATGGTGGGTGGCCGGACTGCTTCCTCTTTCTCTGGTGTAAACATCTAGTCCGTATTGACCTATGGAAAAAATCAATTTCAGAAATGGGGCATAGAGTAAAAATATAATTCTATCGAAAAAAGCGTATTTGAGATATTTGCAGTTTTGTAGCATTCAAATACTGTTTTTGCTAATAAATCAACTGCAAAATTTTTACAAATTATTGGGTACAGTGGTATACTAGTACGAACCTTGATGTATGGAATTGAAACCTGGACATTAAAGTGAGTAATAAGAGCAGAATAAATGCGGTAGCAATGCCTTGCTTAGAATATCTGGTATTATATTATAATATTCGACAGAATATAAAATGGTTGTATATAAGAGATGGATGTTTTAAAAAGAATTAAGAAAGATAGATTGAGATGGCCTAATGACTACATTGATAGAATGAGTCGCGGAGAATTTACAACTTAAATCAAAGTAAAATATGGTTTGCTGTCATAAGTGGAAAGACAGTACCTTACTTAAAAGACCGTGCTTATACAGGTATAACAGTATTAGATATCCTTTTTCACAGATACCTGATTTGACAATAGGTCGAAATGATTTTGTGTGAATGAAAAATATATGGCCCTGCTTGTGTTACAGGTCAATAATACAAAGAATACCATTATCATGTTAATGCCGTTTTTATACCTTATTTATATAAAATTTTAATTTCGTTGTTTAAGAAAAATAAGGAATTCCTTCAGAAAAAATATATTTTTGTATATTTAGAAGAAATAAGATCTGACTGAGTATTTAGCTTAAAATATATTGAGAAGTAACACAAGGATATTAGAATGTGTAGCAAGAATTATTACACCACTGATGCCATTTTGAACTCTATTTTAAAATTGTGATTTTTTTACACTTCCAATGGTTCTAAAGAACCCGTCAATATCTTCCCACGATGCTGAAATGTCGAAAACTTATGTACAAATGAATAAATACATAATTGTGATACATATTAAAATGAAAATGAAAGTCGTATACCTTCTTCAGGGAAACTGATAACAAATGTGACAATATCCTCAGTAACGTTATGCGACACAAACTTGGAGAGTCTCTTCTCCTCCACTCCATTCTTGTGCAGTGTGGCCATGAAGTCTGTCAGCTGGCGGGACATCCTGAACTGGATCTCCACTTCTCTTCCGGCAAACACCAGAGCATCCTAGTAAGATGAGAATATTACAATGGGGATCCAAAATGTTTCCATATGCGTCATAAAAGCTGGTCAGTTATTAATAATAATATCAGTATATTCAAAAGAAATATCTTTCACTTCATCATGAAAAAATCTATAATTATATTACCGTAGGTGAAATAAGTTGTATGTACACTCTATTGTCAGAAAAAAAAAAAAAAAAATTCTTATACAGCTCCTATGATTTATCTTACTTCTTAGTTTTCCTTCTTTCAAAATATCATTCACTTAATCCCACCATACTTTCCTTGGTCTTCCTCGTATTACGAAATTTTCATTCCATTTCAAATTATTGGATTTTAAGTAATTTCTGTGACTTACCTGATGGGTGATGGGTACAAGACCAAAGAGTCTGGTTGCCTTTGTAGGACCCCACTCCCCACTGGCACAGTCGGGCAGAGGCACCATCACCGTCTGGAGCTCCGAGCAGCAGATCTGGGATGACACCAAAATTAACATTAATAAATTGAAGAGTCCTTAACTATCAAAACATTATACAGTTATGACTTATATTATTTATAGTTAAGGCATTAACATTGTGGAGGTTTAGAGACATTGTAATTTGTTTTATCAAACACTGTTGATTCCACTTTTTGTAACGGTATAACCCAACCGGTTTCAAGGTTTTCACCTCATCATCAGGGGAGTACAAACAAGAGTCTTGTTAGAAAGTGGAATAAACAGTGTTTGATAAAAAAAATTACAATAGTTATAACTTAGTGGTACTCGTATCTTAAAAACATCCCTTATTATCTTCCCACTAGCCTCAAATTCAAATGAAAAAGGCAAAGTGTTAAGTATCCCCAGACCAGAACTCAATATGACATTGCTGATGTGGCTGTATCAGTGGATCGAGAATTGGTCTCCACAGTCATCATAAAAAATGCCACTAGCCCTAAGCTTTCCTTCAATAATAATTAATGACTGCATATCCATTGTCTTTCGAGATGGACAGGAACCAACAACTAGCCTTAATTAACTGAACAGTCCAAGATGAAAAAAATCCAGTGCTATTATTAAGCGACAACAACTGACAACTTTTATTTGAATTGTGCCGACCTTTGTTGTGAAATAAATAAAACCACAGAAAATCCCCCAACCTTACTTATTCCTTCAATGTAGTAAAAGACAGTAAGTACTTTGTAACTAGGATGTTCCCTTTTGACACTATTACTACATGTAGGAAATTGCAGATGCTAGAGAGTAACAATGAAAATACCTCTATATAACTGGCTAGAAGCTAACATTGTCTTGTACTAGATTGATGCGAGCTGATTTGATGTGAAATTAAACAGGATAAAATATCAACAATTGAAAGGCTTGAGGGAATAACACAATAAGCCAATTTTATATCACAAAATTTGAAAAATCCTTAATTGTCATAAATGTTCCCCCCATCTTTTGGATTGAGATTGCAGCCTCACTAGCATAGATCTGCATTAATCTTAATTTCTGGTCAACTCTACTATTTTTACCCAGTCTGCCTATCCATACACAACTTCTCCACCTGCTTCATGGAAAATTCCTAATGGATAAGAGAATTTTAATGAATTTCGAAAATGACTACATAAATATTTAAAAAATACGAATTAGTAGAAATTGTGTGATGTGAGATTATTATAATATTTCAAAGTCGATTGAAGAGAAATTTGTGTGGCGTAAAGTGTTATTCTCCCATGCCCTTTAATTCTTGCAGTTCTTTAGAAATAAAAAATTGTACCTTAAATTTACAAACACTCTTGAACTTCATAGGCTCCCCAGTAAGGTACTCCTTGGGTGTGACGGCGTTAGCGAAGATGTCCAGCAGGAAAGCCCCGCTGCACGGGGCGTGAACTCTGAAGGACACCACGTTGCCTATCACCGACTGAGAACACAAATTTATTCATATTTTTTTTAACACTACCACATGCTTGATTCATTAGTCCAAGATGATTTTTTCAATATCAAAGATGGTTTTTTAAAAATATTTGCTAACACATTTTCTGTTGAATAATTTATTTTAAAAAATTACGGCAGTTGCAAAAAATTTACCCATATTTAAAATTCTTAAAAAATAGTTTAAAGGAGAGAAGAGGTATAATTTATTATCATATACCATTACAAACCCTATCAGTACTGTTAATACTCCGGATTCACTATTTTCCAATCCATCTAAATACATTCAAAATAAAATGGCAATGAGAGTTTTGAGCACTAAGTAATAGTTTATAGGTGTTGACAGGACTGATCTTGTCAATATGGTAATTTGTATTTGTCCATCAGCACTTTATATGTTTCATCAAGGATACAAAACGCCTCGATCCAGGTCGGTCCAAGCCTGGTATTCATGATTTCACATGTTATGACGAAACTGTGAATTTCTTTATCACAACACCAGTTTATGGTGTGGGATGTATGTCCAATTTATCAAGCCCCATGAGGATGATAGAAAATCATAGTTGTTGACCAACTATCCAACGACATCTTCAATATGTGACCCAAACACCTCCTGCGTCTCATTTTTATTGGTTATCTACTGTGCTGTCTCACAATAAACCATCTCATTTCCTGTGGGGTTGTACCACCTGACGCCCATCATCTTTATAAGGCATCTCTGTTATCAAAATTGAGGAGTATTCTCTCTTGGATTTTAGTAACATGCTAATTCAGAGCCGTATACTAAAATAGGCAAGATGCATGCGTCAAAAATACTTAAGATGTTAACCCATGAATGGTTTCAGATATTGCAGTAAAGAAAATCTTTGATTTTATTTCATGTGTATATAATATGTAGCTCTTTGAAATTTTTTCACTTTTTTCTACATGTAATACATCAGGTCTGAACCCTGACCATTACATCTCTGTGTTGGGTTACCCCAAACAAGCTTTCATGAGTTCTTATTTACCTGCATAACAAATCTCTTGAGGCTGACTCCATCAAACCCATCTCCTTCCGTATCATAGAACTTGAGGTTGTAGTGGAAGATGAGAGTGCTCTGCATGTGGGCTGGCATTGCAATTCTCACAGTTGCAGCTCCTAAACAAGTTTTTAATAGTCAACAACTGTGGCAGTTTTGAGTGACGCCTCGAAAGGACTGCACATTTCAATTTTGTTCCATTTCAAATAATTTTCTTTTATATACTTAAGATATATTTTAAAATACAATAATAAATATATATATTTTTATTTTCGTATATTTGTACATTACAGAATGTTTAAATTTGTCATTATTTTTAATAAGCAGAGGAAACAAAACACCACTAAAAACAGCACTTCTGAGTTTGTATCTAAGAACTTGTCCAGATAGTTTTTAAAGTGATTCAACGATTATTAATTAAGTGTATTCATTTAAGAAAAGTTTTATCAAATAAAATATAGCTTCTTTAGTGTAGAATTAACATACCTGTTGAATCTGTGTACATAACAGCTTTGGTATTAGCGTCACTAAAGTACAGGCCGTAGCGGAAGAATAGGGACCTGACAAAAGGTAACTCTTCGAAATCCCGCAATGTGATGGGCGTCTTGAGCAACTGCCAGTCTGGCTGCAGGGGGAAGAACTCGTAAATGAACTCTCGAGGATCCGTGAGGAAATAATGGTCATCATATTCATATCTGAAAAATAAGTTAGATGGTAGAAAGATTAAGACTTATTTATAATAATGCAGCTTTTAAAATACTATTTTATTTACATTGAGAACAACTTTTATCATATCAGTAATCATCAACAAATTTTTGTTTCAAACCTTTTACTTACTGGTGGAACTGTTAAAGTAAGAAAATAAATCCAATAAGGTTCTTTAAATTGAATAATACTTGTTGGGAATCAAAAGGGTGTTGTAATTAATCTTCACCAGAGACATCTACTCGAGCTATTTTCAGCTTTCTCATCAAAATAATATTTTTTATTACAACACATCACTGTACAAGTCATCTATTTATAATTAATATCTTTCCAATTTAGAGTAAATATTACAATTGGTTTTACCTTCATTAAGATCGCTAAATAAACTAAAAGCTAAATACTGACCTTAAACTGTCACTCTTCCCTTTGTTGCCTGGACGAGGAGCGTCCTTGGCATTGACCAGGTGCCTGGCTCCCCAGTTACACTGTACAAAACGCCAAGCCCCCGCCACATACACAGCATTCCACGAGTTGCGGAACCTATTGTCTTCGAAGCGGACTCCAGGCTGATAGCCTGCTGACTTGCTGTAACCCTTAATTACCACGCAATGGAGACCCGCATAACTGGAATGCAGAAATTGATATAAAAATATAGTCTATGTTATTTAATAAACTCAGTATAAATATTGGTTATAAATTTGTGTCCAACAAGTATCGATCGATCAATTAATGTATTTAAATAAATGTTTTGTCTACTCGTATTAACATGTGGTCCAATACAATACAACTGAGGTTTATTAAAAATTGTATATTAGTCATAATAATTAATAGATGGATATTTATGGATGTCTCAATTAACATATAAAAAATTAAATTATTAATAGTACCCTACACAATATCCAAATCTAACAAGTGACAGGTGAACAGGTGAATCAACACAAATATTTGAAATTATGGATAAATGAAAAATAGGATCCTAGGAAATAAGGATATGAGGATAGAGATAGCAAGTTTTTTCAGTAAAATGAAGTCTTTTTTACAAGCCAAGAGCTGAGCTTGGAATTGAGAATGCGTATGATTCACCATTAGCATCTTCTCAATTCTCCTCTACGGGATAGAGGCGTGACACTGAACCGGGAAATATAGAATCGAGGCTTTTGAGATCGAACGAAATTCGAAAGTCACCGTATTATATATCCTTATCAAAATATTCCCTTCATGAAACATAAAGCAGTTGTCAACTATCAACTCTGAGCTCCAGTCCAATATAATTCATGCCAAGCACAAAATGTCTTAATGATTTTTGTTCTTTAATAACATGTTTGTATACAGCAGAAATTTCCAAAACACAATTTAACACGTTCCGCGCCGCGTAGGTCACCGGTGACCTACCATGTTTTTGACCAGGGCGCCACATAGGTCACCGGTGACCTACGTGTTTTTTTTTTATAAACAGTTCCAGTGCGCCAGCGGACACATTTACTAGGAATTTTAACATTGAATGTGACCTATACGGCGCCCCTGAATATAATGCACATAAAAACTTCAAAAAATTTTGTTTGAAAATGCAATTATTTTTAATAAACCTCCAGGTGTACATGAGCAAGCTATATAATTAAAAATTAAGTTTAATTAATAAATGATGTAAGGAATATGAATGAAGAGGGTACAATATAATCCAAAGAGAGCATTCATAATAGCAAAACATTGAATGTTACCCTTACGGTGAATGAAAAGCTTTTGATACCCCTGAGGCGGCCCGGCCCATTGACAATGATACCCTTGTATATGTTTATTGAATAGAACTATAACTAGTACATGCATATATAAACGGAATTACATATAAAATGAAACTAAGCGCAATTTTTTTATAGTATATTCAAAAATAATAATCAGTAGGCACAAAATATCGAATTAGCATAATCAATTTACAATATCAGAAAAACACACAAGATTACAACTTATAAAATTACAAGTCCAAAAACATATAAATTACAACCTAAAAAATTAGAAATACAAAAAAAAAAAAATACAACTACATGTTCTTATTTCTATGATCTGTATTGAAGCAGGATAAACAATAGTGGGGTTGACCATCACACCCACCACAATTCTGTTTGGCAGCAATTTCTCCGCGATTCAACTTTTGGCCGGTTACTTCTTTCGGTAATCCTCGCCGATTTATTTGAATTGTTCCTAACAGATGGGTTTTCTCAGCCAAAAGTTTATTTGCCAGATCTAGACTAGTGTACCAATTGTCAGTACACACAGTATGACCTTTACGTAAAAGTGGATTGGATAAGGTCATCACAACATGTGTTGGTACCGATCCCTGAATCCAATACCTCTTTCCAGTATATACCTGCAAACTATACGTATATCCGGAACTTGTGCATAGTTTAAAAAATTTTAGGCCGTATCTATGTCGCTTCGATTTCATGTATTGGCGAAACGATATCCTTCCTCGAAAGGGAATCATACTCTCGTCAATGCAAATATTTTCTTCAGGATCGAAATATTTTTTAAAATTCTCGTTTAGTGCATCGACGACATATCTCACTTTAGCTAGACGATCTTCGGGGTCAGCAGTCATATTGTCGGTAAAATGTAACATTTGAAGCAGAATTTCGAATCTATTTCGGCTCATTACGGTTTGCGGGAATGTCTGTTTGAACGCAATGTCTCTGCTCCAATATAAATACAACCTTGGAAGTTTCACCAACCCCATCCAAATTATAAGTCCAAAAAACCTCTTCATTTCATTCTTGTTGGTAGGTGACCATTGATGTAACCGGGAAGATGATCCCAAAACTTTGCTTTCAATTACTTGCACTGCATATCGATTAGTTTCTCTTGAGATAGCTTCGAAAATGTCATCTGTTACCAAGAGTTGGAAAAACTCAAATGGTTTTCCATTAAGTAACGTCTCCGAAATTTCAGCCTGACTCCTGAACAACTCACAAATGGTGGCATATTAGTTGTGGCACCCACGGGATTGAACCACATATTATCATCAACACTGTCATCAGAAACACTAGTATCAATCACATTTATTTCCGATTCACTTTCACTCTCTTCCTCTGGTAGTAATTGTCGACGAAGGATAATATTTGGGACGCTGGTAAATGAACCCATTCCATTAGCTGAAAGACAGTATCTAAGTGATATCCTACACAAAAGAAAAGAGAATAAAACGGAGTACAAACCAAACCCAAAATTATCACAAGAAAAGCAAAACAATATCTACCATAGTAATTACTAATTAGGTTTTACAAAATTACAATTATTTGTTTGCGTCCATTATTTCTTATCTCTGCAGCAAATCCTATTTTCTAAGTGAAAAATAATAGAACGGTTTATTTTTTTCAAGGAACTAGCCTCTACAATTAGGCTAGGGGGTATAGAAGAGATTCCAGGGATAACATAATGAATGGGACCATCCATTTGTCACACTGGAAATTTTGGACTACAAAAGTTTATGTTGTATATACATGTATTACCGTACGACGCCGCGTAGGTCACCGGTGACCTACGCTCACAATATCACCTAAAATCAGTTTATTTTTAAAAATAAATCATTATTTATGAAGCCTATATATGTATACATAATATAAACTATAATTTGTTTAATGGCGCAGGTACTCATTTTCTCAAAATGTACTGCGGCACGCAACGTGTTAACAAAATAATTGTTATGTAAAATTTTGAATTTTAGCCAGCGTTGTTATACTTTACAGAAGATTTACTGTCGATGAGTGGCATAATAAGTTGTATGTACAATAAATGGCTGTAAAATTGAAAAAAACTGGTGTAACATACATTTAACATTATAAAACTTATTTTAAGTGAAGTGTTTAGCTGGCTGTAAAAACTATTATACTAATCCTTGTTTTCTATAGACATTACCATTTTTTTCTTTTTTATGTCATTTAATTTCATAAATATTTTTTTACAGTGTTTATTTATTGAAAAAATAGCATTTTTTACTAAATAAAAATAAAAAAATTAAAAATTTGAAAAATTTGCATATTTTGGATCACATATGGTGCGATGCATTCACTAATGTATAATACAATGACACCGAAAGAAAAATACTCAAAAGAAAATACAAAGTTAATTGAATTACGAAATAAAATAATTTAAAAATACATATAATAATCAGTCTCCCCTCCCCTCCCAGTCAAGATTGGGGAAATACCAGAGAAGGACCCTCCTGAACTCAACAATATCTAAATTTAAAAAAATTCAGTGTTGTTTTTTATTTCTTGTATAATTTTGAATACATTAGCAGCTTATCCATAAATAATGTAATGAATAAATAATAGACATTTGAGTTGATAATTTGTAATATTTATGTTTTAAAAGTTTTATGAAATTTGTTTACAATCAGCTCTTTAGTAACCTTGGTATATTAAATATAAGAAATATTATATGTTCAGACTACTTTATATGTCAAACAGTTATGTTTTAGACAAAATTATGGGCCAATCTGTAATCCAAATGAGGAAAATGAAAAACACATGCTGTAAAACAGTTTTAATTGTTTTCGTAAAGTGTTTTAGCAAAATAATAAAGTTAATATAAATTCATTCTTGACTAAATTATGTATATTTGTATTTCTCACTAAAGATTTTGATTATAAATGTCAGATGTCCAATGTTAGAATTAATATTTTTTTAATATCTCAAATCAAAGACTAAAATGAAATTTAGTCTCGGATACTATTTGGGAGTCACTTTTTTTACAAATTTACAAACACAAATACTTATACGTAAATACACTACAACATGATAAATATTATTATTATTATTACTATGCTCGTAGATAGGCAGCATCAATGCTGTTAATATCTATATCAAATTTAACTGCCATATGTTCATTAAAAAAGCAAAAGAAAAATAAAAAAATAATTGAAAGAAAACATCACCAAAACAGCGTTTCTGGATTTGTATGTAAGAACTTGTCCAGATTGTTTTAAAACTGGTTCAATGGTATACGCTTTGCAGTTTATTTTTTTCTGATCACTTTTCTATTTTTTTTTACTTAATATGTATATGAGTACAGTCATCCCATGGTATCCACGAGGAATTGGTTCCAGGATAAAATAACACAGTATTTGCATATAACCTAAGCACATCATATAGTGTATAGTCTATTTAAAATATACTTAGGTAATCTAGAAATGAATTTAAGTAATCTAGAGATGATTTTATCTCTAGATTACTAAACATACCTAAAACATTGATTAGGGAATCATGACAAGAAAATAAAATGTGCATATTAAGTTTAAACGTAACTATTACTCTATAGTACACATCAATTACAATGTAACATTTTCTTTCATTTTACACTTACATATTGCTTTTGTTTAATAACAAAAACCTTGTTTTGTTTTGCATTTTGAAACTTCTTGGATTTTTTAAAAATATTTTCAATCTAGTTGTTAGGATCTGCGGATATGGAGGACTGACTGTAATACATTTTCAAATATCATGAAGCTTCTTAATGCTAAGCTTATAATTTATTTTCTTCATAGTCTATGCATTATTTATGAAATTCACTTGGTTTTTCTGATGCAGGGTTGGTCAAAAACCAAATTACCTCATGGCAAAATGTATGGCCCTAAATCCCCTAGAACAAGTATGTGAGGAACAACTTTTCACAATATGAGCAGAAGTGTAGCAGATGCAGAGTTGAGAGTGTGCCAGTCTCCATCTTTAAAACATAACACGATTTGTAAAGAGCAATATAAATAATACCTGCAGAGACGCTTGAAGAGGACATGGTAGCTCTCAGTGCCATGCTTGATGCCGCGTAACAAGCCCATGGGTGTATCTCCGCGAAGGTTGTCGTCAAACTGCATGGTGTTCAAGTTTTTCACCGTGATCCAGCGGAATATTGTTCTACAAAGATAAAATTAAAAATAGCATTAAGTACTTTATAGAGTTAAGACAATTTCGATCAGATTATTTAATTACTTTTTTTATTTATTGCAAAATAATATTTTTAAAATATATAACTGTTTGTGATAGGTTGAACACTGAGACTATCACAGTTAATAAAATTTTAAGAGTATTTGTTCTAGTTCCCTTAGTAAATTCTACAGTAAATCCTATGAAAATCCTATGAATAATGAATTAAAGAAATATCAAATAAAGAACTGAAAAAATATGACAGTGATGAATATAAATATTATTGTATTTTATTTGGCCTAGATAAATAGTAAATTTTTTGTAAGAATTGTACAGACATATACATGTACCTAGCTTTTTCAATATCTGATCCAGATCTTCCCACCAGCTGTCTGACCAAGTCTGTGAAAGTCTTCTGATCTTCTTGGGCAACCTGCAACACACATTTGAATATGACTTACAAGACATACAGTAGTACAGGTTTAAGGCTGGATTAGTAAGGAAGGTACTTTTATCGCTAATTTCTATAAAGAAACCAAGGGAAGTATTAACTACAAAGAAAGTCTTTGTGCCTTTTTCGATATACGATATTAACTTATTCGGTTTCTGGCCGAGTACAATGTAGATGAACCCTTGACTAGAAGGAACCATTCCTATTTTTTAAGTACTATCTGGAAATAAATCCAAAACAGCACAGTGGAAAACAATAGTCTTATTAACCAGGCCATGGATGTTGTCTATCATAATATATCAACAGCTCTCATAATTTCAAGAGAGTACACATTCTTCTTATCATGTCAAAGGTACTAAATTGTTTACACCGAGAATTCTGCCACATAGACAGCACAGGGCGTTCCACAAATCAAGCCCTCCTTGGTGCAAGACATGGGATTTTTCGGATACTACAGAAAGTATCACATTAACTTCTTCTCACTGCAGATACAGAGAGTCGATCCTTCATGCAACATTGCTCATTAAGACAAATACTACATGTCAAAATGGAGAATAGCGCACACATTACAACAGTATTTTTTCAGCATTAGTTTATTCTCAAACCAAGTTTCTCACCGATATAGCTATCTGATCAACTTCGGCAAACTCTGCGGGATCACTGTAGATGTGGAACTTGGTGAGCTGGGGTGGATGTGGAGGGGGAGCTCGAGCCGGGTATGGTGCTCCACCTTCAGCCCCCGGGGGTGCATCCTCGAACAGTGACTCTGCACGCATGTATTCTGAGCGCTTTTCATTAATCAGCTCTAACATCTCATGGGACTGCTTCTCTACTAGAGCAGCAGTGGCAGCTCTGGAAAGTGATAGAGGTGTTGAGTATAACAGACTATGTAATACTAGGTTACCACTAAACAAATTAAAATTAAGCTAAGAAATGAGAAGCCAAGAACTTGTCTTTATTTAATTTTTATAGCATCATATATTAATTTGTATTTATCCTACATCTTGATATTTAATCCATAAACATTGTGAGCTCTACAGGGAACTCTGAGTCCCTGTAGAGCTCACAATGATAGCTCACATTGATAGTTGGTGCATGTACATCAAATGCCAGAGACACAAATCCCAAAATGCATCCTAAATAGGAAGCCTGATGAATAATGACGAGTTGGCAGGCCAAGATTGAAATGGGTGGACAACGTATCTAGGGACATGATACTGAAAATAGGTAACTGGTGTGAATAAGTAACTATCTAGGACTGAGATTGGTGGGGGCCATGGCTAGATGATAGTGCAAAAGATGATGATGAGATACTGTAACATATTTCTATTTATCTCTCTACATATTTACCTCTCATGTTCCAGCATTTTCCTTGTGATGCTCTCCTTTTTCTTGTCCCTCCTCAGTGTCATGTTCTTCTCTAAGTCATCCTTCTCCTGCTGGTGTCGCAGCGTGAGCACATTCTGTTCCTCGGGCTTCTTCCTCTTTACCTGCATTTCTTTCTCAAATCTGTGTGTGAGTCGTTCCAGTTCCTTTTCCCACTCATCCTTAAATCAAACCAAAATAATTTTATATTTAATTAAAATTGGATGTTATCAAATGTAGTTTAAAATTATATAGATGTTGCATAAGAATTTTAATAGTAATCACTATTACTAGTCTATAAAAACAATTATTTGAACAAATGACTTAATCTTTTAAAATTTCTAATTAATATTTTATTGAATTAAGTTGAACCTTTGGGTGAAAGATCTGCATTCCACTACTTGCCCAAAATTGTTGAATGGACTGATGAAAAGACACATAGCTATAAAAATATTGTTCCCATGATAAAATATATTTGAATATAATATTTTGCTTCAATTTCATTTTATATTAATTTGAGTTATTTTTATATCTAAATTTAATTTCCCTTTCATGTAGATTGTTCACTGTCTTGATTTTATTATTTCATGTAATACGTAAGTGGACAGTGCAAAGGCGAGTGGATGCCTGGTAGATGAAGACCAAGGAAATATAGTTGGATCAAGTGTATATTTTGCAAGAAGGAAATGTCATAGAAATTGTAGGAGCTGTTTGAAACGGTATATGGATGTAGAAGAGATAAAAGATGTGTGTTGCAATAAGAAAGTGTAGCGCTCTCTCCTTATATGTATGTATATAATATGTGAAAATAATTCATTAATATTTATTCATAAATGTTAACATTTCAAATATTATTTATGTTATATTTATTTATGGCTATATAATGTTGAAGATCACTTTTGATGGGTGAATGGCAAAAAAACAAGATAGAAGAAAAATGACATTTGTGAAACTAATGAGTTGACAGCTTTATTAAACTTTTATCTTCAAAAAATTTGGATACGCTAAATTTTGAATCTGTTTGTTTTGGTTTGACCACTTAAGACACTAAAACGAATGTATGGCATGTGTGTAAGTATCCATCTTTACTAACCCGAATTGACACATACAAATTTAATCTTAATTGCTATTCCAGCATTTGTCAAATAAATTTTAACAATCAATAAATTTACAAGGTGATCATTTGTAACCAAAAATATTATCTGGTACATAAAAAGTTGAAAAGTGTTAAGGATTTGCCTTTGCTGCAGGCTCTGTGGAACGCGGAATGCCGAATGGACTGGAGAAGAATATGCACAATATACAGCAGTTTCAATATAGGTCATGTTCCTTAGCAATAAAGTCATGATGCAGAAAAGAAGTAAAAAGTTTTTTCCCAACCCGGGCATAAAGCAGTTAAAGTAATTTTCTTCAAAACATTTAGTTACTTTTGAAATCGTATATGAACTTATATATAACCCTTGTCTTCCTCCTTAGGGTGATGGGTGAACCTTCTGTACAAGACATCCACCTCGTTGTGGTGTAAGTGAACATAGTATAACCTACCCTGAACTCATCCCGTATTCGTCTATCTTCCTCTTCACGGTGGCGGGCAAACTTCCTGTACAGGTCATCCTCCTCCTGGCGGTGTTTCATCTCCAGTTGCGTCTGTTCATCTCGGTCCTAGAACAAAGTTATATTCTTATTAGTTTTATTTTATAATCACAGAATTGTCATTATACAAAAACAATGTTACACTTTAATAATTCTGAACAGATAGTCCACTAGTAGCCTCTCATACCAATTCCATGCCATGCAGTAACTTGAAAAACTGTTGAAAAATATCCTTCAGACTTTACTCAGTAGAAATTTAGTAGAACAATATGAATATTTAAAAAAAAGGTTGAAAATTTTAGGCATTATCCAATAGAGTGAACTTGCAAGGGATAAAGAAGCTCGGAGAAGAATAGCTCATCAGACTTATCCCTCAATGGAGTTAATGTTAGTTAGTAACTTATTCAAAATTCTGAAGATGTTTGGAGAAACTCTAAACATTTTGGATGAAATTTTTATATTTTATTGTATTGTAATTACACTTTTGTTATATACAGTACAACTGGTAGGTTAATTACCATGTGGTAATCTCTCCCAACTAACTAGAAGCATGTTCCTGAAGCCGGATGAAAAATTGGTTACCAACAGAATTTAACCCACAACCTCTGGGTTGGAAGTCAGGTGATTTATTAACAAGGCCATGGAGGTCGTTATTTAAAAAATTGTAAAATTTAAAGATAAATGTTGCCTAATTATCACACATTATTGTCGATAATAATTTAGACTCTGATTTGTAATAACATATGTCACATTATTTTCACTGTTGTAAATAAAATAAGGTGTGCGCTGCAATAATTTAATTATAAAATTGAAATTATGTCTCTTTATCCACATCCTGAAATATTGTTCAATAAATATTTGTGGCGAGTGAAAACTGGTCGAATTTGACATTCAGCTTTCAATTGGTGTGTCAGGCGATAATTTTATATTTAATGAGGTCTTTTATTTAGGATATTGATATAAAATGTGTTTATAGGAGTAGTAAGTAATTAACCCCCTGAATATTTTATATACGAGTACATACATGTACAACCACTGTTTTATAACAGTTAGAAACGTTATAAAAAAAAATCTGAAACCATGCATGACATGGGTTAATTATTGTCTAGATATAAAATTGATAATGTATACTGTGTACATTTTTATAGACCACATACTCATATTTATTTCATCCACGGTCGCTACCAAATTCAAAATAATATCCTGCAATTTTTATATACAATCAACCAAGGAAATTAAAGTTTTCTAAAATATATATTTTACTTTAAGTATAACATTATTTATGTTTAGCGGGTATACATTTTAAGAGTTGAGATTCACCGATTTACTTAACACATTCAATACTGAAAATGGTTATAGGCATTCGTGCAAACTTTTGCTGGGTGCTCAAAACACCTCTCACCGTTCTATTCCCAATTTCATTACATGGATTTAAAAACAAGTTAGCCTGGAGTAACCTAACGGAACTGATAGGGGTTTCAAGGACACTTTTTCTTTCTTAATCGCATGTTCAATGCTGAACCTCCATCATCTATGTTCCCACTCTACACAGCACAATGGAGAATACTAGAAATTTAACTAAACTTTAATGGTATATATGACAATAAATTACACCTGCTCTCCCATTTTTACTTCTTTTCAAGAACTCTAAATATTTTTAAGCACAGCCCTGATTTTAAAACTAATTATTTAGCAGTCAATGAGTTCGTTTTTGTTAAAAGTTTAACTCAAAAAGCAAGAGAACTATTAAGTAACATCTTAAGAATTAGCAACGTTAAACAGGATATTTTCTCCAGCAATAAAACCAACTTCTAATTTGAATATTTAATCAGCAAGAATATTTCAATTAGTTAAATACCAGGGTCATCTTAATCAATTATTACAGGACGTCAACATGACATAAATATGGCAATTTATTTCATTATTTACATGTTCTTCTGAATGTTAATTTAATCTGAACATTTCTCAACATCTCAAAATACTAAACTAGATATATTTATCTCAACATGGTAATAATTTAACATGCTTTCAAAGGAAATCAAGATTTAGTGCCTTATTGAAATGGCTTTCATTTTTTAACAAAAAACGTAGTAAGAAAAATAGTAAAGCTTGATTTTAACTCGGGGGGTTTTGGGTTCGATTCCCGATGGCAGCTGAAAAAAAAAGTCCCATTCTTGGTAAAAGAGTTCAATTACATCCAGAATGAAAGGATGGCTGCTGGGATTTGCCCGCGACTTTGGCTATGAAAGTGTTGGTCTATTAAATAATATTACACATATAATGGTGTTTTGTTTAAAATAATGTTTATTATGAGTTAGAACAAAGAGCTTTTTTGTAGAAATAATTAAATGCTAAGCCTAGTTTACTACATTGTTTTGATAGATCTCTGACAGATGAGCCAATGTATTGAATTTGATAGATCTCTGACAGATGAGCCAACATATTTAATTTGATAGATCTCTGACAGATGAGCCAACGTATTTAATTTGATAGATCTCTGACAGATGAGCCAACGTATTTACTTTGATAGATCTCTGACAGATGAGCCAACGTATTTAATTTGATAGATCTCTGACAGATGAGTCAACGTATTTAATTTAAAGTGCTACTGGTACACTTGTCTCCAATTCGCTTTATATTTTTTTTCTCTCTGATGATATCACATCGTCTAAGACTCTTCAAAGATTATAAGGAAGCCATTAATTTAAGTTGAAAGTCGTCCTTCGTAGCTTAGTTGGTAAGATGCATTACTTCCACTCACAGGTTTTGGATTTGATCGATTCCAAATAGTATTTGATAAAAAGACAAAGTGTCCCAGTCCGTTAATAATACTCAAGCATGTTAGATGTGTGTAAGCGTTGTTACCGCTTCCTTGCGGGGTAGTATTGTGAATACGCGTGATGAACACCCAAGAATTCGGAGAGGGCAGAGTGCCAAACCTTACCTATTACGACATACATTTCCCACCTTCTCTACATCTTACCCAGTTGAATTGTTAGTGGAGACTTAATAGTTGGATTCCCAATGCATCACACTACGAGTTACTCACAACCTGCCTTTTGATGAACTGTGAATTGATCATAGCATGCTCATGATACATTATGGGCATAATGTTTTTCTTCTCAGGTGTTTACATCAATTCTCGGTACATGCTTTTCCACTGGATTTATTCGGCTCTTTAATTTATTTTCCACGTTTCACTCTCATTCAGCAATATTGTCTGAGAACATAATTCCCAAGTAGCAAAATTCTTCAATTCGTTATATTTTTTCATTGTTCATAAATCAAATTTATTTTTCATTTCATTCTTTTCAATTAAAATGATTATGGATATTGCAACATTCATTGTATAGTATTACACTTTCGTTGTATTCAGTACAAAATGGCGGGATCATTGCCATGTGGCAATCTGTTCCAACCAACCAAAAATCTGTTATGGAGGCCTAAGTGAAAAGCAGACTGAACTCCTTTTTTATTATTTATTTTAATATGGGTTCCAGCGGGATTTGAACCCGCAACCTCCGGGCTGGGAGACAGGCGTCTAAACAACTAGGCCACGGAGGTCGTCATTCCTTCTCAGGTTTAGAAAATAATCATTAATTTAATTTAAGTAAAATGGCTGAAGATTAAGCGTTAAATTGATTTTTTTCCTGCATATTTCATAAAAAATATTAAGTTTTGTTAACACTATAGACTTTTTATGCGTGTTATATCCTATAGCATGACGGCCGTATATGGTTTGCCGCCACTGTTAGCCATTTTACGTTGTATTTTTTAATGTAGATTAACGTGGCCACGGAATATTGGATGAATGGAGCGAAACAGCGGACAGGAGCAGCCATATAAAGAGAACGAATAATGTAAATACTATTTGCATAGATAATGAACCCATGTGGGCAATCAACTTGCAAGAACCGCACACAACAGTGAACATAAAAATAGAATCGAACCAAAACCAGAACAGTGGAATCAAGTAAACGCTGGGTGACCGTGTTACCCTGTTTCGAGATTGATATTTTATTTATTGCTGAGGTCATTTGCGTAAATGCGTAGGCTACCATATATGCAAATTTTATAAAAAAATATATATTTAAAATGGCTTATTTTATTGTATCATTATTTAGTTAGGCTCCAGTATTTCCAACAATGGAGGGTGCGAGGCTGAGGTGAAAAAAGGGTTTGGAATGGCAAAAACCGCGATATCAAAGCTGGAACTATTAAAATCACGACGAAAATGCGCCAAGTTAAAGACTTGGATTTAACAACTACCCTTCGAACCACGGAGGGCAGAGATGGATGGAAAAAAGTCGTCGAAGGCAATCATGGGAGTCACGATGATCAGTCATGGGAGTCACGATGATCAGTCATGGGAGTCACGATGATCAGTCATGAGTTATACGACACGTGGTGATGATGATGATTCTATTGTATAATATTACACTTATATTGTCTACAGAGCAACTTGATGGATGTATTACCATGTGGAAATCTCTTCTAACTTATCAGAAATATGACGATATTCGACGAAATTGGTAAAACGCCTGTCTTCCGATTCGGGGGGTTGCAGGTTTGATTTGTATTGGTATCCGATTAAAAAAAAAAGGATTCCAGTCTGGTTTTCATCAAATGTCTATTTGACATCTTCATGGTTGGTTTGAGAATATTGCCATTTGGCAATAAGTTCGCCAGATTGTATTGTATACATCAAAAGTTCGCCAGATTGTATTGTATATATCAAAAATAGTATTGTAATACCAATTATAATTATTAAAAAAATGATGAAAAAGAAGACTTCATATTTGAAAATCAAGAAAAAATGTTGGCTAATAAACGTCGTTTACCAAGTTCGAGATAAAACAGAGGCCCAGAAGTAAAGATTCAATGGTAAAAATTTACTCGTGCAGGTAAAAATAAATACCAAGATTGTCGATCATTGTTATGTTTGATAGATCTGGTCAAAACTGAAATGTCAAAAAACGATGAGGACTTTGTAAAATGGAGACAAGCAATCATAAAAGTGCTAAACCAGAAAATACATAGTGCTAAACCAGATATACATACAATCAACCCATTTTCCTGCTGGAGGCATAGCAGCAGACTCTTCCTGCTGGAGGCATAGCAGCAGATCTCAACATACATATTTCACCTCTTCCGCATACACCTGTTACAGCTCGTACGATTTCTCTTACTTTTCCTTATTTCAAAATATAATTCACTTGATCCAACCATACTTTTCTTTGTTTTCCTCTTAACTAGAAAATATTAACGTAGATTTGTGCTACTAGCTTAGTAAAAGGTCACAAAGTTTAGTTCTTTTACAAAAAAAAGGGAGCAAAACCAAACATGTCGCACAAAATAAATTAACAATATTTTTTAATGTCCCCAATGCCCGGGAAAATAAAGTAAGAGAAAACGCCACATCATAAGGATTTAATACCTTGATAATACGGATCTGCCGGATTTCAAATCCATGACGATAAAAATCCATTAAATACATTTTTTGGTTTATTTGAAATACATATACCTCAAATGAAGTAATAAGAGATGATTGTTAACTTAAGGCTGATGTGTTAAGTAAGATGAATAAGAGTACTTTAAGATGGTTAGAGCGTGTAGAACGAACGAACGAGAAATACTAACAAAACAGATAAACAGAGCAGATGCGAGTGGAAGGCGTATGAGAGGAAGACCAAGGATAGTATGATTGGATCAAGTGCATTAATACTATTCTGAAAGAAGGAAAAATACATAGAAAGTCAGATAAATCGTAGAGGTTGTATGAGGTGTATGGGTGTGGAAGAGGTTAAGGGTGTCCGTCGAATTAGGAAAGTATAGCGATATGTCCTCTCTGCCTACCCCGACAGGGAAATGATGGTATGTATGTACATACATCTCAATCCCATATGTGTTTAAGTATAAAACTAGTTAAATGGATATTTCATAGTTAAATTCCGTCATCAAAAAATGTTGATCCATACAAGTTCATACAAAACGGTCCTCAATTATCTAAGAACAGGTAAAACGTGGGTTGGATCCTTTATGCATATTGACATTCAAATAAAAATGCTTCACATAGTTAAAATGTATTGCCAAATAACAATATTAAGTGACGTGAGTAAAAGTCACGCACATCGTCCTAAGAGTAGCTGTTAAGTGGCATCGTCAGTAGTTTTTATTTATAATACGAGTACTTGCGTAGCATGCTACTTTAGATTTGAAAGTAGCTATAATAGTGTTACTTTTTAAAGTGGCTTTAACAATACTGCAAAATAAGTATCTACCATGATACTTTAAATTATATTTTTATCTAGAAAACTTATCACAAGTTAAAATGTTAGGAGATCATGTTTTGGTCAAAATACGCACGAATAAGATAACATTGAAGCAATTACAAACATGTTGAATGTACGAACCAGATTGATACTGACTGATAACAATACATACACGAATACTCAGTACTCCGCTCGCCTCAGTCGCCAGTGCGTTATCAGCAACGGCTCGGTAAAGTGTTCCCATATCTGCATTATCGCCATGTTACGCGTATAAAGTTTACAGTTACAAAAATATATAATATTGTTCTTTGTCGAAACAAATTCAGTGCTTAGTCTCGGTTAACAACATCAGAATAACAATGAACCAGTTGATAAAATCGTTAGGCGTCGTTGCACGGACCTCCAGTCGGAGATTTTACCGTGCCGAAATTTCTGCTATCAACAGTCAGTGTGACGTAAACTCTGATATTTACAAGGAGAATTACGGATTTATGAGAACACTTGTGGACGATGTGAGGGATAAAACATTACAAGCCAGAGAGGGCGGAGGAGAAAAGGCGAGAAAAGCCCAAACTGCTAAAGGTAAACTCGATGCTAGAACTAGAGTTGAACTTTTGGCTGATCCTGGTTCTGATATTATTGAACTTTCACCATTGGCTGGACCCCCCGTGAGCGCAGGATTGTTAACGGCTATTGCTCGAGTCCACGGAAGACCTATTGTTATAGTAGCGAATGACCCAACGGTCAAAGGAGGTACATATTTTCCAATAACTGTGAAGAAGCATCTTCGTGCTCAAGAAATAGCTCAGCAATGTCATCTTCCGTGTGTTTATTTGGTGGACAGTGGTGGCGCTCATCTTCCGGAGCAAGCTGAAGTGTTTCCGGACAGAGATCACTTCGGAAGAATATTTTACAACCAAGCCAATATGTCGGCATTAGGGATTCCTCAGGTATCGATCGTTCTTGGATCTTGTACAGCCGGCGGTGCGTATATTCCAGCAATGTCTGACGAAAGTGTTATTGTGAGAAACCAAGGTACTGTCTTTTTGGCTGGACCTCCATTGGTCAAAGCGTCTACTGGGGAACAAGTCACCGCGGAGCAGTTGGGTGGAGCAGATCTGCATTGCCGTGTCTCCGGAGTGACAGATCATTATGCCCAGGATGATGAGCATGCTCTACATATAGCTAGAAATATTATCAAAAATCTATCATGGCCAAATGTTCCATCCAAAGTACAAGGATTGCCTGAAGAAGTGGAGGAACCGCTTTATGATGCTGAAGAGTTGTATGGAATTATAGGGACTAATTTGCAAAGACCATTCGATATTCGAGAAGTTATTGCAAGATTAGTCGACGGCAGCAGGTTTCACGAATTTAAAGAGCTATATGGCGAAACACTGGTTTGTGGATTTTCAAAATTGTACGGAAAACCTGTTGGAATTATTGGAAACAATGGCGTGCTGCAATCAGAAGGAGCTCTGAAAGGAGCACATTTTATTGAACTTTGTGCAGCTCGAAAAATTCCCTTAATTTTCCTTCAAAATATAACTGGGTTCATGGTTGGTAGAGACGCCGAAGCTGGTGGTATAGCAAAGAATGGAGCAAAGATGGTAACAGCTGTGAGCTGTTTCAAAGGACCTAAATTAACGGTTATTGTTGGAGGAAGTTACGGAGCTGGTAACTACGGAATGAGTGGAAGAGCATATTCTCCTAATTTCCTTTACACGTGGCCGAATGCGAGGATCTCTGTAATGGGTGGACCTCAGGCAGCAGGAGTGCTGTGCCAAGTAGCCAGAGACAAAGCTGCGAGAGAGGGAAAACCGTGGACAGAAGAGCAGGAGAATAAAATAAGAGTGCCGTTGGAGGAACAATTCGAGCGAGAGGGCGCTCCAACATTCGGTTCTGCTAGACTCTGGGACGACGGGATATTGGACCCTGTAGACACGAGGCGAGCCCTGGGGTTGAGTCTCGCTGCAGCCCTTAATGCTCCATTCCCAGAGACCAAATTTGGAATATTCAGAATGTAAACAAAAATCACATAAGTAAAAAATGGAAAATTTACGTAAATATTTTTTAATATATATATTGAAACAAACTATCTTTGCACTATGTTATTTATTTAACCATTAAAATATATATTTTGAAAAAAAATCTAGTCAAATACACAACCTAAAACTGATACAGATTTAGCATTAATTTCCAGACATTTAATTTTTTTAGTATTTATGCATTAACATAAATATAGTCGAAACAACGACACTCAGTGCTCTAATTTATTAGACACTTGTCTCTAGCTCAGAGGTGGCGGTTTCGGTAAACTAAGTTTTTTAAAGAGTATTTCAGTCTAGTTCTCACTTAATACCTCTTCAATATCTTCCTGGTTGGTTAGAAGAGATTGCCACAAGGTAATAAACTCACCAGGTAGTATTGTATATTTTAATTTTATTTCAACGGTCATTATTTTTGATTCAACATATTTAAAAAAAACAACTAAAATTCAACATTGAGATGTAAGCAATGTTATACAATAGTGTATACCAGTGCTTCTCAAATTAGGGGCCGCGGCCCCCTAGGGGTGCGCGGGATTTCTCGTGGGGGTCGCGAAAATATTCAGTACAAAGTACAAATATTCATGTGAGTATTAAATTGTTTCATGTGAGTATAGTTTTTATTTAAAAAAAAGTTTTTAAGCAAGTTACTATAATTTTGTGTTGAATATAAATATGTGTATTTTAATTGTAATAATTATTGCCAAAGAAATCTTCAACTATAAAAAAAGTTTTTGGGGGGGGGGGGGGATTAATTACTTCAGATTTAGGGGGCCGTTACATGAAAGTAATTGGGAAGCACTGGTGTATACAACAAATTTGTAATACATAACAAACAATACAAAACAACTAATCATAACCACAACAAGAAACACTTACAAGTATGTGTCTGATTATATTTTTTCACATACATACTCGTATATACCATCACACCTGTGTGGGTAGGCAAAAAAGGAAAGAGCGCCAGACTTTTATATCGCGACACACTTCTACATTCATACACCTTCTCATACTAGGTTAGTCAAAAAGTTTTGAAAGTGGAAATGAAAATACATTTTTTTTGGGGGGAAATCATTTTTATTGCTCAGTATAGTCTCCCATAAGATTAATACACTTGGTCCAACGATCTTCCAACTTTGTTGTCCCATCACGGAAGTGACTTTCTGGAAGGCCTGCAAAATACTCCTCTACGACGGCTATAACCTCTTCGTTTGATGAAAAATGCTTTCCACGAAGGAATTTTTTAAGGTGTGAGAACAGCCAGAAGTCAGAGAGAGCTAAATCTGGCGAATAGGGTGGATGCTGCAACAATTCGTACCCCAATTCACTGATTTTCGCGATGTTTTTTTGAGCTGTGTGAGCAGGTGCATTGTCTTGATGAAAAGTGATTTTTTTCTTCTGCAAACCGGGTCTTTTTTCACAACTTTTTTTCATCCAACTGGTCCAAAAGGTCACAATAATAATCAGAGTTGATTGTCTTACCAGTTTGGAAATAATCTATCAATAAAATTCCTTTTGCATCCCAAAAAACTGACGCTAACACCTTCTTGGCCGATTTCTGGACACGAACTCGCTTCGGAGCCAAAGTGCCTGGTTCACATCACTCCTTAGCCTCTTGTTTTGATTCAGGATCATGGTGGAAGACCTAAGTCTTATCCATAGTGATGAATCGACGCAGAAAATCCTTTTTATTCTTTCGAAATTACTCCAAATGTTGCTCAGAAACTCGCATTTGAACGTGTTTTTGTTGCATTGTTAGCAAATGCGGCACCCATTGTGCACACAGTTTTTTGAAACTCAAAACTTCAGCCAAAATATGCCATGTTGTTCCAAATGAGATGCCTATGGTGTCAGCTATCACATCCACAGTCGATCGATGATCTTCCAAAACCATATCCTGTATTTTCGCTATGATTTCTGGTGTTGATGCACTTTTTGGACGTCCTGAGCGTGGATCGTCTTCAACGCTTGTACGGCCACGCTTAAACTCCAAAACCCATCGGTGAACGGTTGGAAATGAAGGAGAAGACTCCTTTAATACTTTCACTATCTTTGCATCGATCTCAGTAGCCGATAAACTTTCCAAAACAAAGAATTTAATCACTGCACGATATTCGGATTTTTCCATTGTTAAAAAATACACTGACACGTCAACTTCAAATGGCTTGTAAACAAAGAATGAATTGGCAGATCGAAATGAAATTTTGAGTACGTTCTTATGAAAGATGAAATATTAAAATGGCGTAAAAATTTTGGTTTTTCTACTGCTCCATAGATGTCGCTTTCAAAACTTATTGACTAACCTATTACAGTTCCTACGATTCCTCGGACTTTTTACATTTTCTACTTTCAAAATGATTAATATTTTCACGACGTTGAAACATATTTGTTATTACTTACTCCTTTGAAATATATTTTTCTTGAGATATTTTTACCTTGTTTGCAGATATAGTCTGCATACCTACTAAAATTTTAATTAAAATATATGATTCATAAATTGAATTTTAAAAAAATAAGTAGGTATTTCAAATTGAGCTTAGCGAACTGGTTGATATTTTTTGAGAGGACATCACTGTATATGCCTTTTAAAATATGATGCACGAAAATACAAAATAAAAACGAAATAAGAATAATATTAAAAATACGTTTCAAAAGTAAGTTTGAGTCCATCATCCATACAAATGGGTTGATAATTCCACGACGTGTCTTTGTGTGTAAATAAAAAACACAAAAAAAAGATAAAAAAGATCTCTATACGTGTCTTGATTATATTATAATGTTAGTGTTGCCCAGAGTATTCAATTGGGCCTAAATAAATAAACTTTATTTCGACAATAGATTCATCAATGGACTAAATTGTAATAAGACCAAACTTAAAATGCTTGAGATATAATCTGTACGTACTCGTATAAGGAAAAGAAATTTCGATTTAAAAAAGTGAAAGTTTTTTAATGACCGCTTTGTTTTTTGTGTTTAATTTAATTAATGTATTGAATCCTTTAAATGATCGACTAAAGCAGTTTCCCAAACTTATTTGTCTCACCGCCCCCTTTTCAAAGATTATTTTTTCAGCCCCCCCGTCGGGAAAACTCCATTTCTATTTCAACTAATAATAAAATTGTAAGTGTAACTGTTTCTGTTTTTTTTTTAATTTCATCAAAATATTTATGAAGCTTTGTGTTTGTAATTTTTTAATTTCAAAGCGCTAGTTTGGAGATAAAACAACTTTTCTTTGGAAAATAAAGTGACCCTTAGATAATACGATCGTTGGTTGTACGAACAGTATATATTATTCTTGCGACGACGCAAGGCTGTGAGCCTGTATAGACAAGTGGATAAGTGTTCGCTTAAAAATGTTTTGGTGACCATATATTTAGCGTCTTCTTATTTCCCACTTGCTCAACGCCCCCTCCCCCCCCTATATTTAGATATTAAACAAATATAAATCTCTGAAATTAATGGGCAGCGAGGAAGAGGTAGACCGAGAATTGAGTAGGAGATAAAGAAATTAAACTGACGGAAAGGTAAGAATTATGAAAAATAGGAGAGCATATATTACGAAATGTTTAGATGCGGGCGAAGCGAGAGCTGTGTACATGTATAAAAAGGCTTAGAGATCTCTCTTATTTGCCTCCCCCGAAAGGGACACAGCGTGGTGGTATGTATGTACAATATCGTGCAAAGTGCAAATTATTGTATATCACATTCAGTTTTGGATAAAAATTAGTTATTAAAATTCCAATCAGGGTTGTCGATTTTATATTTTGACAAAAGGGATTTTGCAGCTCTGTGTTATATATTGCATTATAAATAAACTTAATAATTAAACAGTAAATAATTTGAATAAGAAAAAGTATTCAAAATATTTTGTATAAGAAATATAACGACCGTTAAAACGAAATATTATGAAAATATCTCGACTTATGGCTTGATAAGTATAAGTGATACATAAAGATAGATAGAAGTAAAAAAACACGATAAAAATTCAATTTAAACTATGTTAATACAACCAGGGTCATCGTTTACATAGTAAAATGTGTGTGATACACGCGGGTGGCCAATTCTAGGGGAGATCGCAAGCCACGAACCCGATAATTTATATCGATTTATCAAACAATATTACATTGTAATTAAAAAATGTATTTACAAAATATCGGGTAAATTACATTACGTTGTTTTAAGTGGAGTTTAAATATAATTTGGTTAATGACATCAATCAATAAATATCTAATGAGTTTATATTTTACAAAATGTTGTAAATTAATCTGGTTACACAATGTTGCTTTTAGATAATCTATAAAAAGATTACATTTATATGCTTAAAATAATTTAATATGCCTAAAAATACTAGGGATGCAAGTTCGTATTGTATACTTGTTTATTGCTATGTGGCAATCTCTTCCAACCGAACAGAAAATCTGGACCCCCTTTTTAATTTTGGTATATACGAGTACATTCAGACTTTCCTATCATGACACTTCTTTCGACTCTTCTACGTCCGTACACTTTCTCATACTCCTATGATTTATCTGACTTTTTGACATTTCCTTCTTTTTAAAATATCATACACTTGATCCGACCATCCTTTCCTTGGTCTTCCTCTACCACGCATTCCACTCACATTAGAACTATATACTTGTTTTGTTAGTTTTTCTTCATTCATTCGTTCCACGTACCCAAACCATCTCAGAGCGCTCCTCTTCATCTTACTCAACACAAAGTCCTTAAATTCACATTCACCCCTATGGGTACCAAGGTGCGATGGAATCCGCATCTCTCAGGTCGGAAGACAGGTGTGTTACCTATTAGAGGTCGTCGTATGTCAAGGCTTTATGATCATATCCAGGTCAGTCAACTATCAAATAGCTGTCGGTTTGCCCGCTTAAGCCCCGAACCCACTGAAAGATATAAAATTGGTCTAAAATTAAGCGCATTGATAAATTACATGATTTGTTGTGCAGTACCAAACTGACAATAGGATCTTAATCTGCATTAACGCAACATAACATATATAGAGAATCTGTCAAATCCCGTTCGAATCCGGTTCCATCCCATCCATTGTTTTCAATAGATAGATATCAAAAATTGATTTAAATATACGAGTATACTCGTATGTTTAAGAAAATATGTGTTTCCACGTTTTATTATAATATTATATTTTACAACAGGGCGGCATTTTGAGCTGCTCTGTATATCACTTTATAAAAAACTGGTTGAGTGTGTTGTAAAAGCGTAAGGTAATTTAAGGAATGTTCTTTTTTAAATACCTCCGTTTCAGTTCTGGTTTTAAGTAATTAAATTGATTGATAAGATTGATACCAATTCTGAAGCTATCATTCAGTGAAATTCAGCAGAAATTTAAGAGTTAATTTGGTAGTTATAATTAATGATATATTTATTTCAGTTACCTGTCAAATAATTTCAATCAATGTGTACACCACACATTGAAATAGGTAAAAGAGGAGATTGATTCCAGTTAATAAATATGTGAACATGATCAATATCCAATAAAATAATATCCTACATGACCTAATTGATGAAACACTTGTTTTCCACCAGGGGTTCGTTCGTTCGTTGCTGGGCCTCGTAGTCGAGGATCCCTTCGCCATTCCAACGTCAATTTAGTCAATTTGAAAGCGAGACTGTGCCGTGAGTCTTTGTTTCTTTCTATTTTTATTCTCTTTGAGTGATTGTTGCACACCAGCAAACTCACCGGCCATACCGCTCAACTGAATCCGATGCAACACCGAAGTGAGACAATCGGAGCCCACCGGCATGTTTTTTTCTTTTTTTATTGAAATAATAGATATGGCCGAAGTCATAGGTATCCTTTTACCCCCGAATACTAGGCGGAAAATATGCCTGCGTTATTTGAAGGAAGTAGCACAGCGCGGAGTTCGAACCGACCACCTTCCGCACGGAAGTCCAGTGCGTTACTGCGCGGTTATGTACCTCAAACCAGGGGTTAAGATCACTCGAATAGGCACTGGACCCGTTGTTCGTAATCACACGTTTCAGGAATACTACCGTACGTGAAGAGACCACAACACTGGCACACGTCTAGCGTGTGTAAATTATAGTTACCAGACGAATTATTTTACCCAGGCTGGGACCGTTTTTTTTTTAATTTATTTATATGGGTACCATCGGGAATCGAACCCGAAATCTTGGATGGAAGTCAAGCGTCTTACCAACTAAGCCACGGAGGTCGTCTCGAATGATGATGAATAATCAACTACGTTCATATCACAAAAACGGCATGGCGTGACAACGTTAAAAATGGATGATAGTTGCTCAAACGCAAGCCAATTTATTAAATGACGTAAAATTTACGTAAAACGGAAGTAAACTGGTGTGACATTCCTGGGAAAGAGTCTACACTTCGTGTTGAGTTGTTTCATCGCGCGGAGAATGAGCGTCTGCAATGCAACCAGCGCAGACAATCGTCCATTGTTAGCGTAATTATGTCGATTGCATCTAAATAATAAATAATTAGTGCTATTTCTAAGTGAGCTATTCTTTAAATTTCTTCAATTGGTAAGGCGCAATTTATGGAAGTCACGTTAAAAAATAATTTGTGCAAAACCAGGCTTTCCTAATTAGAAAAGCCAAAAGACAATCTCTCCTGAAGTGTAACGCGATTCCGTGATCTGGAAGGCGTTGAACATTTTTAACGAGATATGAGGAGACGATAGAACAGAATTCTAACACATCAGCTTTAAGCTAAAATTCATCCCTAATCACTTCGTTCCGTATTCTGTCAAACATTGTCATCCCATGTATTATTCTCTGTGCACTCATTTCTACAACATTTATTCGGTTCCTTTCAGTATTTTTACACGCCCACGTTTCACTCCCATGCTTTAAAGGTAGCACCAAAAACACTGTTGTGGACTATCCATTTTAGCAGATTTTGATGCCGTCCGATTCGAGTACTCGTATACGTGTATACTATCTTGATCAAAAAGTTTTGGGACCAGCCACCGTGTGGCGCTTTCAGTCACCCGATATGAATTCTTTTTTTTTTGTTAGGTTACCACATCTATCATTGACACTTCCCTCCAAATTTCAGCGTCATAGCTTGACATTTGTAAAAGTTACGCTGTACTGAGTACATCTACCTTTGTGCGTGTTTTCAATTTTTTACAAGTTTGAAAATGGCATCAACGAGTTTGCATTAAATTTTGTGTGAAAAACGGATTTAACGGTCCGCAGACCTTGGAAATGTTGGAGAAGTGTTTTTTGGTGGCACGAACGCTTCAGAAGTGGTCGTGAGTCGGTCGAGGATGACGAACGCAGTGGCAGTCGAAAACCGATGAAAACATCGATAAAATCAAAGAAATGTTGGCCGAAAACCGCAAATTTACCATCAGAGAGCTGGCAGAGGACTTGAACATTGATTATGGATCCGCTCAAGACATTTTGGTTAATTATTTGGGCCTCAGACGTGTCGCTGCAAAACTGGTGCCAAAAGACCTCAATTTCATGCAAAAAAAGGACCGCGTTGAAATCGCGAAAGACATGATTTCCATGAGTTTTTGACCAAAAACAACACGACTACTATACAGCAGCCTTTGAATTCACCTGATCGGGCTCCCTACGACTTTTTCCTGTTCAACCGACTTAAAAAACCGCTTCGCGGAATGCGTTACAGCACCCGAGAGGATGTCATGAAAAAATCGAAGAGGGCTGTGATGGACATACCGAAAATTGAGTACCAGCGGTGTTTCGAGGATTGGATCAAGCGCTGGCGTAAGTGCGTTGCAGTCGATGGGGAGTACTTTGAAGGAGACCATATCGATTTTGATGAATAAACTTGTATTTTCGATTTTATGAATAAAATCCTAAAACTTTTTGATTAAGGTAGTATGTTTTAATGACTGGGATCCTTCTTAAAAAGATCTGGGATCCACAATCCAGGGGTTGTAAGAGAAACGTCTTAACAACAGAGTCACGGAAGTCGTCAATATTATTTTAAGTAAGAAAAATCTCACACTAACCATCATTTTTCCAATTTACAACTTTCATTTTTAAAATGAAATAATTGCCGACTTTCTTAATGTAAGTTATTGTAATTAAAGCATCATTTAAAGATACTAAAAAAACATTGAAAGTCCTAAAAGAATATATACGAGTAGTACAGCAGAATAGGACATTTCGGAGGTAGCAAAATAACCGCTATTGGTTAGCATTGGGATCAGCGTGGGTCAGCGTGTATTTTATTTATTATCGCACATGTCGAAACGAAAGAAAATTTAAAAATCCTATTTATCTTCAACTTTAACGTGTGGTGACGTAATAGAAATCGAAACCTTAGAAAGTTGAATGATGAGTAAAAAAAAATGATGAGTGAAAAAACTAAACAGTGTTTTTTCCTCTTAAAGTAAACGATACCGGCCGGACAATAATTTTGATATTCTTTTTAAGTAAAAAAAAAACAGAATATTTTACAATAAATTACTTTGTTTTTCCACTGTTTATATCCTCGCTACACGCATCTCTACCTCCTATCCCGAGGCTCTCTTCAGGCGGAATGTTCCCGGTTTGTCATGAAAACAGTGCTTATGTATCAGACTGATGTTAAAACCTTCGATAAAATAAAATAAAACAGTTAGTATTAATCATAATTTCGTGGGTTTATTGCCAAGTGGCAATCTCTTTGAACCAAGCATACGATTGTTTTGCAAAGTTTTAAGTGAAAGATGGGGATAATCTACAATTATTTATATAATGAAAAAAACTGGAATAAAAAAACAACAAAACCAAGTAACAAAATTGAAAAAACAAATACAAATTTAACAAGGTCTTAAATAGAAAAGGGAGAGTGAAAAAAATATTATGGAAAATCAGAAAATACACGCTATATCACTCAAGGGGCATGTAACACAGATCTTTTGATAGCTTCTGTATTTAATGTATTATCTGCAATTTATGTGTTTTAGAAGTGTTATTTAAATATATTTTGCACATACTATGTTGCTGTCAATAAACCTACATTTATTTATTATTTATTTATTTATAATGTTTCATTTATATGCTTTTTGAAGCAAGTCAACTATAGTGCTAGTATTGTATTAGCCAATACCAGAGTATAACAGCATGTACAGTAAAAGACGGCATAAAAAATGAAGAGCAGTAGCCAAAAGGCAATATACGAGTATGTTGGAGTCTGTGATTAGAAAGGCATTGAACATTTTCGACGAAATATGAAAGGGCGGCTGGGACGGCTAAGGACATTATGTGTAAGTGACAATACCAAAGTCTTTTTGTCTGTTTCTCAAATTCAACCAGTTGAGTGATGTATAATAAAATGTGATATTATCGTATTTACTTATTTTTAATATGAAAGGTATATAAATATTTTAAATTTGTTGAAATTTATTCAGTTGTACTCAGCAATATTTTTGCCGAAATGAATACTTGTTTTTTTTAGGATATTATCAAACCCAATCCCGACACTGTTATTAACAGCTGCTGCTTCTGGATGGCGTGGTATTTAAAGTGGCGCCTAATAAGTGCAAATAATCTCTAATTAAAAGGTGACACATCACTTGTGCTCCAAAATACAGGTCAATTGGTCTAATGATTGGGACAACGACACCAAGTTAGTTAGATTCCCATTAGATGACGTGCGAATTGCGCATGCAGAATGCACTCAAGATACCATATAGAGATACAAGGCGACTGACAGATGTTGACCGACCATTGCTCGTGAATTCATCAATTCATTATTAGATCTACGTTTCTTTCACACGGTGCAGGCGTTGAGATTTATTGCTTACTGAATCCGTGAACTTGAGATACAAAATATTTATTGATATGTACGAGTAATATTGTTGCGAATGCTTGTTAATCGATGCGAGATAATTGAAATGAGACTTTATGAAAAAATATTTTTTTATACAAAAAGATAAAACATTTAATTAGCATACATACTATGGTCCAAATTTATATTCCAACTTAAACACTTAACACTAAATCTTAACTATTTTTTTATTGAAAAATTTGTATTCAAAGTTGAATTTCGTACTAGCTTGCATTAGCTACCTTAACCCTTTATACCCCAAACATAACATGAAATCTCTGCTGGCATTCAACTACCAGGCAAATAACAAAAAACACATCACTCGGGGACCCTCTGGAAACATAACATGAAATCTCTGCTAGCATTCAACTACCAGGCAAATAACAAAAAAAAAAGAGTTGCCATTCCAAAACAGAGCGCAAGATCGAATAGAAGAAAATTATGCCATTTCCCTACCGGGGCAAGTAAGAGAGAGTAGAGCGCTATAATATTATGTGTATCACGAAATACTGTGTATCCTAATACTTTCGTGTGGAAGGTCGTAGGTTCAAAACTCTTGGTGTGCCATTCGAATAGCACGGGCATTTTTACTGCCTAGTTTTCGGAGATATAAGGATTCCTACGACGGTGAATGTGAACTTAAGGCTGATGTGTTAATAAGTAAAATTAAGAGAGCACGATAAGATGGCATGTGGGACGAATTAATGAAAAAAAACCAACAAAACAGATATAGTACAACTGTTAGTGGAAGGCGTGTAAGAGGAAGACCAAAGAAAATATGGTTGGATCAAGTGACTGATATTCTGAAAGAAGGAAACGTAGAAATTGTATGAATGTAGAAGAGGCTAAGAATGTGTGTCGAGATAGAAAGTCTTGAGCTCTGTCCTGCTACCTAGACAGGGTAATGATGTGATGGTATGTATGTATATTCGTATTACAAATAAAAATATATGGATTAACCAGTCTATACTCAGAAGAACCAAAACTTGTCTAGTAAAATCTCTAGTATTCTCTATTACACTGTATGGCGTAGAAACATGGACGATGAGAAAGAAGAAAAGAAACATGCCATACTTCTACAAAATGTAGTATTGAAGACGGGTGCTTCGTATCCCGAGGACTCAAGGTGCACCAACTTCTGTATCATCATATAATACTTTATTGAAAGATGTTCGACAGAATCGTATAGGAATATAATCTTAATATGGGTATTTAGCTAGAAAGATCACAGGGACAGTTAAAGGAAAACGAGCAACAGGAAAATCTCCTATAAGATGGGCTGGCCAAATAAAGGAGTGAACAGGATCCACTTTAAATGCTGCATTCAACATGACCCAGGACCGGGAAGAAACGAGTCAGGTGGTGCACCACTGTGGAGGATCATGATGTTGAAGATTGACCACGCGATGAAAACGATATATCCACCATCAATAATAATGTATCGTATTTTGAACGAGATATAAAGGAAGTGATAATATTTTTTCTACTTTTGAGTTGATTCATGTACCGCACAGAATGGCCTCCAGATCACATGATCGAGGTCAAGATATTGTTCCATATTTAGTGGAGGTGAATCATGAACTAGAATGCACTCGCAGCCAACCGGTGTGCGCTGTGTGATTAATTATTACACGTATTTTATTTGCTTAGTTACCACATTTTATAGACGTGAAATTCTTCACACAATTCGCACAGCCTAGTGATGAAATGTTCAACAGGTGTTTTGGTTATTTTTATTACGTATTTTTTTTACATCAGTCTTAGGTTTTATTTATTTTTTATAATATATACATTAGCAAGATGAACAGTCTATGGTATATAAGCTGTCTCACTAGGCTCATTGTCTGATCTGTGACAGTTGACTTACACCTTCGAAATTCATATAGAAAACCTATAAACGATGCAACAAGTCCGAGTTGCAATCGTGCGTGAAATTTGACAACTCACAATAAAAAAATGGAACTATAATTGAAATAATAAAAAACTGGGCATATTTTAACTAAACTCAATCTCTTCTAATGTTATTAGAATATTAATGCTGTCGTCCCTGCGCCGCGGTCCAACAAATATAAAATTAGCAAACTCACTTGTATATACGAGTATAAATACGTTTATGATATATTGATAAAAGCGTTTTATGTTCCCGATGGAACGTATAGCGATGGTCGTTATCAAGGTAGCATGTGTTCTATTAGGATGTGCTGATGATGTTGATATCGACATCGCTATCTTCGTTTTAGTTGAATTCTGCGTTCCCTTTTGTTCAGGGTCATCAATATAGCGTGTTGCTTGTCTTGATATGTCGTGATGATCTTGATTTATATCTGTTTATTTATAAATACTCAGGAATGCGGATAAGAAATGAAAGTGACAGCGGGTAAATAATACAAGTCTTGACAGCTGAATGAATGACAATACTAATATGTTTATTTCTCGGCGCGCGAGTAATTTATACAAGTGAGTGAGCCAGTTCGCGCTACATGTTCTGTCTTACTCTGGCGCGTGAATTGGCGGTAGCTTATTTATTTGTATTTGGAGATGGCTAGACAAATCGCAGATACTATAGAAATAGTAAACATTATTGTTGTTCTTAGCGTGTAACATTCTATGAATACTTCATCGGTCATTGACCCTGTATGTTTACCATTTCAACAATAATCAATTTAATTTAATTATGTTTAACAATTCACTTATTTATTTTGACAATTATTTATTTATTTAGGTAGGTATCCTACAAACGTAAAGTGATGAGAATGATCTTATCTTCCTGATGGTAATGCACATTTGCATTTCCTAAGTGAGAACAATGGATAGAAATGTTAAGTGAAATTACAAAAACCTATATACTAACAGCTTACCTCTGACCTGTACTATTAAACACGCACAGAATAGGCTTTATGCGCCAAAATGTTAACCTTGAAAACATTTAAAATAAAAAAGTAACCAGAATCTATAATATATGTTACACTTGTATTATACATGATTAGGGAAGAAAATAATATTTTTCTCTTTATTGCACATATAGCTAAATTTGACCCTACAGAGCCTTAAATATTTCATGAACTGTTATCTTATGTTTTTCAATGGGATTGGTTTCAGTTCATGAAAATGTTTGATTTTCTGTACTTAAGAATAATGCTTTCTTTCTTCTTAATGCAACTCCTTTGATAATTGGTTGATACTATGACTTAATAATTTGTTTTTAATTATTCAAAAAACTTTATGATTTCCAAATAACATTGAATCCCGGATATTATTAGTATATTTTCTGCTACAATTTTTAATGATTTGTTGAAATGAAATATGAGGTCATTTTTTGTACCATCATGTTTATAATTATCTGCATTAAATCGTCAGTTTGGTGTAAGATAATCAACATATTTTTATTTATTTATTTGACAGGTTATTTCAAATTGCGGAAATTGTCAAATTAAAATTAAGTCTACTTAAAAACAACGAAAATAGTTCATTATAAAAGACCTTCCAAAACAAGAGATTTTTTACTCGACACAAAAACTGATATCATCGTCTAAGACGTCAACTTGGTATGACAGTTTTTTTTTCGTTAATTTTAAGTGTCATTTTTTATTGACATATTCGAAACTATGTCTGTCTTACTCGCATACACTTTTACAACAGTCTTGTTTTAAAAGCTCTACATGTTGACTGTATTTCCACAATAGGTCATATAGTTTTAACTTAAAACAGTCTTACGACTGAACATACGGAGTGAATGTTTTTGAAATCAATTTTGATCAGTTAAGAGATAATTAGGTGAGATCATTAAGATCGTTGAACAATCTTGTGAATCCCCGTCAACGCTAAGCTTTGATACGTAATAATGAGTCTCAAATCGTAATACATATAACGTAAAATTGAACCATCCTGAGGTTTAAATTACACTCTCCATGGGGACCAAACAAAATTACCCCGTTATATTCATTCATGTATTTGAATAACTTACTAATTGTTTGGAAGAAATTTTCAATGTTCCGTAATACCGCCATTTATTATTGTATTAAATTAATGACAACAGAAATTTTAAGACGTTGTCATTTATGGAAAACTAGAGCGCATTGAGAGGTTAAGTATTTTCGTAATATAAATGCAGATTTTGGCAAAAATAATAAAAAAGATCGTCAAGAAATAGTAATTGTTTTATATGACATTTATTAAAGTTGCCTACTAAAGTTGTGCACTAAGCAAAAATACAAAATTGTGGAGACTTGACTGAGTGTTAAAATATCAAAAACAGTCTCATTGATAACTCAGAACTCCGCTAGCATTTTTTTAAACCAAAGCACATATTTGAGACGACAGTTAAAAAAGTTTCCAAAACTAATTCCACAAATAATTCTAGGAAACATTGTTTTGCTAACCTAACCGGGTTGTGGAATCTTGGAAAAAAATTCCAATAGTATTGTATTACTGACTTTAAACTAGTTTAAAAAGAATCTGGACAAGGCACACAAGCCCAGGAGTCCGTCTATTGTGGCGTTTTGTTTCCTTTGCTTTTTCTTTATGACAGTTAAATTCTATATAGAGTGGGAGTTAAGAAAACGGATAGTTGTAAATTTTTAAACTATTTTACTACATATAACATAGTATTGTTTATTTAAAATATTTAAATGTTCATATTCGATCAGTCGGCTTTGGTTAGAAATACGTGACACCAGTGTGGCCTTGAATTATTTTGACATTTCAATAAATGCAATTTAAAGTTATGGTCACTTCATTAGCCGCCATTAGTCGAAGATACAGTTTTTTTCTTCAAATCGATTGAGTATTTATAAATACTTTTTACGTAGAGATAAGCGTATTGCAAAAATTACATCATATTATTTCAATGTTAATTGCATCTGTCGATTTCGTTTTGATAATAAAATAAGGTTATTATAAATGCAAATGATTCCATCTATGAGTTTTCATATAACGAAAAAAAGATAAAATATTTATATGCCGGATTTGCTAAAAATCAATTATATGTAAAATGCTAAAACAATACAATCCTCGAAACACAGTTTTTGATATACTTGAAACATTCCATAAGCATCTCATACGTGTAAAAATGTTAAGGCAGCAAAAAGCAACTATACGAGTATATTTCACGGTTATTTTTTTTACATACAAAAATTACATACGCTGTGTTTCCCTCAATGTCGCTGAAAACTTATTTACCTCAGTGGAGAACACATATCATTTTGTAGGAGTGTTCTATTTTAATATGTATTTTTTTTTGGTTTAGGCAATTCACCTTGCTGAAAGTTATGTATCCTTAGTATGATTAATTTCATGAAAACAGATTTTTTTTAATAAAAAAAATTATATCGCTATCGGAAAAATATGTTCAAAAGACTGCTAAAACATTAGGATTGTTAAGGGATAAAATAATGCAATTTTGAGGGGGGAAAGTTAGTAATTTCAATAAGGAGATTATGTGTATATAGGGACAACATCAATTCAATAGAGCAGGGTATTATGATAGTGATTTCGCGCTTTTAGAGAGCTAACTCTCAAGGGAATAAATCAAAATAATTAAGAATAATTCAAGTCTTTAATATATTGTCCTTCATTCCGGATTGATTTCAAACGTTGTCTCTTTGAACTCAAGTTCCTTAATGGGATGTCTCCAGTGTATCTTTCGAATCGGTGTCTAAGGGATGTTTTTTTCGGAGAGAGATAGAACTTTGAGGTCGATTTCTTTTTCATCTAATAAATTGGTCGTTCCAAACCAATCCAATAGAGCGGGGTATTATGATAGAGCTTTGCAGTTGTTGTTAATGTGGCATGTAATGATCGGGCTACTAGTTTCCGAGATATAAAAGGTGGCGTGTGCAGCTTTAGAAATCACTTAAAGACAATCCTTTTTGGGAAGTCTAATCAATATTTATGAGTGGGTTGAATCCTACATATATGTTTTAGTGCCCCGATTTATTGTGAATAGTAAAAAAATATATATAAATCACGTTTATTACTTGGTTTTCAATATGTATTAGGGGTTTTGAGAATTGCATAACCCTCTTCAAAATCTGAAATGATAATTAATATTATTATTTCTATATTGACAAATATTTTCGAATCATATGTAGAATCTTAAGCCTACATTTCCAAAGAATCTCAAGTTATTTTTTAGTGGAAACTGAAGCTGCTCGGTGGATATGTTACATTGAACAAAAAATGATATAACCGCGTGATTGTCACTCGATTTAGAAATTCTTAGACTTTGAAAGTAATTTGATAATTTTGATACCGGTTTTTAATGAACAGGTTTTTAATCGATATTAAAATAATGATATACATTTAAAATCAATTTCAAAATAACGTTTTAAAAATTTAGTGTTAACTATCTTAAATCTAATAATAAATGTGATTAAATCACTGTCAATACACAAAATCTGAGAAAAGAAATGTAATTTACATTCCTTCGGATAATGTCATAAATATGATCTATAAATTCTATTAACTTTTATCAAAAATTTACAAAAGTTAAATAACTATTTTGTAATTGACACACATATGCAGTTATTTTATAAATGACATTTTACACGTAAAGACGTTTGGAACGATGTGTCATAAATTTATGTATGTTATATAAATTTTCCTAATGAAAATTTATTTAAAATGTGTTATTTTCGAGATTTATAATTATTTAAGAATTTTCAAAAAAAAAATACGGAGATTTCTTAAAACTTTCATGATAATTCAATACATCTAGCGGATTTATTCCTTTAAAGAAATCTCTTTCAATCAACCAGTCTTCGTTTTACTAGACATATTTATGATCGTCTTAATTTTAATATAAAAAATATTATCATACGTGTCCATCCGAATACCCTGCCAGACTTCAATATCTTAAAATTAGACAACCAAGAAATATCCATGTTCTGTCAACGCTTTTTGGAGTCAGGAACAATCAAAAACGTCCTCGGTATCCGCGTAAAATTTTCCATTTTTTTCTGCGCATGGACTGCCCATCCGATCTAGTGACAGTAGAATCTTTTGTATACCAATGCATCACACGTCATCTTTCGCGGTTCACTCAGCTCGATTTTGGAACGACATTTATCGATATTTAAGAACAAACTAAAGAAGTATTTATAATTTCTAAATATTCCTCTTCCTTGACTTCTATAGAATTCCCATCTTAATCCCTATTTCTTTGAGATTACTCTTTTATTTTTATTTTTACTGTTTTTTTTTCAATATTGTTATCAAACACTATGTTAAAGACACAGTCATGGATACCAATAATAATTATGAAACAAAAGCTGGTTGATTGGAAGAAATTGTTTTTAAGTAATAAATCCGCCAGATGTACTTGTATGAAAGTATTAAATAAATAAATATATTTGAAAAAAGTAAGAAAAATTTAATTAAAAGATAAATTTAAAGGAAAAAAGAGATAAATATAAGAATCGTATAGGAGTTAAGGACAAGAAATAATTTGAGATAAATAATACTTCTTTAGTTTTATTCTATCCAGTTTTAAATATTATATTTCACTTCTACCATACCTTGTCAAGCACGCTCTCATCTTAAAAATTTTCACTTTTCCTTTTTTGATAATATTATTTTTTTCGTAACTTAATCAGAATACATCATATTGAATTCAGCAATATAAGAAAAAATCTACAATAATAATATAATTTTCATATAAATATCAACAGAAAACAGTTTTTGAATGACATAATCTCTTAAATCATATGTTTTATTAGGACACCAAATCGCAAAAATATAATTTGGCGAGTCAAACAACCGCAGAAAACGGTTATGAAACAAAATAATATTAGCATTCTTTATTACTGGCTCCTTTATTAGAAAAATTATATCGATATAATAATTTGTGACATTACACTCGTAATATTCGAATGTTACAATTTCCTGAAAGCAATCATTGTATAATATTAACATTTAGTTTCACTTTCTACCCACGACAAATGAACCGCGATATTTTGTTTGTGTATATTTTATTTGAGAGCACCCTGTATTCAAATTATAACATCAGGGGCGGAGTGCATAATTAATATGTTTCGGAATAATTAATAATTGAATATTAATTGTTACAAATTTACATTGTGAATAAATAATATAATGAAATGTAGATAGCTATTTTAACCCAACTAAAACTAAGTTTTTGATGTCTTTTAATTTAATAAACGTTTCGCAATGCCAATTTATTTATTTGATTTTACAAAAGAAGCTATATATGATATAAAAATCATAACTGTTTGAACAATTCAACATTTTTGCTCATTTTCGGCAGAAGTTAAAATAGATATTGAACGACGTGTTATTGCGAGAAATAAAATTAACGGCGTATTAAATACTGTATTTGCCAATTACTCAAATACAGTTGATGAATGAATATACACAGGGTGTGATTATGCCTGCCTTGACGTGTGTAAACGAAACTTGAACATTGAAAAGAGAATATTTGTTATAACAATGTACGATAGAGTAATGAATGATCGGATAAAATAGACTGCTTATTAGAAACGAATGTTATAAGTCGAATGCTAAAAAAAATCTTGAGGTTGTTTGATCACATCAAAAGATTAAGTAGTGAAAAGTTAAAAAAAAACAAGGTCACAATCGAGGTTGCAGAAATGAGTGAAAGATTAGAAGAAAGTATAGGTGTGCCTTTTTTTTAAAGGTGGCACCCACAGGAAGAATATTTCAGAAAGCTGTGTCTTCTGTTGAAAGTTTGAATTGAAAGTTGGATGCATATGCATATATACGATCTCTACAATAACGAGAATCACACCTAAGGAATTATATTAAAGAACCAATGATGGAAGCTTTTAAAGAGAAATCGAAAATTATTTTTTTGTAAATATTTAAAAAAATTCTAATATGTTCTTTCGTCCAATCACAATTAATTGCCTTAATAATGATAACAAAATGTACATAACTAAGAGATAGTGAAATAATTTGTATTCAGTTGATAACATATAAGTAATTTATTTGAAAGGTTTGCGAACAATACAAAAAGAATAAATGAAATATTTAGATAGTGAAATGTAAAAAAACAGAGCTTTATGAGAAGGTTACCGGATGTGGATGATGTGAAAGATATTTATTGCGATTGAAAAGTCTGGCGCTCTGTTTTCTCTAACTACTCCAACAGCGAGGTGATGTGATGATATTAAAGGATGAAAAATTATTAGTCCTCTTTAAAATTTCATTTTAATGATAAGCTTTTCGTTCTTCTGCCCATATCGCCAAATTGTTTTTGTGGCAAAAAATTGGGTAAATAAAACATTCAAGGAAAAATATTTGTAATGTTTTTTCGATTTTTTAAAGACATTTACTAAGGTACACCACAAAAATAATAAAAAAAACCTTAAATGGTTAAAAAATTAAAATAAAGATTGTTAAAACTCTGCTTCAAGTGTGTTGATAACTTTAATTATGAAAAATGTTGTCGTATAACTGAACATTTAATGGAAAATGCGGCCCAGGTGGTTGGAAGAGACTTCCGTGTGTAACACGAGCACATGAATGGGCACAACCCGATACAAGCATACGTAATATACAACGTAACATCTAGAATACTAATTATACAAATAAATAATATATTCAAAAGTTGATTTTATTTTACATAGCTTACATATAAAGGTAAAAACTCAATTACATGGTAAGATTTTGAAGACGTTTAATATATTTCAGAGGCCGTCATAATTTACATGCAAAAAAAAACACTAATTCTAACATAAAAAAAATTAAAACATAATCTCAGTGGCCTAGTTGACATGACTTCCACAAGGGGTTTCTGGGTTAGATTCCCGATGGTACCCGAAATAAATATATTACAATATATATAAAAAAGGATACCAGTCTAGTAACAATACTAAATAGACTTGTTGCGCATGCACTAGACTTTCGTGTGAGTTTTGTTGCCTATTCACGTGTTGAGTAGTAGTGTCAACACGTGCGATGAAGAACCACGAGTTCCGTGCCAACTTCAGTACTTCTTAAATCTAAGATTCAATTGATGGGGCCGAAGACAGATATTTTGAAGGGTATCACCATACGAATGTAAAAAAATAACCAATCAAGAACCAAAATTTTCTGATTCAAATTTGAAAAACTGAATTGGGCAGCAAATACACTAACCACACTATCGTTGGCATTGACACAGGTTGAAAGCAACTGAATATTGAAGTGAGAATTTCGAGCGTGTGAAAATGTCTTACATTTATCTTATTTTAGACGTTCCATCTCTTATATAACAGAATATATCTAAATGACGGAAATTAGATGAGCCGATTATGTGCCAAAACACGAAGATGTGCTAACTCGGTACAACGAGAGAAATGTTCTCACCGATAGCAAAACCATCTGGACCGGTATCATATATACTCGTACTATTATCATAATCATTTCTATGTTTTAATACGCACATTATATGTTACAAGGATGTCTGTAAAAGAGGCATGAATACTTGTAACTTGGATTTCAAAATGTGGGAAGATTACGCAGACAGAAATACGTGCCGCCAAGTGTTTCATCGAGGCAGGGAGGCGTGTGATGAAAATTAGCTTCAAATTCAAGCAAGAGAGGGCAAAGCGTGGAGTACCCCTGGACCAGGACTACATGTGGCAATGCTGGTGTGGGCGTATCTATGTAACGAGAATTGGTCTCCACAGTCATCAGAAAAGATGCCGCTAGTCCCAAGTTTCCTTTCAATAATAATTTATATGTATTTTATTAGTCATTGCATATCCATCGTCTTTCACGGCGGGCAGGGGTCAACAACAACGAACGTTGTAGAATATATGATAAATTACAAGACTTTGGTCCAAGAATTTGAGATGATATTTCTTATATGTATGGAAAAAAGGAGTTGCTTAGATCGATTCAGAGGTGACACAACTAGGAAAACCCTGAACTCGGAACTATCAGTAAGACATATTAACAAAGAAAGTAAGCTCATGCTTTCACAAATCCGAACAAATTAGCATCAATTATAGCATAACAGATATCTCAAAAAACACCAAGAACAGTTTTTTGAGACGCGTAGAAATTCAAAAGGTCCTGCATAGACCACAATATATGGATTTCAACTTCATTGCGGTCTTTGCAGAACCTCTGGAGAAAAAAAAGTTATGATTTCAGATCTAATTTTGGAAAAATACTTCTAGATATATCTTCCTAAAAAAGGTTCATTCAACTTGCTATTCTGAATATTCAAGACAGTCAGTCTATGAGACACTGTATAGATATGGTATTTCTTCTAAGCCCTAAGGCTTAGGAGAAATACCATATCTATTAAATGTATCTCCACACCTAAGTGTGGAGATACATTTAATCTTGCGATCAATCCTCAAACTGCATAATCGAGCACATACGTCACACCTCCAAGAGAGTCTGAAGACTTCGTTTGAGATTGACCACTCGCACTTTTTCTTCCTCTTCAGCTCCGTCAACCAGTTAGTATAATGGGGCATCCTCTTCCACTTTCGACAGTCTTGAACAAGAGACCCCCCCTATTCAGCGCACATTTCAAAATCTTTGAGGCTTATTTTAGATACGTCTTTAAAACGGAGACGCTGACTCTCGCGAGTTTTCCTTCGCACTGCAGAGCTCTCTATAAAGAACGTTCTTCGGCACTCGACCATCTACCATATGTTTAATCACTTCTCCTTAGGGGAGGGGGGTGGGGGATGCAGAGGATATATCAGTCCGTGCTACAACCCTCTCATTGGTTGCCATCTAAATTATTAGTTCTGAATAACCACCTATTAACAAGTAAGTTTGCTTGGATCACTTCATCGAAATAAATAGGGATAAATGCGTACCTTTAAGCAGACAGCAATGTCTAGGATCTCGTAATTTAAAAAAATATTTTATGTACCTAAATTATTTTGGCTGAATTGATTTGTCCGGATATGGTGGGGATCGGTGGATTAGTCACCTTAGCTGAAAGTGGAACTTTCCACTAAGACCACGTGTACGTGATGATCCACCGACCCGACCACTGGATTGCCCGCGATGATCTACACAGTGAGTCATGCAATCTAACGATGATGTTTTTAAAGGCGTGATAGATCATTTATCATTTCTCGACTTATTAAATTGTAAAATAAGAAAAAAAAATTAAAACAAATTACACATACGAGTACATGTGTCCAATATTGTTTCATGTGGAAAACTATTAATGAGTATGTATGCATATATATTATGATGATTGAAGTTTTATAGTCTTGCGCCGAAATGATAAAATAATGTTTATAAGACATTACTTAATTCCTCAATACTTTAATTAGTCATTTCCCTTTTCCCATCGTGTCGGACCTTACGCCCGTTGTCTATAAATATGTTGTTTTAAACATATGCAGATGCGGAAAAGTACCCTATATAATGACCGCAGCCACCACATTCATATCCTTACACTCAAGTGTTTTTTTTTGTAATATTTTTAACCTGTCAATAATAGAGATTTCAATTCCGAGTCGGGGCTCACTCCTTAAGGAGAATCTGCCCTCTACACGGGGAAACACCACCAAAGAGTCGGGGCACACTCCTTAAGGAGAATCTGCCCTCTAAACAGGGAGACACCCCCACAGAGTCGGGGCTCATTCCTTAAGGAGAATCTGCCCTCTAAACGGGGAGACACCCCTACAGAGTCGGGGCTCACTCCTTAAGGAGAATCTGCCCTCTAAACGGGGAGACACCCCTACAGAGTCGGGGCACACTCCTTAAGGAGAATCTGCCCTATAAACGGGGAGACACCCCGACAGGGTCGGGGCTCATTCCTTAAGGAGAATCTGCCCTCTACACGGGGAAACACCACCAAAGAGTCGGGGCACACTCCTTAAGGAGAATCTGCCCTCTAAACGGGGAGACACCCCCACAGAGTCGGGGCTCATTCCTTAAGGAGAATCTGCCCTCTAAACGGGGAGACACCCCTACAGAGTCGGGGCTCACTCCTTAAGGAGAATCTGCCCTCTAAACGGGGAGACACCCCTACAGAGTCGGGGCACACTCCTTAAGGAGAATCTGCCCTATAAACGGGGAGACACCCCGACAGGGTCGGGGCTCATTCCTTAAGGAGAATCTGCCCTCTAAACGGGGAGACACCCCTACAGAGTCGGGGCACACTCCTTAAGGAGAATCTGCCCTATAAACGGGGAGACCCCCGACAGGGTCGGGGCTCATTCCTTAAGGAGAATCTGCCCTCTAAACGGGGAGACACCCCCACAGAGTCGGGGCTCATTCCTTAAGGAGAATCTGTCCTCTACACGGAGAAACACCACCAACGAGTCGGGGCACACTCCTTAAGGAAAATCTGCCCTCTAAATGGGTCTATATAAATTGTCATTTTATTATAATTATTTGATTTAGGTGATTCATTCTACTAGAAGTACATTTTCGTTTTTTTAACCCAATTAATTTACATTTTTCTAAGACCATACATTTTGTTTGATGTAATTGAGTTAAATTTATATCAAATATAAAATGAACTTAATCAATCAATTTAGGGCATTTTCAATTGAGAGAAAACCGATTCGATAATTGTTAATCGCATAACACAGATTTCTCTGGAAAGACATGAATAAATAATAGCACGAATAATTTTAAGACGCTTTTTACATTGACACAAATTGAAACGACTTTGGTCAAACAACATTGCCGACTCTAATTTTTAAATAAACCTCGTTATCTTTCGATCTTACAACATTTAAATTGGACGTTTATGGACGTATACATAATATTCTCATCGTTTGTGCCGCAAAGAACTGCGATAGATGGAGAATTTCAACCCTCTTGATAATGGAAAAATGTGATTATTTTAGAGATGCTTTTGAAAATATACTTAAATATGGTACATATTTCACAGTAAATTAATTCAACTCGCTATTCTGAGTGAATATTCATTGCAACCATCCGTCTTCAAGAGGCGATAGAAACGCAGTATTCCAAATAAGGCTCAGGTTGTCATAAAATACATTTATTCCTGTAACAATGCAAATCTATCATTATGCTTAGTGAATGTTGCCGTATCAAGCCAATATGTTAGTGTTGGAAGAACACATGAATCGAATAGGCCTTTCTTTAGATATCTTTGGTATTTCGGAGTCTACTATCTATGGCACATGGTAGTGGTATATGAATTTATAAAAAAAAAAAAAAATAGTAGTACCTGAATATTTAAAATATTATAGTCTAAGCTTCAGGTATAGTACTCGTAACATAAAAAATATGTGTAGTGTATTTTCAAGCCTTGATGACAAAAGCCACGGCGTTTTGACCTTAAATAGCTGTGAAGTAGCCCACACACGTATCACATTTTATTATAGCACATGTTCAAAATCGTGGCGACTGGTAGATTTGTTGTCATGTCCAGTAATGGCAAAAATGGTGGCAGTGGCAGACGATTAAGGTGGCGTAACATTGCGGAATAAGAGAAAGTGAAGATTATCTCTGGTGCGTGGGCAGGATAGGATGGATAGAAAATATGTTATATCAGTGAGTCAGAATCAATTAGTTAGTTTACTCTTAGACATATTGATCAATTCGAAGTTTATTTAATAAGACATATTTGAAATTCTTAGATATAGGAGTACATCTGTGAATATGCTACCGTCAGACGATCCAATGGCAACTCGTGAGCATTGCGGGGATTTAATTTATTTATTTATAAGTGAACGGCACAATGTACCTTATAACAAAAATATATAAAACAGACAGTAGTGAGTGCTCAACCCATTAAGTTTGACAGATAAACACAAAATAATTAATTTTACACAATAATAAAATATTTAGAATGAAACCGGTATCAAATCGTAAAATCACATGCTACCACGTGTCACAATACGGAGCCGTCCGCGAGCGCACAGCCCGCACTGCACAAAAAATACATACAAAATAGACAAATCATTGAAAAACAAATCAAAAACAAAATAAACATAAAATACGGAATCAGACAGGTACAACTTCAAATCCTAAAAAAGCACGAATATACGACACTTGGTATCGTTTATAAACCATAGCAACATTTATTAAACTAAATATTAAATATCACAATTTAAAAAATCCACACATTTCGGAATACATAACATACGACGTCTAAAATCACCAAAATCTAATAAAACAACTCTGAATAAACGAAAATACAACATTAATTAAATTATCAACATACATACATACCATCACGCCGTTTCCCTGCTGGGATAGGCAGACAAGACAGAGCACCAGACTTTCCTATCTCGACACACATACTTCGCCTTTTCCACATCTAACATATATATCTTTTCATAGAGTTCCTACGATTTATTTGTATTTTTATAATCGGTTGAATTTTAATTTTCGTAAAAGCTGTGGTCTATAAAAATATAGTCAATAAATAAAGATGAAAATATATTAATCTCGAAAAAAAAAAACAAGTTACTATAGTTAAGGTTTGACAAATAAAAAGTTTTTCTTTCGAATTATCCAATCTCAACCGTTAATCCAGCGAATTGGCGAAGATGTAAAAATGGTCCAAGAGAGATAACAGGTAACGAATAGATCTGGCTCGGTAGTGATGCTGATGAAGGTTGGGATCGGGAAACGTGGGCGCGTGCCCACCGCGGAGGTTCTGTGCGGAGTTGCGTCACCTCTGGAAATATGCCACTGCCTCGGCACAGCCTCGTGTGGGCCCACGTCACTACCGGGGCCTACGCTCTGCCTAGGATGGGCCTATGCGAGAGCCCTTCGTTGCGCAAAATACTGTCGACATTAGACACAAGACTCATCATCAAGGTTACTTGAGGGCTTTACAGCGACTATTGAGATCAAACAGTGACATGTTACGTTTTAAGAATATTCCTCGACAGACATCCTTAACATTTCCCACATCTATAGACTTTCTCACACGACCTATACGATTTATATGACTTTCTACTTTTCTTTCTCTTAGAATTATCATGCATTTGATTTAGCAGTATGTAATTTCCTTGGTCTTCCTCTCATACGCCTTCCACTCACATCTGCAATGTACATATACTAGTATTTTATTAGTATTTCTTCATTAATTCGTTCTACATGCCCAAACCACCTCAACGTACTCTTATTCATCTTAGTTTACACACCAGGCATAAGTTCACATTCTTCCTAAAACCATAAATAATATGTAGGATAACAAATTAAATTATACACGAAGTGAAGACAAGTAAACTACCACCAACAACATATTGCAATGAAAGTGGTATAATATTACACTATCGTGTTATACCATTGCCAACTGAGTAAATTGTGGATGTATCTCTACTTAATATTTTTTTACATAAGCATTGGATGCATGTATGTTGAAAAGATCAAACCCACAAAACCTTTTTTATTTATTTGAAATCTCACTGTTCACCTCAACACTAAATGCAAAATAAGCAAGTCAAATGTATATTTCGTTTTGAAATGTCATCTTAACACAAACATTCCAAATAAACTCATAAAAAACCACGGTCTATTTCCTCAAATATTGAAATATAGTACATTTTCGTTGTATAAAGTGAAACTTGGCGGGTTTATTGCCATGTGGCAATATGTTCCAACTAGCCAGAAATATATTGGTTGGAAAATACTCGTAGTTAGTTGTCTTACCAACTAGGCCATGAAGGTTGAGAGAAAAATAAAAATCTAAGTTAATCATTATAATAGAAAATAAACTTATTCTGGAATCTAAGAAATAGATTTTTGCTATTTAATCCACAGCGATTTTAGAGAATTGTTCTAGAGGTCAGATAATTCGTCTAACCTATTTTTTTTAATTCGTTCAATTTTATTTATCCAACGAGTAATTAAGTATTATTAAGATCACATGGAAGTCGAGGAGAAATTTCAGTCCGCTATAGAGGTCGATGGTGGCCTCGAACTGTTTGAAATGTTTAATCAACAAAAAAAACTGGCAATGAAAGAAAGGAAGGCTTGCTGACATGTATGTACAATACAATTATTCAGTTATCCACCACTTGTTGCTGCTAGGATGAACGAGTGAAGAGGAACATCAGGTCCTAGTGAGTGGATTTTGTTTGTAGAGGCATTAGTGCCTGGTTATGCACTACCCTGAAGATCCTGGAAATCTCTTAATAGGTTCCGAACAGGAATTGGGAGAACCAAGGACAGCATGTCAAAATGAGGAATATTTCGTGATTGATCAACTCTCTGTGCCTGTGGTGAAAAGCAGTCCATCCGATGCTTGCTGCAGGAACCCAGTGTTTTGCACCGAAGAGGACTTGATTGTAACACCCAGTACTGTTCAGGTGGGAGAATTCTGGGTGAAAATAATTAGATTTGACACGATTAAAAGAAGAATCTTCCATTATTTAGTCAAGCTACACTTAGTAATTCCTAAGAGTTTAAACAATTGTTCACTTAAACATTTTGTTTGGAATCTATACTCTTCTTTCAATACGTGTTACCCTACACGAGTCCAAAAGCAAAATCACAAAACAGTCGGTTTAACCGCTCGCACCATACACAACAAAGTGTTTATCTTCAGGCAGAGGAAATGGAGACGATTAGACAATATTTGCCGATGCGAAGGTAATGGATACTTAAGTCCGCAGCCTTTTTGGTCTTACTGTCGATGCTGAAGATAAGGAGTCGCATTTGGCATTGTGAAAGGCGCGGATGTCCCATTTCCTTTGTGCTTTGCACTGCACAATATGACTATCTCCCGAGGCCTTGTTATCCACTCGATATGACTTCTTATCTGATGAACACGTTAATTTATAATTTTAATCCCACGAATCGGTGCTCTTTTACTATGAGAATACTGGGATATATGATAATATTAAGAATTTTAAAAGATGTCTTGAAAATTCAAACACGTCGATTTATTGTATTTTGCCCATTAAATGTTTTTTATCGTCATTGAATTAAGTCATCTACAAAATATCACATATTTGAGCGCTTTTCAGTGATAACTATAATGTATAAATACGGAAATAAGTCTAACTTCCCGTCGAATAATCTGTAAGTCTGGAGAAAATTGACATCAAGGCAAACGCCGATAAATGACGGTCACGTTGGACGGAGATTTCCGTAAAAAAAGGCACATTGAGGGCGACCCGGCAGTGGAGTTGCCTGGATTGTCTCTACCCGAAAAAAAGGGTCTAATTTAAATATGATTAGATACGAAGTAGGTCGCACTGTATATGATATGCACAAGTGGGGCCTAGCATAGTAGGTTCAGAGTAGGGATGACATCGTAAACAGCTGCCCACTGTATGCATTTCCTGAAGGCGTGCAGGAGCTACGTAATCTTATTCGGAACGTTGTGACCTGGTTGTAGAAGACACATTACATGTGAGGGCCTCACGGAGAAGACTCTAGAGGTAACATTTATAATCACGTAATGTATTATATTAAGTTACGATAAAAACAAGATAAAGTAACTAAATATTACAATTTACGAATCGAACCCAAAATATAGCAATCACGCTAACACACGTAATTGTACCTGAAACGAATATGACAACACAGAGAAAAGGAATGTCTTCAAGTTTTTTAATTAATTTGTTCCACTGACAAGTTCATTTTAATTGGAACCCAAAAAGAGGACAACAACATGCAAAATTGGGCAAAATAATTTGGGTCAGTGTTTCTCCATCTCAGTTCTTAAATTAGTATTGCAAATGTTATTAATCGTAATTACGGAGGTCACTTGGGTCAACCGCAAACCTCCGTCAAACAGTACTCACCATTGTGTTTTTTGAATTATTGTCTCCATTATTGTAAAACATCCATTTGATTATTGCTATTCTTTTCGACATGTTTCATAACCCTTTGCCAAATTTTCTTTATGTTATATAATTATCATTATTCATATACTGTTTGTTGACCGACTAAACCTAAAAGTGTGTGTATGTATCAGAAGACAGAAAAATTATAAGAAGTTCCGTTTCACGTACCAATAATTTTGTATTAGTTTCCGAGCATATAGTATGTGCTTAAATACATGTGATGTTTGTTCATCCCCTGCAGATCTTAAGTTTCCAGAACGATGTATCTAGACCTCAGATTATCTTGACTATTTTGCTCTTAATATCCCCGTTCCCTAGTTTCTCTAAATCAGCGAGAACGTAAAGCGATTATCTATTATTTTATTTGAAACTAAATTACACTTGAATGAAGTAAATTATGGAATTGTCTGAAATAGACAAATAATTGATAACATTAGTTATGCCGATGACTGTTCTTCGTGCAGATAATTTCCAGAGACTACAACTGTTACTGAAGAGAGTTAACACAGCTTGTAATAAAATAGGCTGGAAAATGAATATATCAAAGACAAAATATTTGATTGACTGTTAATGGAAAGTTCCGATAGTGATACCTCTTGAAATGAATAATGAAATTGTCAAACATGTTCAACAAAATAAATATCTAGAATGCTGGTTGAATGATAAATGCGACCAGTCTTAAAATATCAAAGTAAGAGTGAAGATGGAGAGAACCAGCTTTTCTAAAATACAGGATTTCCTCTGCAACAAAGATTTCAATCTTGACTTCCGTATGCGAATTTTGGGTTGTTCCCCGTTCATCTCAACGGTGTAGGAGCATGGACAGTTACTCAGGCCACCATAAACAAACTAAAAACCACCACCATAAAACAAAGGCCACCACAAACTGCCATACACCAAAGACCATCTGGTTGGTAGGAAGAGATTGCCGTCTGGCAATAAGCCCGCCAGATTGTATTTGCAATAAAAGTGTTAAATAAATAAATAAACAAAGTCTTTGAAATGCTGGTTGACAAAGTCTAGAGTAGGGATGCATCAGGGGAGCACAAACAAGACTTGTTTGTGTTCCCTGATGATGAGGTGAAATCCTTGAAACCGGTAGGGTTATACCGTTACATAAAGTGGGAAAAACAGCGTTTGATAAAACAAATTATAATGTCTTTAGACTTCCACAATGTTAATGTTAATGCCTTAACTATAAATAATATAAGTTAGTTCATAGTTAACATATAATATTGTATATAAAGAAGATTAGTTCTTAAGATATACATTTGTATAGTCTTTGGCAAATGTGTGTACTATATATTACTTTATTAAACAAAATAATAGATAAAAAAGAAGACAAATAAATGAAATGTTTTGAAGCGTGAATGTTATTGTCAGATTTCTTCAGCAGTTCGTTATGCAGCACGCATGTTTATGGGAGATTGGATCTTGAACTTGGATGTTGCATGTCTCGGAACAATTAAAGCTGTTCATTGATTGGAATCGAACGCATCTGAGTAGAAAAATTCACGAATAGTACATATTCGTACAAATTGTAATTTACAAATTAATACACACGTGTTAACAGTAATTAAACGTTTAATGGTTATTGGGCACGGGCAGGTAATTTTAGGAAGATCGTTTAGTTGAGAGTTTGATCAGGGAAAATATACATAAGAGATGTTCATTAATTTATTCATGATGTGGATATGATGGAATACGTGGCCGGGAGATAATATAAATAAATAATAAGTTTATTGATAGCAATGTAGTAAATAAATATATATCCTGTAATTACACATATATAGTGATTCAATGGGGAAAAAAATACTATTTGAGAGAGAATTTTTTAATATATTAACAAATTTGGTGATTTCGTGGGCATAAATGTTTAGCCGAGGAGATCTGTGATACATTATGTAATGCTGCTCGCAAATTTTTCATAATGCCAAGAAGCTGCGCACATTTAAATTTACTGTGTTCGAGTACTGAACCTCAGAATGTTGCTGCATAATCTCGACAAAATTCTGTTGAATATTAAACAGGTATACTTAATGGTTTTAAAATATCAGATATAAGTACATACGTTAATGGAATATAATAATAATAAAAAGACAATTTATATAGCGCTATTTAGACAGTTAACTCTCCTCAAGGGAACTCCAACTCAAAATTTTAAACCACTAATAAGTTCTGATAAGACCTCCCAAAAATTGTTTTTAAGTGCTTCCTAAAGGTGCATACGCCACCCACATCTCTGACACGAGGAGGCAGACCATTCCACGCCACAGGACTAGCGACAACAAAAGCTCTATCTGAATACTCCGCCATATTGTATTGATTTCGAACAAACAATGTATTAATTAGATGACGAAAAATCGACCTTAAAGTTCTACTTCTCTCCGAAGGACATCCCTCAAACACAGTTTCGAAAGATACAATGGAGACATCCCATTAAGGGACTTGAATACAAAGAGATAAACTCTGAACTCAATCCCTTTGCGACACTTAAGCCAGTGTAGACTTTTAGAAGCAGACCAATATGGCATTTTTTATAACTATCGTGTATCAGCCTAGCAGCTGCATTAAAAACAGACTGAAGTTTAGAAATTTGTAAATACAGGCGATTGTCGTAACGGTATTTATCCTTTATTCGTTAAAACTATTTCATCTAATTATTTAATTTTAACAATGTCATGTTAATACTTTAATACATTTTACGGTTTTATTGCTTCAAAGTTATTTCCACCAATCAACCAACTTTTGTATATAATTATTATTGGTGTCCATGATAATGTCTTCAACTTAGAAAACAATTAGGTAAATGCAACAAAAGTTAAAACGAAAGATGTATTATAATATATTTCAATGGAAATAGGGATAAGGATAAGAACTGTACATCGTTTATGAACTAGGAATATTTTGAGATTGATAATGATTTTTAAGTTTTTCTTTAAAATGTACTCGTATAAGGATGAAGCACGTCCGATTGAACTACGAAGATCGTTCTAAAGTCGAACCGAGTGAACTGCAAACGGCGATGTTTCGAATGATGTACTGGTATACAAAGAATCTTACCGTCATCCAATCGGAGGAGCAGACATACTACTACTAATGATAGATGTTAAAGACTAAAGAGAGTTGACAGAACGTGCAGATTTCTCCACACAATACTCAAAGAAAATATTATTATTATTAATATAAGTTAGTAAGGCATTCCATTCCATAGAGGATGATTTGTGACAATAACAATTCGAAGGAAATTAGGCATCATGAGAACATGAAAGAACTATTGTAGTTCTAAATATTTAAAGAGTTTAGGACAATAAATTCAAATATGTGGCTATACATTAATTGAGATTTGAGTGCGAGTAGGTGGGAAATATTGAACTGACGAGGGACATTTACAATCAAGTAAAAGATGAACTCATAACATATACTCGTATGTATATATATGGACCAAGTTAAACGTTATTAGAAATGGCTATACATAGTTAGCAAAACTATATTTTTGTTAAATTCGCACTAAATGAGAGTTTTGCTTTAAATACGAGTATCATGATTTCGACGTATTTTTTGTAACACGACGATGAAGAAATTATAAACAATGCGCTTTATTATAATATGCGTTTTGAAATGTTATTCACTTGGTGATTTTTCTTGCAATAATAATAATTGCGAATATGAAGTAAAAAACATCTCCGTACATCGATTGAACGCGCATGCGCCTCGCGGCATTATGGTCTGTCGGCGCAAAAACTCCTCGTCACACTCTGAATATGATATTGTTTAACGGACCGAAACGTTGTGCTCAGTGGCTGATCTAGAGGAGACGATAGTTGCGGATTGTAATATGAAAAATTGTAAAATATTCTGGTTAAAATACGAGTATAGTACGGACGAATTCCATGCCCTAGTTACTATAATTAGACGACTGTCTTCCAATACGGAGGTTACGTGTTCGATTTCTATTTTTAGTTTTTAGTCATATTTTAATACAATTAAAACATGCATACATACATACCATCACTCCATTTCCCTGTCAAGGTAGGCAGAGAGGACAGAGCGCAATAATTTCCTTACCCGACACACATCCGTAGCTTCTTTCTCATACAACCTTTGCGATTTCTCTGACTTTCTACGTTTCATTCTTTCATAATATCATACATACTTTCTTTAGTCTTCCTCTCGCACGCCTTCCACTCACATATGCACTGTTTATCTTCTCAATGCACGTATATCTACAGCACTTATTCGGCTCCTCCCAATCTTATTCCTCGTCCACGTTTCACTCCCATACATAAAAGTTGGCACTAAAATATTATTGTGGACTACGTATTTATTTATTTTATTTATTTAACACTTTTATTGCATATACAATCTGGCGGGATTATTGTCAGGCGACAATCTCTTCCAACCAACCAGTCAAAAGTAAATGAAGCAAGTTACACGGTTGCATAAATCATTCAAATGACTATCCATCTGTACGAAATCCATAAACACATACGTGAGCATATGCCCACGAACCCCAAAAAGACGGACAATCACCCGAACATTCTTTTTCATATAAAGTGAGATATCATCAATCTAAAGAAAAGGATCTTTAATCTTAGCAGATTTTGATCCAAACCATCTCAAGGTGCTCTTATTCATCATTCTTAATAGATCAGCTTTAAGTTTACATTCATTCTATAAAAATATAATTAACAATATTAAAAGTAATCAACAATACAAATCTTATATTGTTGATTACATTTATTGTTGCATTGGTATGTTGAAGTATCATATCATGAAATGTATGTCTCCTAATTTGCACGACTTTTTGGACGATATTTCACGTGTTATTTTCAGTGCACGCATACTCCCCGGTTTTACTTACTCACGTTCCACTCCTACAATCAATATTAGTACTACTATGTTACGCTGTGGTGAATGCTTGCCAGGTTTGAGTATCTATCTGTCTTATAGTGCTTCAATGACAGTATCTTATCGTAGTTGGCGTTCAACATTCCATCAAATACACACTCCCACATAGTTATCGTGTAAGGTAAAAATGATGCAGCGCCAACATGTATAGAGGGAATACGAGAAAGATTTGTGAATCACATCCAGGTGTTAAATGCCAAAGTTTGTGAATGTTCCTCAACATTAGATTCACATTGACAGTTCAAGAAAAACACAACTTCAGTCATTGTACTGTATATAACTTCGTTGTATATATAATAGTATAACATAACGCGTTTATTGCTATGTAGCAATATTTTACAACCAACCATAAAAATGTTAAAGAGGACTTAAGTTTTAATTAGACTGTAACCTTTTCTTAAATACATTGAGTTACAACAGGAATCAAACCGGTAACGCGAAGGTTGGGAGATGGGCATTTTACCAATTAGGCCAAGTCATGTAGACTGGACTTGAGAAAGACAAGTCATATCGCAAGACACAACGCTTCAGGACCAGAAAAGTCAATTCCAAGTATGTTATATTATTGTAAGCTCAGGTGACAGAAGATCCGCTACTGGTTGCAGGTTTTATGAATATTCAAAAATGAATATATGATATCAGACATTGTGAGTATATTATTAAACTATGTTAATTTTATAACAATAATTTAGATTTGTTTGTAGTTTAAAATAATATAATAGAAACCTTCAAAGTGAAGTATTGGAAGTGGATGTTCTACATATGGTATATCGCATGGATCGCAAGGCGCACCAATTTCTTTCAGCAACACGCGGAAAAATAATCCTAACTTACTTAGGTAATGTTGCTAGAAAAAAATATGAAAGTCTGGAGAAACTAGTGATCACGGGAGAAGTTGAGAGAAGGTGGGCAAGAGAAAGGTGCCCTATGAGATGGACGGATCAAATGAAGACATTAACAAGATCTTCTTTTAGCGCAGCATTCATCATGGCCCAATACCGAGAGGGATGGAGATGAAATCCTTATAACGATATAAAGCACCACAAAAATAGCGCTATATACACCAAATAATATGTACAGGACTTGAGAAAGACAGGCCATTTCGTAAAACATAGCATTTCAGGACCAAAAGCTAATTCCAAGTAGATAATTATAATATCTGGTGGAAGAAGATCCGCCACTGGTTGCAGGTTTTATGAATATTCAAAAATGTATATACAATATCAAGCATTGTAAGTATATTATTAAACAAGGTTAATTTTATAACAATAATTTATCTTTATCTGTAGTTAACATGTTTGCTTATAATAAATTCTTAAAGCGCTACTAAGCAATACAAAATAGCGCTATATAAAATTCTGTCTAACGAATGGCTGCTGCAGATAATTCCTGCCGATAGTCTTAAATCATATCAATAGGGTGAGGGTATCAATAATAACAAAAAAATATAAATATGGCCCCACGTAGCCTAATTGGTAAGACACGTGTCTTCCAGTCCTGGGGATGCGGGTGCGACTTCCATCGGTACCTTTTTTTTAAGTCTAGTTTTCACTTAAGGAATTTTAACAAAATTCTAGTTTGTTGAAAGAGATTGTCACACGACAATAAACCCACCAGCTTATACTGTAAATAAATAAAGTGTAATAAAATACAGTACGTAACTACAAAAAAAGTATTTAATTTAAACGACTTATTTACGAGTAGATATATCTCTGGATTTCATACGAAATTGTGAACAGTATAATTTCTAAGATTGGAAAGAATAATAAACAAAATAGGGATCATAAAAAAGAAACATGAAAAGAAAGGATGCGGGCTGGACTTAAACCAGAAACCTCTATTATCATGACAGCCGCTTTTCCAATTAAGCCACCGCATCACATCCTTGTCCCTTCAGAAACATCCCCTAAAACAACCCTAGGCCGCTTACTCCGTTTGCTCTGATACTAATACTTCGAGTCCAGTCGGCATTCTTTCTTTTCATGTTTATCTTTAATGATCCTTATTCTATTTATTATTCTAATATATAAAATGTAATTTCATTTGAAATATGTTTATTTAAAAGTATTCGAAGGTCGTTTCATACTCTCACAACACTCATAAAAAATAATACCAAATAAACATCCAAAAGAGCAAATTATATTGACAAAAGACGGAAAATATTTAATGTTATGCCAAGAATCTATACAAACAGTGGTGACACGTGTCACTAATTGTGCTCAGTAGTCTCGCTTCAATACACACAATATTTTTTGTTAAAATATTATTTTATACGGATTAAATTTGAATAGAGTGATCTTCAAATTACGCACTGCAAATGATAAGCACTGTGCCTTATATCCAGATTCGGGGAAATATGTTATAATTAAAAACATATACTTATTCATACCTCTAGTTTATTTTGAGATTTATTTTTTTCATATACGAGTATACAATTAAATTTTCTATTAAATTTGTAATTTAAAAAAAAACATTTTAGGAAATAAACTCGAGAAGCGCTATGATAAAATGAAGCCACTTACTAATCCAGACCTGAGCTTGGAATTGAGAATGCATGTGGTTCAGTTCACTGCAACATTTTCTTTCAGTTTCTCTTCACTCCTTAGTATCCTAAGATGTTTTTGTACGTTATCTAAAAACCTCTGTTTTAGTCTGCCAAGTGGCCTTCTCCCATGTTTTTGATGAACTTACGAGTACATAGTGATATTTATTGTCATCTGAGATCTGCTTACATGGACCATTTATGCCAACCTTCACGCTGGTAATGAATAGCTGTCTTAATAATGTTCAAGTATCTTCGTACGATCTCGAATTCCACGCTTCTTTAGCATATTTTGAGTCATGTATCTAACATCGATGTCAATTCTAGAAAGTCTGTAACTATTGTCGGTGTTTTAGTATCATGATCTAAGCTTTTGATCCATATAATTGCAAGGGATACGATGACCGCGTTGTATATTATCAACTTAACATTCCGCGACAGGGTCTTATAGCTCAGTAGGCCATGTAAATGCTGTTGCTGTTTTGGTTTCATTTTGGGTCATTGTTTGGAAGTCTATGCCTACCTCATTTTTGATGAAGATAGTGCTCTGGTAAGAGAACTTGTTTTAAAAGTTTTTTACAAAAATCAAATAATAATAGTTCTACATATTTTTTATTTAATTAGTGATAGGAAGGAAAGAAACATGATAGATGCCCTTAAAATGGAGTGTTGGAGGCGGATGCTCCGTATCTCATGGACCGAAAGGCTCACCAACGTCTTTCGAGAACACGCGGAGAAATAATCCCCTATTCCTTTGGGTATGCTGCCAGAAAAACATATGAAAGTCTGGAGAAGCTTTTGATCATGGGGACAGTAGAAGGAAAAAGAGCAAGAGGAATGTGTCCTATGAGATAGACGGGTCAAATAAATTAATCAACAGGATCCTTTTTAAGCATGGCCCAAGACCGGGAGGAATAGAGACAGGTGGTGCGCTGAGTTCGAAACATAGCAGAGGACTACGACGCTCATCATTGAGCACGCGATTAAGGAGTTTCATTGCGCAATGACCTTGTCAAAATGTTATAGAACTATCAAATATTTAGTTTCTTAATAATGAAGTTCTATGAACTGAATATCAATGACACCTATTTTTAAACCTTTTCAGTCGCATCATTTCCCATCATAACGGAATTGAAGGCTAGTCTTTAATTTTAAAGAGCACATACATTTAGTTTTATCTGTTAATGTGCCTGAGCATCTGAGTCCTTTGAGGTTGCATAGTGGTTTAGTTATATATAATTGAAATCAAAACATTTGGCAAAACTACGAGAATATTCCGTGTGGTCACCATAATATAATAGCTCGCTCCGTCTGACTGCAATGGCGATAACGGGAAAAATGGCAAAGTCGATGTGCCGATTGGAGTGGATGTTTTTTGACGTACTTCGGATTACATAAGCGGGCAGGGTTCACACCGTGGAACAATGGTGTTGCAGTGTACCTGTCTGTACATTGCACAGCAGGGATCAGTAAACGGTTGAGCGAGACCGACCAGCGACCGGTAGATTGCGATGGCGCTTTGTAGTCGATCACACGCGTTTCACCAAAAATACAAGAAAATTATAAATTTTAGAGTTTAAAAAAGTTTAGTTTAATAAGAAATCGATTTGAACTAAATGTGATATTATTAATGTAAAAGTCGATTTGTTTTTTTTATTTATAAATATTTTATACAAGAATATGAAAAACGCGAACTAATCATAATCATATGTCGTTTAAACTTTTAATATTTAAAAATATATGAGTCAATATACATATCATCACGCCGTTTCCGTGGCGAGATAGGCAGAGAGAACAGATATCTAAACTTTTCCATTCGAGCACACAACGAGGCTGCTCCATTTGGTGCAGCAACTTTTTCCTCGGACTACCTTTTCCGCGCACATCTTGTTTTTTTACTTGTATACTCGCTAAGCCATTCTTTCATCATTCATCTCCACATTTCCAAACTATCTTAAATCTCCTTTCTTCCTTCCTTCCTTAAAACATCCATTTTATCCATGCATTCACATCGGATGTCTTCATTCCGCCTTCTTTCAAATATTGACACTCCACAAATGTTCCTTAGTGCACGCATCTCCACAGCATTAATCTTACTATTATTCTCTTATCCTTCTGCCAAGTCCAAGTTTCACTTCCATACATCAAGGTTGACACTAACACAATATGATGTCTCGTAATTTTTGCTACTGTTGATATGGCGCGGTTGTTGTACGAGTATATAACATTAAGTGCTCCGTTCACCATGTTCCCTATCGCTACCCTTCTTTGAATATCCCTTTCAAGTCACCCATTACAGGGTAATATACTAACCAAATAACATAAATCATCAACCAGCTCCGATTTTTCTAAGTTAACCCATAAATCACACACACTTTTATCCATAACCTTTGATTTCGCTACATATATAAGTCAGAAGTGTAAGATGTGCATGGAAGAGATATGCCGAAGAAAACGTGGCGAGACGAAATGGTCTTGAAAATGGTTGAGATTTTGAAAGAACGTAAAGTGAGAAGTATGAACAATAAAAGATTGTGCATGACGAGATGTATAAATATAGATGAGGCGAAAGTTGTATGTTTGGATAAAAAAACTTTGGAGATTTGTCCTTTCTGCCTACCTCGCAAGGGGCACGGCGTGATTATATGTATGTTAAGTATTAAGAGAAGCTGAAAACCGCAGACGGAAGACAAGCGTGTGCCCCAAGATGTGTGAATATTCTGAAAGGTGAAGTGTTTCACTTGTAGAGGCATAAGTAGACGCGCTCTTCAGTTTCCAGCATGTATTTCGTTTTGCCTGATTAATTCAGAGTCGACACAAGGGTAGGGCAAATTGAGAATTGGCCCCAGGCGGAAGTAAGTAAGCTCTTATAGAAATAAAGTTTGCCGACCCCCGCTATACGGTGTGATATGTGTGGATATTACAGTTACTAATTATAATGCTTAATTGCCATTGTTCACGGTCGCGCGGGCTTTCCCAACATCGCATTGGAAAGAAGAGGGGAGATTCCATATGCAGAATATGGCGAGGTGGAGCCATTCGAATTTGGCTTCATCGACCCTCCGAGTGATTTTGTTACTAGACTAGCCAAATTATTACTTACCATTTATTTAGTTTTAGTAGAAGCCGTAACTGTTTAAATGCGTTACGGGGCCAGAGTTTTAAACATTTATATGTACCACAATTACATTATACCTGCAGTAATAACCACGAATTATATAGGTATATTTTATTTATTTATTAAAACTTTAGTGTAAAAATTATCTGGGGAGATTATTGCCAGGCGGCAATCTCTTCCAACCAACTAAATAAAGAAAGTTACATGGTCGCAAAAAATATTCAAATGATTATTCATCTTGATGAAATTTATGAACATATATGGTACATAATTAAAGTAAAAGTGAGATATCATAAATCAAAGGAAAATGATGGGATGGTGGAGAGGAAAGAAAAATCAGGAATGAAGCACGTTATAGTACTGATTAAAAATTAAGAGTTTTTTCAGTCACTTCTTAAATATTATATATATTTTATCACTATTGTGATTAAATTGCCTTAGAGGAGTTAAAAGCGAAGTTAAGAAAATGAAAAATATAATAGTCCTCGTATAGCCCCTAAGTATGTTGCATATAGAGGGGATGGATTGATTAAATGGTGCATGTATTTTTTAATAAAAGTTCTAACTTTGATACATTACTTCTGACCGGTTGTACCATTATATAAGGGCAAGGGCAGACTAGTGACACGTCTATACTTGTTATCTGTATTTTTTGTTATGTTTTGTTGGTGTGGTTGGTTTTATGACTCTCCGCAATTTTGGTATTCCTTATCTAAGAGAAAAAAAGGGACAGAGAGAGAGAGAGAGAGAATTGTGGATCTCGTCAGATTTTGCGTTGCGATTTTTCTATAACAATATGTGAGTAATGCGGATGCGATCCTAACGTGAGACGTTTATAAATATTTAACAATCAATTACTCGTATATTGTTCTTCCACTAATAAGTGTGGCATTTAATTAAAAAATGCAGTAACTTATTGTTAAATATTATAATATAATTTCACAAAGTTAACCGAAACCTTTATTTTTTATCAATTATCTAGCAAAATTTCTTTTTATTGTAATACTTTCTTTTAAAATATAACAATTGTGAATGATTCACGAATATGTAAATTCGCAACATCCCTAATTTATAGCAACTTTTGGATTGTTAGAATATTTAAAAAAATATATAAAACAAGCTTGACGATTTTCATTTCTCTGTATTTTTGTTACACACATTCGTATATTGAGAAATGCCAAAATCGACGCCTCGTTCGTGAGTGAAAATATTAACGAAAATCGTTCGAAGACAGATGTAATTTTGTAAATATGCATTGTTATTCTTTAGCACAATTCGATAAGGATTTAGATTATTCTAAGTAAAGTGAGCGAATTGCGTTTATTGAATTGATTATATTGCATATTTATAAATTTGTATCATTTTAACAATTATCGTTCGCGAGCAGGAGTCGGTTTTGAAATTTCATTCAAATTGGTGGGATAAGTACTCCAACCCCCCCCCCCCCCCCACGGCTTGTAATATTTTTTTAGATTGGAACTACCAGGCCTGAGTAAAATTAGGTAGATGGTTAAAAAAAATTCTTAGTAATTTGCACATGTCATATCTATTGAGGTTATCTGTGGGCAAGGGCTCTAGAATGGAGTGCAATAATTACAGAATTATCAGTTTATTAAGTGTGGTAGGTTGATTGAGAGATTGAGAAAAAAAACTGAATCAAAAGTATAGGATACACAAGGTGCTTTTCTTTCCTGGTAGAGGATGCATGGGTTATTTCAATACGGAATATATTTTTTAGAGTTTTTTTTCAATACGGAATATATCTGAGAACTGTTTGGGAAAGGGTATTCTGTGCATTTGTAGACTTAGCCAAATCGTATGATTAATAATGGATCAGTATATCAACAGCTTTTGAACCTTAAACTAAGTCAATAATGAGTATAAACCATAAATTAACTGACATAGGAAACAGTTATTATTTGAAATTATTCTTCACAAGTAAACATATTTGTATCTTAACAATTGTTTACTGTTAATTTCGCGAAATTAAAACCGGGTCTCTAATAATAATTGAATTGTTGGAGCGATGTAGACAACACAAAGCAATTACAGACTTAATATCGCCAGTCAGATTGGGGGCGCTTTCTCGCTTATTGTTAAGTTGATTGAAACATTGTTATTATTATTTCAACTTACTAAAGATGACTATGATTGGCTTTTCTATTGGCTATGTAGTTTAAGGCCAGACTCCTACTGCGGTATGACCGCGCTATTTCCGAAAGCTTGCTTGTACGAACTTGGCAACGATAAAAAATTGTAAAAAGCTGCAAGAAGATAACCTAGAAATTATTTATGTAAGCTCTGGCGCATCGCACATATGCTACAATCAGCTCGGGGTAAAGCCAAAGCAGCCTTTGAGTAGCCTGCGTTATAACCACGATTAAGTGGGAATCCTGCATAATCGAGATATTTAATGAACGCTGATCGGGGAACATAAGACAATGGAAAATACTTTATTTTTTACCAAAGAACAAGGAAACAATAATTAGAAAGTGGGAAATGATACGTTTAAACGATAAAAGTTCTAAAAACACACGTGATTTAAAAAGGAAAAGGAGTGTTTTTATGTTATTTCTGCAATTCAAAGTTTGCGAATCCCTGAATTATAGTAGTCTTAAAATCTAGCAAAAGACAATGATATAGAAAAAGAGGAGTGGGGCGGGGGAAGGATGAAGCAACACATTTTTTTTAAATTAAAGATTTTTCAAAAATGGTTCAATTCTTTATTTGTACGAGTATGTTAAAGGAATTTACTTTGTAACCATTCTTTCACCCAGCAATTGGCATGCATCTGGTACCGTTTGTTTGGTTAATTGGAAGAGATTTATGTATGATAATAAATTCGTCATTTGCATAATTAAAAATAAATACGTCCAATCCAGATGATACGGATATTAATGGAAGTATTCAAATACTTTATTGTTTTTATTTGTCTTCACTAAACCGCGCGAGTAAAATAAAATGTTGATTGTCAGACCAACTATTTTCTCGTTTAAAATTTACTTTTTTCAATAATCTTGGACTTCTTTTTCCACATGTTTTTCAACAATCTTAAACTGAAAGATATCCGTGGTCTAGCGGTCACTCAACTATGTACATATAGAAAGCTGCATTTGCAGATAAAATGCACATGAAAATATCGATACAACGAGATACCAATAATTACCGAGTGTGAGTTTACGATAACAATAATTGTTAACTGCTTTCTTTCCAATTAAATTGTTAGCCTTGGCTAAATGCTCAGTTCATGATAATCAATGAATTACTATTTCGATTCCCGATACCGGCTAAATTACATGTTCGATTTCCGATACATTTAATGTACCATTTCTGATAGTAACTAAATTGAATGTTCGATTTCCGATATCTATAAAATTAAATGTTCAACTCTCGATAAATACGATATTCAAGTGTTAAAAATGAGCCTAGAAGTCTGATGATAAAAAGTTAGTTTTCCATTCGGAGGCTTTGGTTTTGATTTCCGATATTGAATAAAAAATAATTTTGCCATCTTGTACGCGTAAAACAGAGCCAAAAAAATAAAACCCGTTTTGTAACCAATATTTCCACCCTAAATATTTCCAAATTAAAAATTAGTTTCTTAAATACAATTATTGGTACAGCACTTAATTGTTTTTATATAATAATTAGTAGTGCAAGGAATTATATATTCAACACTTGTTTCAGAATATTTTTATTTTTCCTATCACAAACTTTACAGGATTTGTGTTTCTGATATTTAACGCATACGAGTATAATATGGCAAAATTATTTTATTATCAACATTGGAAATCAATCTCAAAACCCTAGAATGGAAAGATAACTTTTTAACACCAGGCCCCTAACCTCATTTTTAACACGTTTAATATCATGTTTTGTAAATGTCGATAATCGAACAATCGATTAAGTTAGTATGAGAAATATAATATTCAGTGTATCTGAAATCTGATAATTTAGGAATAATATCACTTGAACTGGGAGCACGAGCCTAGAGGCTACACCTGATCTGATGGATATGACGACCAAAATAGCTTCCTATTCAACACATTCTCTTATATTTCATACCGCGTGAGGTCACTCTGTTAAATCGTAAAGGCAGCCTCCGATTAGCGATTGAAGACTGATAGTTATTCTAATTTCACATCGATATATCTTTTTAATTCCGTCACGCTTCAAATAATGAAAAGTGCTTTTAGTATGAAAAAAAAACGATAAGTTCATGTTTGCATGCAAAAGAAGAAAATCTTCATAGCATTTAATACTGGAATCAATAAGCGTATTAACGGTGCGAACATTTTATACTGGAATCAAGAAGCATATTAACTGTGCGAACATTTAATACTGGAAACAAGAAGCGTATTAACGGTGCGAACATTTTAAACAAAAATATTTCCATACATAAAAGGAAAAGAATAACGAGTCTCTGAAGTAATGAAATTTCTTGATCTTTGGGTTGCTAGCTTAGTGAAAATTTAATCCAATACTAAGAAATATTTCATTCCCTTCAACATACCCGAACTGATGATTTGAACATATTGAAGAGTCATAACTCCTTGCGTAGGTCGGAAATCACGCTGACAATAAGATCTTGAATGTGAAGAGGCAACAACACTCGTATAAGTATTGCTAATACCAGTTGCGTATGAGTATTGCAATACCAGACTGAAACTCTTTTTTGGGTATCATCAGAAATCAAACCTAAACCCCGTTCAAGAGTAGTCCCCTAAAGTTCAAGAGTAAGCCAGGCGTCTTACCAACTAGGCTACGCAGGTAAAAATTAAACACAATATATAAAATGTGAAAAATAAGTTTTTTTACGTAATATTTGCTAAAATTATCTATTAAGTAGAATTACACTAATTTTTTCATGCACAAATAATATAACAAAAAAGTTGGTAAGTATGGTGATTTTGGATGTATAAATTGCAAAAATATTCATTTTTACCTGTAAGCACGTGTATAAAATGGAAAATTAGAAAAAGATGCCTCTGAGGTACTAATTTTGGAATGGGATTATTTAATTTTTTTTAATTATGTAAAAAAACAGAGATATTGTCGAGGTAAGAATTGAAGGACAAGGAAATCGTTAGAGATATTTTAATTACAGAAAATGTGAATAGTATTAGAAACAAAATAACTAGTATAAATGTGGACGAGATAAAACGTGTTAATGAAAATGTCCTGATCCAGATTTAGAAATCGAGATTATACAATAAGATTTATAATAGTATCCAGTTTTTATTCTTGTATAGCCAGGTATAACTTATCAGAAAAATCTAATTGAATATAGTCCTTGAAGACTTAAGCCAGGTCTGTAAAAAAAACAGTGCACTTGAATTTCTCGACAGCAATGCAAATCGGTCTGTAGCCCCAGCCACACGCGAGGTTTTGATGGAATAGATATAAGCTTATCAACAACTGGTCGAACAAAGGAGACGAGGTGCTTGTGCATAATGCATCGGTTAAATAATTAATATATTTTAATTAATTCCATCGTAACACGATGCAATAACAATGACTAGATATACAGGCTGGCCCATCAGTCACGCTCCAGTTTCAAACATGCATAATTTTTTTAGTTTGACTTTTTTTAGATAATTTGAACGGCATTTGTAAGTTTTATTGTGGAGAATTTAACAAGATAGAAGAAAAAAACAAAAGGGATCGACCTTTATTTCGGAAATCAAAATTAAAACACAACGCGCATATTAACTTGTTTTTACTGAAGGAGATTGTACGGTAAGATCGACGATTAGATTAATTGACTTGCCTCGAACCAGAAGACCGCGTACTATCCGCACTAATTGAATATACAAAGGGTACAATATAGGTAGAGTGTTGCTAATGATCAAACAGAAGACCTTCAGCTCAGCTCAAAATGTCTCGAACGACACTGTGATAGGAGCATCGGAGCACGACTTATGGGCCAACCTGTAGATACTGTTGTGTGATTCACAGTTTACACTCGTATTTTAGGAAGTTCCGTTGTGGATGCAATTGTATAAAATAAAATTAGTTTTTGGGTTTTTATTTGACGGTCTAAAATATTTTTTAATCGTATCATACTTCGATGATACTTTTTTCCATTTCTTATTATTCCATTGTTTATGTGGTTTCGAAACAATTTTCAAGAGGCGATGTAGTGAGTTTTCGTTGTATACAGTACATCCTGGCAGGTTTATTGCTATGTAGCCATCTCTTCCAATCAACCAGAAAGGTGTTAAACAAGCCTTAAGTGAAAATCAATTAAGGATTTTAAAGAAATCTGGGTAACAATGGTATTTTATTGTATTGTTACATTTTCGTTGTATGCCGTACAGCCTGACAGAATTATTGCCATGTGGCAATCTCTTCCAGCCAACCAGAAAGATGTCAAAGATACCTTAACTTTTTTTTTCTAAATCTGGGTTCGAGCGGGATTACAATCGAACCAAAACCTCCGGGTTCTAAAGGAGCTATCTTACCAATTTATCAACAACTAGCTATCTTAAAATGGTCGTTGCTGCTTATGAATAAAATTATAAATATTTTGTACATAAATTACTTGACTTAACATACTCGTATATAAAAACAGAAATATTTCAAAAATAATTTTTACCTTGAAAAGTACTAAAAATGTATAATACTTGTAATTTTTAATGAAAATTGGATGAAAATTTATTTTTATTTGTAAAAAATATTGTTACTCTTGACCAAAAAGTATAAAAATATGTGCCAAAAATGAAAAAAAAAAACAATCGTTACAAGGAGTTAGATTTTGATTTTAACATCTTATTTTGGAGCTTTGAGCCTTGGAGTCCTTTTAAAATATATGATACATTTTTATAACAGCAAATAACTTCACTCGATTCACAAAGGATATTCTTGTATTTTATTAGTTGAAAATTTTAGTGTATAGTGTAAAATTTAGTGTACAGTATAAACTTGTTGGATTTACCACTAAATGACAATATCTTCCAACCAACAATACAATTATTTTATAGTATTGAGTGAAAGGTGACTAATTTAAATTATTGATTTAGAGAGAAAATTAAGTATACATTTAATAAACTCATCCACGACCCGAAGAAGGAAAGGGAGATGGGAAACAAAGGATAATGAAAAACTAGGAAAACACGCTGTGACTGAAGGGGCATCTATTGTTTATTAAATTAACTTTTTGAAGAACGTCTACGATGACGCAAGTCTTACATTTTGTAGTAGCTGGTTCTAGATATTAATAACAATATCAATCAAATTTTCTTCCCTTTCTTTTCTCTGACCTTGTTGGTAAGACACCTGTATCCCAACCCGGAGGTTATGGGTTCAAATCTCGCTGAAAAACAAATATTTTTAAAAAGGATTCCAGTCTGGTTTACACTTAAGGCCTCTTGAACATCTTTTTGATTGGCTGGAAGAGACTGACACATGGCACTAAGCCCGTCAGGTTGTACGGATTACAACGAAAGTGTATTACAATATAATATAAAATTAAATGGTGACGTCGTGGTACAGTGATGATCAAGATCACCACGTTATCCCAATATGTATTCATTTGATACAGTTTAAGCCAATTACATCAAAAAAGAAAAAGAAAACAAATTTATCCACCGAGATGTAGAAAATAACGATATCTGAAAATTCATTGAACAAGATCATTCCGTATGCGAGTGGTGATGCTTATAACAGCTTAGTTCGTGAATACGACACCGAAAACAATCTTAATTCACGATGGCGTAAATGATTATCTGGCACATAAAAACTAAAGTTTGTCAATCAACAAAGGGTTTGGTATTTTTCCTGTTAGCAATTTGTATATGTATAAACAGGTGCATATACCTCTTCTAACGCTTACTATTCAATGATACCCATTAAAAAATGTGGGATTGAGCTATGAGTAAAATTCATACTCCTATACAATGAAGTGTCGCAGAAAATTCTATTGGACTCGCTCAACCATCAGGGAATTCTGGATTATTCTCGTGTTCCATACGTCAGAGCCACCCTCTAATCTACTGCCAACCAGTGAATTATAAATACGAGTACATGTCATAACAGCGCCACTATCAAATGCCCTAGAAACTCTTTTATCACAAATCCCAGAAATTTATTGACAAATAAACACATAATCTTAATATGATAACTGAATGTATATGGTATTTACTTAGTATATATGTTTGATAAAATACAATCTCGAGATCACAACTCAAATGACTGCAACAACTAAGATAAAATGAGGTCTACGTATGTATATGATCCGACAATTAGTTCCAGTCTTCACTCGAATGAATACGATTATCTGACTGTGAATAGTTTCTAGTTGAAACGTCCACTTCGAAGAACGCCAGACTTGGGCAGCTTCTTGTTTAATTGGATATAGTTAAAGACAAGAGTGTAAGCACAGTATCAGTACAGCGGAGAAGCGAGGAGTTGTCCAGAGTAGCCAGGCGGAACAGTGAACAGCGGAGTGGCGGAACAGTAAGGCACGGCTGCCGCGGGACGATGACCCCAGGAGCCATTAGCCGGAAGATGGAGGGCCGACAGTTGTTGATCTCGCGCCTAAGATGTAGCTTCTAGTCGCTCTCTTTTGGACCGATAATTTAATTCCTCGAAAGACCTGGACTGACGATAAATAAAATTAACAAAGATTCTGTTTTTTTGTTCTTCACCAATCGCCCTCACTGACATTAAAAACAAAGTGAGTTTCCATCTAATTCAATCTAAACTGACGTTTTTTTTTAATGAAAACGCCATTTTACGACATAGAAATAATTCAAGAGCTCCTCTGCTGGTGTCACACTAAAACGAGGTCGACGGAAGATCTTTTCTCACAGGGGGATGATAAGTTCTTGTAAAATGGAGAAAAAATTTAACTTATTAAAAAAAATAGATCTCACTTTCGGCCCACACTTACATTAGAGTAGAATTATAAAATACATAAAAGTGGATTTTGCCTACATAAAAAAGTGCCCGACAGGATTAGGATATACGAGTAACTAATGTAAACAAGGGCTCGATTTAAATCAATTTAGAAACCTACCTCTTTTAAAATGTGGTAGTAAAAATAATAAACAAGATGGAAGTGTTAATCATGAGGATGGCTAGCCACCTTTACAGAATGGGTATTGTACAATAGAAAATTCCGGTTGCGAGTATGGTCTGAATGAAGACTATAGATTATGAGTTTTTCGGATGCTGTTAACGTGACATTTAATTTACTAAATGCCATATATTTGCCACGTCTAATAAATGTTGCGTTTCCACTAATATTTTTCTTTAATTAATCAGCTTTAGTTTTAAATAGCCTGGAGAGATGGAGAAAGATCCTGGAGGAAAACGGCTTAAAAAATAGTAGGAAAAAGACAGAATATCTGTAACTGCCATTTGAAGACCCAAATGCCACAACTCCTTCAATGCAACTGAATGGGGAAATATTAGCCGGCTGTGACTCATTTAAGTATCTGGACTCACTCGTTCACAAAGACGGAGGGTGCGCCGCGGATGTTGACCATAGAATAAGTGTGGGATGGATGAAATTCAGATCGGTAACAGGAATCTTGTGTGACCCAAAAATGCCTATAAAATTGAAAGGAAAGGTATACCAGACTATCGTTAGACCCGCAATTCTGTATGGCTCAAAATGCTGGACTATGTACAGCTCCTACTCTAGGCAACTTGAAACAGGAGAAATGCGAATGCTTAGGTGGTCGGCAGGAGTATCACTAAAATATAAAATTAAGAGCTCACGCATTCGTGGTAGCCTGGGGGTCACTGACATAAATTGTAAGCGGGAAGAGCGACAGCTGAGATGGTACGGGCACATAAGGAGACCACCAGACCATACCGTAAATCAGGCAATGTGTGTGGATCTTCCTCGACAGTCGTCTAGAGGAAGACCAAAGAACTCCTGGATAACTCAATGCTCCAAAATCCTGCAGAGAAACGGCCTAGATGAAAGCGACACCCAGAACCGAAAAATATACAGCCTGAGAACGAAAAGAGCCGACTTCAACAGCCTACCTAGGCAATGAATTGGGACAGTGCCAGGAAGAAGAAGTTTTAAATCGTCTGATAATTCTATTTTTTAATATATTATGAGGCTTTCGCGGTTTTATCGCAGTTGAGTGTTTTATCGCATTGTTTGGTTTATGGTGCCGACGTTTCGACATTGCAATTTACAAATTTTCATTTTCAGGCCTTGTTCGTAGTCAAATTGGCCATTGCGCCTGCATCATAAGCCAAACCATGCGATAAAACACTCCGAAAAACATTGTCCAACTGAATTATATTTTCAATTTCATATATTATATTGACTCGCTTATAATCGCATTTTTTGCTTTAACAGTGATGCTACAAATAATCCTGTGAGTGGATTGCCTATTTATTAAAAAAAGTGGCTGATATTTTCGATCTGATAATTGGAGTAGTTACAAGTAATGTTTTTAATAACCACTCTCCGAGATTCACATTCTTTAAGGATCATTAAGTATAAATATTTGAAGTTTCCGAAAGTCGACCTTTGTCAATGTTCTTTGGATCCGTACAACGCAAGTCGAACAAGTGTTTAGTAAAAGCAAATAATCAAATGAAATGGACATAAGAAAATACCAAGAGGACACAGAGCAGCATTTGTCAGAAAGTAACAATTTGTGAAAAACTGGCAACATTAAATATGAAATATGAAAGTGTATATATTTCATACGCACACGCGATAACATATCAAAGTGGACGAAATCAATAAAACATATATGAAATTCTTTTCGCATTTAGCTTCATAAATGTATTTTTAATGCATTTTTGCTTTCTTGCGTCTGAGATATGCAGAGAAATCGACTGCATCCGACTGCGGATACTTATCATGTCTCAATGTTTTATAAGAATTTCTAAGAAAGGAGAGAAATAAAATATTCTTGCTAGACGAACGATTTGGTATCAATTAAAGTGGTCAATTAGAATTGATTACTTCAAACGATTTTACGTCGAGATATACTACAGAGTTACGAGAGCTAACTAAGAGTGGCATTGTTTAATAAAATAACAAAAAAATATCATTAATGGACCAGAATTAGGTGCTTTGGGGAAAAAACATGATTTATAAGAAATTGGGCTTATGTTTTTAGAAAACTATGGCTCAACCAGTTTCGTCGAGGCTGCAGTGCACACGTCTTGCATAGGCGGAGTTTCATCGATTCCTCCCGGTGCTCGTGTGGAACTATGCAGATTGCCACGTCGTGAAGGAGTGCCCAAACTATTTACTCCCGAGCGGACTAGATATCTATCGGACTATTCCTGAGGCTGTATCATGGATGAGAAACCTGAATGTCCGACTCTTAGAGAGAAACCACACGAGAGAAGTCAAGCTAATATTCGCTATATTAGAATTTTTTTAATCTTTCATATTTGTGAACACCATTCACCCTAGACTTAATCTTGCAATACGACATTAAAGTTTAGAAACATGTGGGAATTATCTTTTTTTCGAGAAGTCATTTATGATTGTTTGAGAAGTTTGGGAAAACGTAGAAAAACGCAACACAACAAAATGAACTTAAATCTAAAAAAGGGAAATGAGATAAACCCTTTGTTTTTGCGCAGTACGAATGACGAGGAGTATGGACGTGACACATGTGTGCCAGGATATAATGAAGACGATATATGTTTTCTGTACCTACCCCAAAAGGGACGAGGCGTGATGGTAATAATTTTTATTTTATTTTAATATTATTTTGTGTATATGCTTTAAAATTATACAGCTGGCGAACTTATTGTTGTAGAGCAATTTCTTTCAAACATATAGCATATAAAGTTGTTTTAATATATAACAGATTTTACAAAAAAATGTTTTTTTTTAAACTCAAGTAAAAAAAAAGACTAACCTTGTAACAATAATTCTAAGACTAAAGGAAAGGAATCAGTTCTAAGATAAGGATCGGAATCGAAGTAAAATTAGGGTGAAAGGATATTGTGAATAATGTAACTTTTTTTTGGACTCTCTCTTAAACGTGATTAAGGATGGTGCACATCTGAAGACTTTTGGAAGTTAGTCCCGTAGTCACGACGCGTGATGGTGTTGATTACGATGATTTAATGCCATTCTGGTATTGTTCCTCAACTATACTAGTTAAAGCGTTATGCAACGCCGAAACATAGCGTTGCACTGACATAATCATAATTCACAAATATTGTCACATATTTTTAAAATTACAAAAGATCACATAAACGACGGAAAATATATAATTTCCTGTCAAATAATACATAATCGACCAGATTCTTGGGACCCCAAGGTCGTCGAATGGCAGTTCGTATGCACCTAAAAAAAGAAGTCATAAAAGAAACCGAAAACCGGAATAGAGGTATACCAATCCAATGAGGAGGCTGAGTTATATGGAGATTGAATATTTGAGATAAGCAAGTGGTCCATTGTAATACATTCGATAATAATTAAGAAATTTAATTAATACGAGTATGTTGAATATGAAGAGGGCCCATAGTGTTTTATTACATAAGGTTTCATAGTATGTTGAATATGAAGAGGACCCATAGTGTTTTATTACATAAGGTTTCATAGTATGTTGAATATGAAGAGGACCCATAGTGTTTTATTACATAAGGTTTCATAGTATGTTGAATATGAAGAGGACCCATAGTGTTTTATTACATAAGGTTTCATAGTATGTTGAATATGAAGAGGGCCCATAGTGTTTTATTACATAAGGTTTCATAATTTGATACTACTGTTTGGTTAAGATCTTTGTTAGTGTGAATTTATGTTTATTTAATAAATACAAGGTATTTTGTGAGAATTTTAAACTGAATATTGATCAGTTTCGACGACCTCCGTAACATTGTTGGTAAGACGTTGGTCTTCCATCTGGGGGTTACAGGTTCAATTTCTGGTGGTTCAAAAAAACGGTACCAATCTAATTAGAAAGTTTGTCTGCTAACACTACTCGCATACGATATACTCGTATTATGTCAACGTACTGCCATATTTTTCTAAACATGCGATGACGTACTGTGACTGCAATGGTTCTTAACCCGGAGGCTCGATTACTGACGCCGATAAACAAGCAATACCTTATAATATGTTTCAATACCTTAGAATATTAATAATTTTAATACCGATAGATGACCTCCGTGGCCTAGTTGGTAAGACGCCTATCTCCCAGCCCGGAGGTTGCGGGTTAAAATCCCACTGAAACCCATTAAAAAAAATCCTGTCTGGTTTTCACTTAAAGCCTCTTAAACATCTTTCTGGTTAGTTGGAAGATATTGCCATATAGCCATAAGCCCACCCATACTGTATACAACAAAAAAGTAATACAATATAATATAATATTTTCTAACCTAAATTGTTCGTTTTCTAGAGATTTTTATATGTTTTCTTAACGCTTTGAAAATGTATTGTTTCTGTTCATACAGACATCTTTAGACATAACTATGAAAAACCATTCCATTTATTAAGAAAAAAATGTTTTTTGGAAATACTTGTTTAAATACATTAAAGTGTTCAAATATAATAATCAAATTTGGGAGGTCTCATCAACATTTATAACTATATGTGTATGAGAGCCCTTCAATCGTCCACTACTCCGCCTAAAGTCAAATGGGTTACTATTACATATTGGAAAATCTACGAGGATATTTTATCATAATAGTTCGTTTCTTTTTTGGTAAGTTTAATGCGGTTTTCTTATCAATATATATTTTTATAGACTTGTAAATGTGGAAAAATGTCCAATCTAATGTCAGTGAGTAGCTTGCAGAATGACAGCGACTTAGTGAAAATCGAGCTATCAAAAATATCACACCGATCGGGCAATATAAGAAAATAGAAAATTCGTTTTTTTACAAAAAAAAAAAAAAAAGCAAACAATAATTAAAAAGTGTGCTATAATAAATTCAGAAACCTGTAATTTCAAAAGCAATAATCATTTTTTTATTAATGTTCTGAAAATCATTTCTCACCATTCAAATTTCGCGAATTATTAACTTTAATAAAATAAAGTCTTAAAATGTCACAAAATAACATTTGTAGTTAAATTACCCAATCAAAAAGCCGTAACTACCATCTTTCCTACCCTATCAATAGTAATATTTTTAATGTCAAATTGGGTTTGATTGTCGATTTAGAGTGACCTTGAGGAGTGTGCTCCATAAACAGCGCTATATAAATGGATATTTTGTTATTATTATTCTATATATTATAATCCGATTTTCTTAACAAATATGTCATACTGAACATACGCAGATATAAGTCAGTACCTAAAATAATGCCCGCAATCATTTCCCTCCTACTATTATACAGTATTATAATAATAGGAAGGAAATGATTGCGGGCATTATTTTAGGTATATTCCTCCTATGATTATACATTTGTACTAAACTTGTTCCTTTTTTTGTAATATATTTAATCTGTCAACAACAGTAGGTTCAAATCCAGAGTTAGAGCGCCCTTGAAGATAATTTACTCTTTAAACGACGTTATATAAACTGTCCTTTTAATATTATTATTACATGTTGTTCGATGTGTGACTAAACAGTTAAAAAAACGTGATCAAGTTACTTCTTCTCCAGATCAAGCTAGTTCTTCTCCAGATCAAGTTACTTCTTCTCCAGATCAAGTTACTTCTTCTCCAGATCAAGCTACTTCACACCCACTTAAGGTGACATCGAGGACTTGGATTCTCGCCAATTTTAATATTTATTCAATATCAAAGTCGATCCTTTTATTATTATTGAATAGTTTTCCATTGCTGTAGGAGTAAGCTCTTACTGAAGGATACTGACTAACTTATAATAATATCGATAGAATCTTTGCAACTTTTATTTATTTTTGATTTTTATTTTCATTTTATTCAGAAATTTAACAGTAAAAGATTTTTCTCATATGGTACTAAGCTAGCCTGGTTGTATTATATACAATGGACGTGTTACGACTGTTAAATTATATAGTACAATATAATTCATTAGTTCAGATTAATATTTATCAGTAAACCAATAATCAAGTTCAACATGATAATTAGGAACATAAACATTCAGCGAAATAGAAAGAAGATACGAACAATACAAATAAAATCAACTCAAATAATGATGCACATGATGTGACATATTAGATGAGGACCAAGAGGTAAAGGAAGATAATAGATAGATAATTTTCTTAATATGTTTTAAATAAGCCAAAGGGTTGCACTTCGTAGCTGAGGGACAATATGGAAACAAAAACAAATAAGTAAAACATTGATATGATCATTATAATTGTTTCCAAATAGATTTCCGGAATGTTATCAAATTTATGTGAAATACATGGATGTGGCTAAACCATTTATTATAATTCCTAGAGGCTCGTAGTATTAGAGTTCTGAGCATACGAGGCTGTACATGTCGGGAAATTAAATAAAGTTGAATGTCGCATTGTTCTTATTGGAATATGAAAGAAAATATTTCTTAGGAAATGTATCCTCTATTGGCCTATGTCTAACTGTCATATACGAGTAATGTAACGATAAAACCTTGCCAATATCAGTTCCATCATCACATCCGACGTAACATTTCCTGCAACAGGCATAGTGAGTGCATGGCGCGCGCCTCCCTAGTGCATCTCAGATGATGCCAATTATAAATTTCGCAGACAGGTTGCTCAGTTTTGACACTTAGCAATGCAAATCAGCGCTGCCGTGTGCTGGATTCGATCGTAAACATCCGCCGCGCGGCACCTCAATAGCAATAGCGTCACGCACGACACGACTCTACCCTGCGATTCTACGTGAGCCACGGACACTAAGGAACTTCTCACACCTACTCGATATCATGAGATGGCATGGATTTTTTTTAAACCTGCCGGGGTTATTGTCGAGTGGTAATCTCTTTCAACCGAACAGTGGTAATCTCTTTTAACCGAAAAGACCGAACAGAACCGACAATCTAAATGCAGTTTACCATTCTTAAAATTTCATTGTTTTATCCTCCATGGTATTATAGAATCTTCGTTATCTACCTGAGGTACCTCTGCTAACATTTTTCGAGTGCCTTAATGTACATAAGACAAATTGACAACAAACATGCCCCCCATCATTTGCAAAATATTAATTTAATATCTCCAAATAAAATTAATTTATAGTTATAAAAATACACATCTACGAGATGTGCACTTTGATAATGTGAACACAACAATCCACCTGTCAAAAATGATATGTATGTATTTTCGTACCGCTATGTTAGCAGGTAAGCTCAAAAGCGTTACAGATCAAATCGCTACAATACGATACGCATATAGTGAGAATCTTTTCCCTTAACTGACTCGTAAAATATGTTCATATCGGCAGAGCGCAATCAATTTTGCTCAATGCGTGTGAATATTCTAAGAAAAAAAACTGTTTTCAGACGCATTCGTAAGTGTAATAAAAAAAGGAAAAAAAATGACAAAAGCAATTATCGAATCGAATTGTGATTTGTTTTTATTTCAATTAAACTGTCCAAAATCAATCGATGTAAGAGCTGGCTTAGATGCCACAACTGCTCGGCATGCTAATATAATAGCAAAGGCGCTCACTTTGTTTCGACAAGATATCATCGGCGGTAATTGATGAGCTGGATTGAATACTCCAGAGATGGCCAAGATGGTATCTTTGGCCATCTCATCAATCCTCAGCCCACGTTCTGGGGCACTACAAAGAAAGCGAAGAATAGCCTTGATTCGCAAGTGTGCATTTATTGATATTTGTTGTTTTCTCAATATTGACAAATTATGTACTTAATTCTACTAAAACGACTAAAAAGTTTATATTTTCTTCTCACAACCATTAGGTCACAACGTCAGTAAACCTACTTCTTGCAGTAGAATTTTATCTGTTTTTTTCTGTATTATTCCTGGGACGTAGGGTGCCCCAGTTATACCTATATTTATTTGGGCATCTGCTTAGTGGCGACGGCTTCTACTAAATGGGGAATTCGGGTCTCATCATTCTTTGAACATGATCCCGCCAATGACGTCTTCTCTGCTTTCTCCGTCTTACGATATAGCCTGTTTAAGACATTCTTCTAATTTCAGTATTTCTTATTTTGTCTCTGTGTTTACTAGCTGCGCATTGTAAGACCTTCATTCTGATGTTCTAAGGAGAACATATATTTGTATTTACTCTAGTTTCAATAGTACATGTCATTACAGATAAACATCATGTTTTATAGATACTCACTTTACTTTATGTCACCATGTAAATTATCCAGATACTAGCCACATATTATAAACGCTTTGTTCGCCTGCCCGATAAAACGATTTTAGTAAAAATACCAACTTTGGAATTTGATCTGGCCAATTATTCACATTCTGGACCATTCATTGGGTTGGTACTCTTGAACATGTTGAAAAGCATAGCTGGTAGGCAACATTAGAAGACATCATTGACTTGAATTTGTTCCCATTAGTTAAGCCTTGGGGTTTAAGAACAACCTACTAATCTTGCAAGAGATTGACATAAAAGTCCGATTGTCAGCGATATACAATCAAGTATATTATGTTTCTTTGGACACATTGTCAGGCGAGAGCCACGTATATAATAAAAACTTAACATATGGTTGTAGGCAGTGTTCCAAAAAAGAGAAACAGAGACGTATCGCCGAGTCGCTAGTGACCAAGTAGAGTGTCCGACGGGCGATACTTTGTACGTAGCCTAAAGGAAGGCAGAATATCATCAAGATCAGAGCACCTTGGTCAAAAGAGTTGGAGTTGCATAACTATTGATCTTGACCCTTAACATGACGACATAACTAAGAAATAGTATATGTAACTCGCAGTTCGCTATTGGATGCGTTGGTTAGAGTTAGAGGTAAACCTTCGAATGGAAGACAAGCTTCGTAATAACCAGACCACGGAGGTGGTCTTATTTTTTGGCGCTGTCACCGTGCCTCAAACAACTGTTAAGCCCATGATTAAAGTTTATGTAAAACTTAAATAGGCTTCGCCAACAGCCATTTACAAAAAAGATGAATCTCTTAAGTCTCGAAGAAGACAATCTGTCTAGAACAGAACTCAAAAATCAATCAGTAATCATCATGGCTGAAAGATTGCCATGATGGTGTAAGCTCGAGAAGAAGAATCTACTTACCAAATAGCAGTCAATCGGCTTCTCCCTCGCCCTGGCGTAGGACTTCTGCAGCTCGGTCTGCTTGAGGGCGTGCGCGATGTGGAGCGCGCTAGCGTCGAAGCGGCCGTAGTGGTGTGAGTGAGCTTGCGGCTCCTCGCGAGGTGAGCGGGGCGCGCGCGGCGGCGGCGAGCCCAGCCCGCTGCTACCGTTACTGGTACCATTGCCGTTCGTGTGGCTGCGGTTTGCTACCCCTGGAAAAAAGGAAAGGCTAAATCAGTAAAAGTTTTCTGATGTTTAATAGCTGATCACGTAGTTCTGTTTACAAACTTTCTGACTAATTCTACTAAAAAATACTGCAATGTATTCATATATGTTATACATGCCATCACGCCATTGTCCTGTGGGAGTAGGCATAGAGGACAGAGTGCCAGACTTTTCTGTCTCGACACACTTTCTTCGTCTCTTTTTCATACATACTCCTTCTCATACAACTCCTACGATTTCTCTGACTTTTTACGTTTACTTCTTTCAAAATATCATTCAGTCGATTTAACCGAGCTCTCCTTGATATTCATTAACTTCGCCTTCTACTCACATTGGCACTATATGTTTTATTAGTCTTTCTTCACTAATTTGATCCGCACGCCCAAACCATCTTAGAATGTAATTTTTCATTCTACTCAATACGTTATCCTTAAGTTCACGTTCATCCCTTATCACTTTATTCCGTATTCTCTCATACATTGCCACCCCATGACTTATCTTTCCATGTCCACGTTTCACCCCATACATCAAAATTGATACCAAAACACTGCCGTTATCTTAGCAATGCTTTTTAATATATTTTCTTATTTCAATAGGAATATCGCCAATACTCAACATTAGTGTTATTTGTGTATCTCATGAGAGTTGCGGTGGGATAAACTCATTAAAATTCATCATAAGTATAATCAGAAAAAAAATCAATTATATACATGTGTAAATGACAATAAAATAAATAGTCATGCAACAACAGAGGATTAAAAGTAAATAAGTTCATAAAAAAAATTTCATAAAATATTGTTCAATTCACTTGAATTCTGAAACAGAAAATAGTTTACCGTCTTAAAAATAGGATAGTACGAATGAGAATGTGTATAAACGTGGAGATATTCCCTGTTTCCTTACCTCAATGGGAGCATGGTTTGGTGGAGATTATGATGAGTAATGAATTTAAAATATAATTCTGCTCTCGAGTTTTCGACACAAGTACCTTATCTATAGATGACCATACAGCTTGTGTAGAGCTTGATTCTTCCGGACGATTATTCTCCTAGTCGATAGATCACTCACCATCCCCTCTCAGTTTCCCTCTACTCCCAGTCTCTCAAGGTTCTATTGCACGTTATCTGTGTAGGTAACAGACGGTAGGTACTCGTAAGTAACAGAGTTGTAGAATTTACGTGTATCCCACGTGTTTCGTCTATTGTCAGTGATTTCAGGGGTCGCCTTTTCCACTGTTGTGTCATCTTTGTGTGTGAGTGGGGTGTTTATCCATGTATACTTTGAGGAAGTATTTGAGTCTTCACTTTATGCTGTTTATGGATGCCCCCTCCATCCCAGATACGTCGTCGAATTCAGCCAGAGATGTTATGGCGAACATAACCAAAGGAATCTATAGACATGTCAGCGACCCTGGTAGGTATAGTCCAGTTCCGGTATCCTCCCAATCGCCCTGCCCCACAGCCCCCCGCCGACAACACCCCGGCTCCCAGGAACAGCAACATCCCGTCAGCCGCTCAAGAATAATGCAGAGCAAGGCGAGGAAGATGTACACAAGGACCGATAGGTATTCAAATTATAGCATATACTCGTACAATATAATTTGAAACCTATCATAACGATAATAAGGTGTTAGTGTAGAGTGTGAGGATGGGAACACATTTGTATATGTTTGAAAATATGTTTGGTATATTAGGTGAGAAAAGCGCAAAAAACTCGCCAAAAGGAAGACGACCTACCGAGTACCCCTGCAGATCTTCCGTTATGTGATACTAATACATTCGGCATTTTTGTAGAGTGCGTTGTTTAGCTGAATCATAATACATAATTAATAATCTTTTAATCAGCTGAATACATAGTAACAACAATATTTTAACTATCTAAATCGTAACTAAGTCTTACAACTATAGTAGGACTTAGTATTATGAACTAAGGGCCCGTCATGCTTGTCCTTCGAAGGTCGTCGTCAGACTCCTGGCTTGGCTCCACCTCCGGTCGGAGGAGAATGGTGTGGTGTGGGAGTCTTTGTCTGTATCTAAACGGTAGTTCATCCAGGTTCTATGTTTGGCCAAGCCGTGCGATGCGCGGGTTTGTGTGCGAATTTTAATGTACTCTTTTGAAGAAGTCGTGTCATTTAATCCCAGTATTATCTGAAAGTAGATTCGTTACGTTTCTGATGCAGCTTTTTGAGGTTTGTGCACGAGCGTGTTTAATAAATGGTTTTGAATGCTTTATTCTGCGCGTTATCTAAAAGCTCTTGTTTCGGTCTATCAAGTGGCCGTGTTCCGTGTTGTTGGACATGCATAATGATCTTTGTTGACAATGTCGACTGTGATCTGCTTACATGGCATATCCAACCTTCGTGACATTATTTCGCAGGTAATTGTAGGTAGTAGTTAATTTTTGAGTTTCTTCATTAGATCCCAGTTTCCCCTCACCTGCAGCCTATTTTAGGTCAAAAGTGTCATGACTCACTTTTGAATGTCATGACCCACGTTTCGAACCCATATGTAACTACGTATAAGATGATAGAATTGTATATTCTCAGTTTGGCATTTCAGGATATCAGTGTCTTAAACAACTTAATCACCAGATAAGCCGTTTTCACGCTTCGTTAATTTTAATTGATGTAGATTCCCATCAAATGGTGCGTGAAATGTTTTCAGTTGCCTTTCTATCCAGGGCATTAACATTTATACATAGTTACATACATACTCGTGATATGACCAGCCACACCGCGCCGTATGAACGCGGAAAGAATTGTAATGACGCATTCTAAATACTTCACTACGTTTAACCCACTTTTCGCCCAAAACCTTACTCTCACTCATACGTGTAAATAACGACTAAGTACAGCGTCTACATACATGAAACTTTACCTTCCGTGAGCAATGGTGGACAACATAAAGACAGCAAAATATTTTTTTGCGAAAAGACACATAAAGGACAATATATCAAATACTTATTTATTTGAGAGTTTGCTATCTGAAAGCGCTAAATAAAGTGTCCTTCAATTATTATTATTTAATACTTTAGTGTACAGTGTATATAACTAGTCATACGCTTGTTTTACAAAGTTTTATGTCAAAGGTGGTGTATTTATATTTTAAATGCAGAGGAAAAACCAAACAAAACAAAAAAAAACAAGTACAAATTTAACAAACTCACCGATGGCCACGAAAATGTAAGGGATATTTGAAAGAAGGATAACGAAAAATCATAAATCAATAGGAATTTAAAAAGGAAAATATTTCTACGATATTTTTTAGAAAATTACTAACAAGAAACAAGTGCATTTCTTCAAATTATGCGATTCAAAAAAACTCTTATTATTTGCGGAAAAACATTGTATTGTATTTGGGGTTCAATGCTTACGAATAAAAATTAATATTACATTTATATGAATTTCTTCTAAATGCATAACAATAACAATTATTAAACAAAAATCAAAATAAAATATATCTCTATCCATTATATAACGCTTTCATTATATACAGTATAACCTGACAAGTTTATTACCATGTGGCAATAACTTACAACCAACAAGAAATATGTTAAAGAGGCCTTAAGTAAAACTAGACTGGTAACTTAATAAATGGAAGCAACGGGAATAAGGCTCAAGTTCCTTCATTAGAAGACAAGCGTCTACCATCTAGACCAAGGAGGTCACTTGATAAAGGTATTTTTTTCACCCGTAAAATTTACTCACGCTGACTGACAATACTTACTCGTTATAATTAGGTAAAAGAAAAATATTATTTTGGAACGAATGTACCAATTGGACATGTACCACTAAAGTCTAAAAGTTTCCAGCTTGAAAAAATTTGAGCCTGTATGGACAGATACCACTCCAGCAACGCCCACCGTTAGATCTAGTGATGTTATAGTTAAAATTTGATATCACTACCCTCATAGTATGTCAACTATAGCTGATAGAAGACGCGTTGATTCGTTATAGTCTGAAATGTTAAAAATTGAATAACGTGAAGTTATTAAGTTTCTTTCCGACGAAGGGAAAAGCCCAACAGCAATTAAGCGACGTTTAGATGCTGTCCATGGAAAATCGACCACGTTATATTCCACAGTGAAAGATTCTTGTATTTGTGCAAGAGCAAGTGTTACAACATAGAAGACTAAAATCAAAATAAATAAGAGTAGGGGCAAGGTGTAGAACTACAGGGTGACTGTATTAAAACATTATTTGTTTCATTCTATCACTTTTTTAAATCATTGTGTCGAGAACTTTCAGACCTAAGTACTTGTATGTAAAATTAAACCTCTATTGTGTCTAATGAGGTAGTTAAAAAAATCGTTGCATTACACTGCATGATGTAATCCTTCGACAGCATGATTGTATTATAAATTTTAGGAATGAAAAAAGACTGAAAGGAGTCGAATGAATGCAGTAAAAATGCATGCACTGAGAAGAATACAAGCAGCGACAATGTACGACAGAAAATCAAATTATGTGATTAGAGATGAATGTGACGTTCAGACTGATGTATCAAGTAGGATAAAGAAGAGCACTCTGAGATAGTGTGGGCATATAGAACGAAGGAATGGAAAACGTTTAATAAAACAAATATACAGTGCAAATGTGAGTAGAAGGCGCGGTAGAGGAAGACCAAGGAAAGTATGGTTGGATCAAGTGAATATTTTGAAAGAAGAAAATGTTACAGAGAAATTGTAGGTGGTGTATGAGAAGTCGTATGGATATAGAGAATACAAAATATTTGTGTCTTGATAGAAAAGTCTTCTCCGACAACCTCCATGCCCAAGTTGGTAACACGGTTGTTCCACCCAGGGGTTGCAGGTTCGATTCTCCTTGGAACCCAGATTTTTTATTTTAATTTTAAAAGATCCCAGTCTTGTTTTCACTCAATGCTTCTTTAACATCTTTCTGGTTGATAGGAAGAAATTGCCACATGACAATAAGCCCACCGAGTTGCACTGTTTGCAACAAAACGCAACACAATACAAATTCTGGAGCTCTGTGCTCTCTTCTTACCCCACCAGGGAAACGGCGTTATGTTATGTATATATGTAGAGTAAATATAATTAATATTTACTATACAATTATGTGTTCTATTCGGAAGACGGTTAATGTTACACCGTCGAAACCTGTCAAACAAAATTGCGGAATTATCTCGATGCGTTACATAAAGTATCAAGTATTTATATACGAGAGAAATGCTCCATAGCCGCTGGCCCAAGTGTGATTTAATATGTATGAATAAAAAATTAATCAAATAATTATATTGGATTCAATCGGACCTGTTGCCCGGCGCTGAATCGGCATAAAAAGTTACAAAAAGTGATAGTTTTATGATATAATTGCAGTTATGTGATAAATTAGGTTAACGATCTTTCACTTCGTCCAGATATTTGTGAAGAAATTGTAATGGAGTAGTTGTGGTTAGTTCAAAAATGTAAAATAAAAAATCATTCTTAGCCCCGGGGGTAAGTAAAACAACAATGGAGTGAAAAAAATAACCATAAAATACGAGTATGTTGAGAAAATCTAGATTTCGTGAGAAATTCCGAACGTACTCGTATTAGTATTAGTATGCAAGATATTAGTATTAGTATGCAAGATATTAGTATTAGTATGCAAGATATTAGAAGATGCAAGGTATTTTAACTCACTAAATTTGATGAATAAGTGACTATATTTTCTAGATCCGATTAGTCCATGTCTTTGTAAGTAAAACGCTGGTTCTCCACCCGGAAATTGTGGATTCGATATCTGGTGATACTCAAAAAAGAAAGGAAAAACTATGTTCCCAGTATAGTTCGTCTAATAACAATACTCGCACGCGCTAAACATGTGCGAGTGTTGTTGACTGACCACGTGCGGTAGTATTTTCAACATGTACGATGGCAAACTGTCTGTTACTTGCAGAGGCCGAAGATAATATTGTCTTACGGTCACACTTTTCAACATGTCCACATAATTAATTCAGATGTGTCGATAACACTGTCGCAAATGAATTAATCAATTTAAAGACATAATTTTAAGTAATTATTTAAAGGACATATTTGTACGAGTAACAAAAAAGGAGTGGATTTATATCAAATTAAAATCTTCCTTTAATTTATCTTTGTAATGTTCAACATACTCGTACATTCCATGCAAAGAAAGAACAAAATATTGTAATGAATGTAATATTTATATAATATACACATACACGCGCATATACGATTACGTGCATATATACATATACTAGAACATACCCACATACACACGCACAAATGCTTTCTTGAAGTAACCAAAGTTGTATAATAACCATGAATGATTTAATTTATCTATTTTCAATGTTCTCTTATGTGGTGCACCCTGAATCGTCGAAGCTGTAGCCACTGTTTCAATGTACACGCCTTGCATAGGTGGAGTTTAGTTTGGTCACTTTGTAGACGGCAATCCGATATATTCATTCCCGGAGGAACTTAAAGTCCGTCGGACTACTCCTGAGGCTGTATCACGGATTAGAAATCTAAACATCTGGCTGTGAGAGAGAAACCATAAGAAAGCAAATGAAATTTTAAAAAGGTGAAAGAAATAAATTTTGTTTTAAAATTTTATTTGATTACCACTGGAAAATTAACCCGTATTAGAACCTCATCCCTAATATTATTACTTTTACCCTCCGGTTTAAATAATGTAATTAATAAATTAGAATTTAATTTGTTAATTATTGGAAAACAATCGTGATTAATGTCATGAGAACAATCAATATCAAAAGAACCAATTTATATTATGTAATACCATAACCATCACTCTCTTACGGAAGTGAAACGAGGATGTGAAAATTGAACAAGAACAATCGATACATTTTCGATACGAGAATATATTAAGTTATGAGATAATTGTCGTATACAAATTCTTAAGAAAGTGTATCTATTTAAAATGTGGCCGTAGAAAATTAATCTTGCTTTCAACAAATTTGGTAAAAGGTTCTCTTTTCAGATATTTTTATAATTATATCATATAACCTATTTCATTAAAATAGCATAAATATATCGTTTGAACCATCAAAGGCTTCTGTTTCTACTCGTTGATCCATATTACTATGAACCAGAGAATTCCTATTAGTTCACAAGTTTATTAAAAAGGGTGCCAGTCTTCAAGCCGGGTTTGTTTATCTACGTCTCTAGTTGGTTTGAGGAGTTTGGCGCATGGCAATAAATCAGCTAGGTTGTATATCGAATTTTCAAAGCAGTTAGTCTTCTCTGAATTGTTGGAGAAAAGAGACCAGTGTCGCTCAAAAAAAGAGGTACGAGGACGGCCTTGCACCTCTTCACGAGGAAGTACAGTCTTGCGTTTTTGGTATACCATACATACTCAGCTGTGTTGTAGTGGCACAGGAGCGTGACCCTGGCAGAAGGGGTGTCTCTTTTTAAATTTGAGATACTCGACCGTATAAAGGAAAAGCTCATAAAGCGAAAAGAGCGTCCACCACCGAGTCGCTAGATACCGCCTGAAATAATGTATTGAACATTGCGGGAGCGTCTGCGGATCCAGGATTGAACAAAAGTTAAGAAAGTCACATACCTCAAGAGGGTACAAAATGGATTGACAATCAGATTCATATGCGAGGGATTGCATAAGGAATACAATTAATATTACTGTTACCCAAATTAATATCTGGTGTGCAATATGCATAAATACTAATTATATTTTTAACTTGTTCTATAAATCATGCGGATGTTAACTTATTTAAATGAGCTTTTATGCCACGGTGAATGTTTCAAGCCGCCAATACTATTTTAGATTGTACTGTGGATGATGCATTTTTCTTTCAATCGATATTGTATTGTATAAATATTGCGAGCATATCCAAATACACCTAGTTCTCATGGTTTTGCTTGCTCATATTTTGATGGGAAAGAATTCATTCCAGGGCGGTTGTATACTCTATGGGAATCAGTGGTCGAATCGTCGGTGCCAGTAATTTGATCGTTGGCATCATAGCGGAGAAATTTACACCCTGAGATCAATTCCCCACGAATTTTACTTTCAAAATGTGTGTCTTTCTACATATTTATTAAATCCTTAACGACAATTCTGAGCGCTATGTAGCGATCGAATGAGAGAAAGTTTTATTTTGGAGTCGGATGTTTAAGCAGAATTAAGAGAAAAAAAATCTTCAAACGTGTTGCACACATTAAAAGGATAAGTTAGCAAAATAATATTAGAAATTAATGAAAAACTAGGAAAAATTGAAAGATTGAAAGTCGAAGAAATTGTAACTGAATAAAAGATGAGACAAAAGAGCATGTATGACAAGATGTATGTATGGATGTGGACGAGAGAAAAGCCGTGTACGTTGATTGAAATACGTGGAGCCGTCTCATCTACAAAATCTAGGGTGCTAAGCAGCGATTAAAGTAGCACTATATAAATCTACCCAAAACAAAAAGCTTCTGATGTCAACCGTGAACTTGTGTCTTCTTGAAATACGAACCACTGCGTCCATACTGAAGCAGAATGCTTCATCCATCGACATGATGAACAACATGCTCGGTAGCGAGGGATTGTCTATCATCGTACCGCCTGAAATAAAAAATCTATTGGTTTTTGATCCGATCATAGACATTCCCATCGGTTCGATCTGATTTCAATTTGGCAGGCTACGGGTGTTGGATAATTTACATATGGCGATCGCCTTTCGCCTCTGCGTCTGTCGATCAATGTGATTTGGCCTCTCGTAACACTTTCGTGGCACTTCCTGACGAGTTCGACGGCCTCGCGCGTATCGGAAGTGTGCGGTAATCAGTAAATTGGGACAGTGCGACTGGTCCAACACGTTGCCCATTGAGAACTTCAAGAGTGGTGAATGGTTAATGGTAATGTTCGTGCTGTTATGACTTTCGCGTAATTTCTGTTCACATCATTTTGACATTTATGAGTCAAGGCAGTGGTGGGCCATGTATGAATACAATAAATAAAATTATATGGTGTGTGTTTTTTTTTTTAAACTTGAGATATTTCCCGCATTGTGAGTTATTTTTTTACTAACATTTGCTCAGTAATAATATGTGAAAATAATTTCCCATAAAAATAATGTCCCCGTGAAAATGTGAATTACTTCATTATTTTTTTTATTGTATATACAAAACATTATTATACAATGTATAAAAATGCGTGTGTATTACGAAGGGGCAAGTTCTAACAACCATCCAACCAATTGTTTACCTTTTTTTTTACTTTCCTCAACATTGAATTCAATAGTCAACTGCTTACATATGCCTTTTCAATTTCATTACAACATATAAGTTACGTTACATCCATTTTTTTACACCTTTAGTTATTTTACTATTTCGTTTGAATTTGATTCTTCGCAAAGTATATGGTCCAATTAATGAAAATGCCACGTTGAGTAGGGGGTTTAACAAAGAGATATACACCCTGTGTGGCAAAGCATTTGCAGCATAGCTGTGACAATTGCTCGACTGCGCTGACTTGGGTTTTTATATCGCATGCGAGACACTAACACTGAAAGGAAGATTTTATTTAGCGATCCGATGGGACCTGGAAGAGTAGGGAGAGCAATGGTGAGATGACTGGATGTTGTGGTAGAGAACAGCCACACATTGGGTATAACCAATTTGAGAGGGATTTTGCTGAGATATATAAGTTGCACAGAACTCTGCAGATAGGCAAGGCCCATCCTGGATTGTTCAAAATTTGAAGATCGAGATTTTAAAAACTGGATCACTTTTTTAATATATTAAAATGTTTCTTCGAAGAGTGATGGAATTTTACGCTTCGTGTATTTGATCAAAAACTAAACGCAGAAAAAACATATTCGTACATGCATACTTTATATCACCACAACACTTCCTTTTCGGTCAGGTAGAAAAGATATACGAGTATGATACACATATTTCATCTCCTGCTAATTCATACACCTCGCGAATATCCTTTAATTTATGTGACTTTTACGTTTCATTCACGTGTTCCAACATACTTTCCTTATTTTTTTCTCCTCTACAACGCATTCAACTCACTAACCCACTCTTCAGTCAGTCCTTTATCAATAAATTGTTACCGCCCCCCCTAGTAACACCCCCCAATCTGCGCTATCCATCGCAGGCCGACATATCCGCGGTATTGAGGAACCTCGACGAGGCCATGCATATGGCCCGCGAAGTCTTCAACGCCCTCGCAATGTGTGTGCCTCACAATGGCTAGAGTCAGCAGACCCTGCCATCTAACCGTCGCGTTCTGGAATGCAAACGGCACTTGCAAAACCAACAAGCAAGAAATCGAGGACTTCATCGTCGAGCACAACCTAGATGTGATGATGATTAATGAATCCTTCTTAAAACCCAGTCACCGATACTCACTTCGTAATTATTATGTTTACCGTAATGACCGCCTCACAGGCAGAGGAGGCGGCACAGCTATCATAATAAAGGCGAGTCTCGATCACTGCCTTTCCGCATCTCCCCCCACGGACAACATGGAGAGCACCAGCGTTGTGGTTCAAACCCTCAACCACGGTCCTCTCAAGCTCGTGTCCGTGTATCTCCGACCGACATTACCATTTCTCGAGTCAGATTTGGACTCACTTTTCGCGGACAATCTTCCCACTATAGTAGCGGGAGATCTCAATGCCAAACATCCGCTCTGGCACAGCCGAGTCAAAAACACTCACGGCCGCACGCTAGCCGAGATCTCCTCCCGCAAAAATTACTTTGTGGACGCCCCCGCCACTCCGACCAGATACTCCCAAAAAGATAACGACTCTGCAGACGTCTTAGACATCATCATCAAAAACGACATCCCGTTCAACAGCGACTTGCTAGTGCTAGAGCAGTTGCAGTCCGATCACTACCCGGTTTTATTAACTCTCACGGATAACAACCCCCTTCCGGATCCGTTCCCCTTCAGGAGGCATATCACCTCCTGGGATGATTTCGCGACCACTCTCGAATCTAACATAAGAGTGCCGACCTCTCTTCCCGACGTCGAGGCCATTGATGTGGCGGTGAGTTATCTCACCGAAAACATCAAATCGGCCCTCGAGTCAGCTTCTAAACTGAGACCTCCTCAAAAACCGGATCCCCCGCTCCCCGTTGACATTAAAATGAAAATCGCGGAGAAGAACAAGATCAGGAAGCTATGGCAAAACACCGCCAACCCCACGTACAAAACGTTGTACAATCGTCTGGTGAAACAGATCAAATTCGACCTTCAGCGCCATCGTAACGATCGCTGGGGCGAATTTATCGATTCACTCGAAGTCGAGGAACACAAAAAGTGGAGGCTGACTCGTTCTCTCCGTAAAACCCCTCAACGGCCCTCCCCTCTGCAGGGCCCTAACGGCACAGTTTTCTCGGCGCGAGATCGCGCCGAAATCTTTGCGGGCTCGCTCGCCCTCACTTTTACCCCAAACTCGGACCTCGTTAACCCGTCGCACTCCGCCTCGGTTGACAGAACGGTCCGACGAATTATCGCCTCACGACCTCCCCCAACTTCGGATTTCTTCACCCCGAAAGAAGTCCAAAAAATTATTCACAACCTCCATAATAAGAGAGCTCCCGGTCCAGATTCCATAAATAACTTCACCCTAAAAAAACTGCCGAATAAAGCCGTCTGCGCCATTTCAGCAATCTTCAATGCCTGCTACAGGCATAGATTCTTCCCTACAGCTCTCAAATGCGCAGACGTTATAATGATTCCGAAACCGGGTAAAAAACTCACGATCCCCGAAAATCACCGCCCGATCAGCTTACTGCCTACCCTAGGTAAAGTGCTCGAACGACTTATCCTCGATCGCCTAACAAGCGAGATTACCTCGCTTAACATAATTCCAGATACGCAACACGGTTTTCAACCGCGACACTCGACCTCTCATCAACTTCTTCGCGTCGTAGAACATATAGTGACTGGTTACAATAAGAAACAACAAACAACCCTCCTGTCGCTGGACGTGGCGAAGGCCTTCGACACGGTCTGGCACAACGGACTGCTCTTCAAACTGCACAAGGCCGGAATCTCTCTCCGCCTCGTGCAGATCATAGCTTCATTCTTAAGCGACCGTACCTTTTCCGTCAAGGTGAGCGGTATAAATTCCTCTCACCGCCCCATACAAGCGGGGGTTCCGCAAGGAGCCCTCCTCTCTCCCACCCTCTACAATATATACACCAGCGACATGCCCTCTCTCCAAAACAGCCGATCTATCACGGCTCAATACGCGGACGATACGGCTTTTCTCTCGAGTTCGAGACACTCTTGCGATTCCCACTCTCGCATTCAAGAATTCCTCCCAAGTTTAGAACGCTGGTGTAGAAACTGGAAGGTCAAGATAAACCCTTCCAAGAGCGCAGCAGTCCGTTTTTCCAGAAGACGTCTCGACTTCATCCGCCCACTCAAACTTTTCGGCCAGAGCGTTCCGTGGTGCGACGAGGTGAAATACCTCGGCGTCACTCTCGACGCGAAGCTGTCCTGGAAAAGGCACACCACCATCATAACCGGGAGGGCGTACGGCACTCTGAAAGCCCTAACACCACTCCTGGGCAGACACAGTAGGATGTCCCCACGTATCAAGTTAAACTTGTACAAGGCCATCATACGTCCTCAGATGACTTACGCCATCCCGGTGTGGGGCCACGCGGCCGAAACCCACATGCGCAAACTCCAGGTGTTGCAAAACAAGGCTACGCGCATCATTATGGATGCGCCCTACTTTGTCAGCAACAAACGGCTTCATGAAGATTTAGATCTCCCCACCATCCGAGAATACGCGATCTCTCTGGCCGAGAGGTTCTACAGTTCTCTCCCGAGCCACCCGAACCCCCTAATCAGTTCACTGTCGGACTACGACGCGAACGCGAATATCATACACCCCAGGCCGAAGCAGATTCTTCGCACAACCCCCCGACCACCTATTCGCAACGGTAGGCGCCGAATTATGCCTAGAGCGCATATATAACACGTAGTTTATCTTACTCCCATATTTATCTATTTATTATTTATTTTAAAGTCACAGCGTTATCTCCCCACCTATCTTCGTAATATATATATTTTATTTTTATACATATATATCTAAGTATTTATCTCTATCCTTTCTTTTCTGTACAATTATTTATGAACGCTCGTGACACATAAATTATAAGTATATTAATATGTACCCGATATATGTATTTGTAACCTTAATATATGTATCAACTTCTATCCTTCCTCTCTTTTATTCAATAAAAACTTTCCACACCACCACCCAAATATCAATCAAACAAGTCCGTTCAATAAATCATTCGATGAAGGAGTAAGGTGTCCATTAATCGGACCGACACTCCGAGTAAAACCCCAACTAGAGAATAAATTGTTTTTTATCTCCAAGCCATCGCAGTCTTCTGAAATCCGTATTTTTTACATACGTCCTTAGTTAACTTTCGTCTTTAATCACTACATCCAGTTATATGCCGTACATCGTCCTCCAATATGTCTTTCTCAGTAATATCATTTTTATAACAATTATACGACCCCTTTCAGTCTTTCCACGTACACGTCTGACACCTTATTAAATTCAAACTGAAAATACTGCTAACGATCATTGTGTTGTTTTTCATTTTTGTTGTGTACAGTAAAACCTGGCGGGCGTATTATCATGTAGCAATATCTTTCGTTCATCCAGAAAGATGTTAAATAGAACATAAGCGATATAACCAAACTAGAACACTTTTTAAAATGAATTGGGTTCCAACGGCAATCAACCCCGTAATTCTCGGGGTGAAAGGTAGTTTTCTTACGATACGGATTTGAAATAAATAAAATAAAAACAATTTCAAAATATTACCAAAAACGAATCAAAACACTTAGAAAAAATATAAACAGAAAAAAATGAAAAATAAAATATCGTTTATTGAATCGAATCAATTGGAAACAACATTACAACATAGTCGTTAAGAAAGTGTCCATCGATCAAAACGCCAAAAGAAACCCAACGAGAATAATCAATTAAGGAATTCAAAGAAAAAATACAGTGCTTTCACAGCACTAGGTAAAAACAGGGTATCAATGACTCTATAGGCTTAAACACGATGCGATTATGTAAATATCAATAAGCATGGCGAAAGAGCTGTTTTTTTCATGCGCTTTAATAATATTTATGTACTGTTAAAATATATGAACCAATACTTTTCACATGTAAGAAAAAATATTTTTTTATCAAAACTGGTTCCGGCCGACTCAATAAACGGGCGGGACTGACTACGTTATGTAACGTGTCGTAAGGCAAGATGTATGTTGTAAACAGTGCCGTCTTCAAATTGGTGAGATGAAGAGTTCGTATGGGCCACGGTCTTCGCGGCAAAGAAAAATATTAAATGTGATTTCTGGTATATCGTATAGTTTCTGGATCAACACTTATGACCCAGTTTTAAAAATATACATTAAAGCTTGAGACATATTTCTAAGTGGTTTGAAGATACTGTTAAAATGACAATATCTCGTTAGATTATATTGTTTACGGTGAATTTAGCATAGTCTTTTAACTCGGGAATTCTATTTTCGTTATATTTTTTATTAAATAAGGTTCCAGTCGGACTTTTACTATTTATACGCCCTGTTGGTTGGAAAAGCTTTTCATATGGAAATAAACCCGGCAGGTAGTACTGTATATCGTACACAACCATCACTATAATACAAAGTTCAGAAATATTTTCAGTCAGCACACCATGCGAGTATATTCATGTGTAAACTCCTATTATGTCACATATATGCTAATTTAAGGTAGATTGAACTACTTGGCATACTTTTGTGTGTATGCATATTAACTCATCGATTATTAAAACTTTTTGTATACCTAATGAAAAAACAATTTTTATCGAGAATAATTGAAAACGACATTTTTATCATATAATAAAGCTAAGGTTTCAGCTACAACTTTATGTAAAAAAAAATTATATGTTAAAGCAATACACATTTAGAAAACTTCAATATCGTCCATTTATCGCATACAATGTATGTTATTTTGAGGCGTTATCTATCGCCTGTGGGTGAAATGAAAAATTATATATAAGAACTCGCTTTTCAAAAATGTATAATTTATAATTTTTTGACGACCTTTTCGGCCAAGTTGGTAAGACCGTTGGTCGGTTGGTCTTCCGACCCGGAGGTATTTATCTTGCAAACAAAATATCTTCCTTTATGTGATTCATAGGTCATTTATTATATAATAGAATTATAAAAAGTTCAAGACTTTTCGGATGATTTAAAATTGATTTAAATATGTATTTTTTTTAATAGGCTATCCACCCAAACTAGGATGATTTGTTACATCAAATTCAAGTCATTATGCAATTATATGAGTCAATATAATTTTTTTTAAATGATACGACATACTTAGTTTATTTAGTAGGATTTTGTATTTTTACACAAAGTTTCATGTACCATGTACCAAATTCATGTACCAAAATGCTTTACCTTAGAGCGAACCTGCTATGAAAAATATTTGAATTATAATGAAACACGAAATTATGACACGTGTAACTGATAGAATGAAATATTTTTGTTTTCTATGACATGCTTAAGTAGTGAGCATTGCTGAGATTTAATGCGCTTATAAATCGATATTTAAATAAAGAAAGCGGCGTGAATAGCGTGACATGTTTCACAGTTAATTTTTGATAAAAGTTGTTGATCAAGAAATACTACAAACCACTTTGATGACATGCCTAAGAGGAGCAGTAGGCAAAACTTTGTGGGATGATGCAATTACGCCAATTATGGAATTACGAAAAATTATATTTAGGTAGTATATTATCAAATAATGGAAGAGTTCAGAGGGGTATCGAACGGTGTGTAGCGTTAGAATACAAAGTCAATGGGGCATTAAAACATATGTACTCGAACTGAACAGTATCGAAATCTGTTAAGATGATAGTACACACTAGATTTTGGTGCCAACTTTGATGTATGGGCTAAGAATAAGAGGAGCCGAATAAATGCTGTAAAGATGCGTGCATCGAGAATAATACATGGAGTGACAATGTATGACAGAATACGGAATGAAGTGAAGAGGGATGAATGTGAACTTAATACTGATGTGTTAAGTAAAATGAATAAGAGTACGTTGAGATGGTTTGAGCATATAAAACGAATGAATGAAGAACTTACAAGTCAGATATACAGTGACGATGTGAGTGAAAGGCGTATAAGAGGAAGATCAAGGAAAGTATGGTTGGATCAAGTGAATTAAATTCTGAAAGAAGAAAAAGTAGAAAGTCAGAGAAATCGTAGAGGTTATATGAGAAGGTGCATGGAGGTGGAAGAGGCTAAGGATGTGTGTCGAGTAAGGAAAGTATGGCGCTCTGTCCTTTCTGCTTACCCCGACAGGCAAATGGCGTGAATAGTATGTATGAGGTGTCCTCAGATCTCCGTGCATTTCTTGTATCGCAGTTCATTTTCTTAGGTACGGTCGAATTCGACCATTAAAATAAACATTAAAATTTAAGGGCGCACAAGATGTTACAAAGTATACACATTAACGTGATTTACACAAAATTATAATCAAAGGAAGTACACACATACCACCACATAGATAAGCATACAGAAGGCCAAGGCACAGGGCCGTTTCTTTCACATGGAAAGACTATCAAAATTATAATCAAAGGAAGTACACACATACCACCACATAGATAAGCATACAGAAGGCCAAGGCACAGGGCCGTTTCTTTCACATGGAAAGACTATCAAAATTATAATCAAAGGAAGTACACACATACCACCACATAGATAAGCATACAGAAGGCCAAGGCACAGGGCCGTTTCTTTCACATGGAAAGACTATCAAAATTATAATCAAAGGAAGTACACACATACCATCACATAGATAAGCATACAGAAGGCCAAGGCACAGGGCCGTTTCTTTCACATGGAAAGACTATCAAAAAGCATACAATAAATTTAGTTAAGAAACAACAGAGACAAAAATTAACTCGCATAATCGATCCACTCAATACAAGAATTATCACAACAATATCTATAAAATCCATAATCAGGAATTAAATATCAATAAACAATTCGGATAAAGTGAAAAGACAAAACCCAAGACGTGCATAATAAATAGTTATCTTCATTAACATTTGAAAATCTCGAAAAAACAAGAAAAAAATTAATACGCAATACACCCAAAATAGGATGATAAGTGCCACCAAATTAAAGTCACTATGCAATTATACGAGTCAATATAATAAAACTAATTTTAAAAAATGTCAATTCTAGACAATCGAAAGTTCAAAAATATAACAATTGATCTATGATCGACTGGCCACCAAGAAGTGGCTCGTCCGCAAACGACACATGACTGACACTTCCATCTAGTTCGTTCTCATTATATTAAAGTTTAATATATTTGGTAATTAAACCATGGTTTGAAAGGGATATATTGTTGAATTGGTTTATATCTAGAGCCCTTATTTACGACAGTTACTCGTTATATCAATCAAATTATGCTATGTTATTTGTAGTTAAGGTATTAAGACTATGGAGGTTTAAATATATTGTAATTTATTTAGTCCAACACTGTTTATACCACTTATAACAAGTCTTGTTTATGCTCCCCTGATGATGAGCTGAAAACCTTGAAACCGGTAGGGTTATACCATCATATAAAGTTGAATAAACAGTGTTGGACTAAACAAATTACAATCATAATATAAATAGGCCAAAACTCATACGGTTGTCGCCAAAGAAAGAATACGAGAATTGAATTTTGAGTACAAGAGAGCGAGAGAGGAATACTTCGAAACAAATTGAAATTATACTGAACGAACCGGTGTAAAAGGGGACGATGCCAATTTATTTTGAATTGTAATTCATTAAATAATTTATTTATTTCCTATTATATTGAACCTTATAATAACTTGTGTTTATTTATCTTATGCTCTTTTTTTGAATGCAGACAATTAATTATATGTGGCTTTTTCAAGATGTCGGAAACGCGAAAACATTACAGTCAATATACTATATGAAACAAGTCTTCAAGGAAAACTGATCAACGATTTAAATTGAACAACAGTAATGTTTATACACAAAACATCGTGTATAAAGAGATTTTTGAGAATTAAATAATTCATCAATCAAGATGTACCTTTTTTATTTTAAACTTTAAACATTAATGAACCCAAAAAACTTTAAGCTGATCTTGCTCCATTCGGTATTTCAAAAATGTATTGTATAATTTGTTTTACTTCCGTGAATATTTCACGAACTCCCTTATTTAAGGAAACTTCGACAAAGTTTGTACAAAATTTAATTTAAAATGCTTATTTCTTCAGATTGCTTAAAAAAGTTAAGATTTAGTATTTAGTGCTATGATCGGACTATGAATTCTGCTTTACGTAAAATTAAAGATACATTTTGACTGATAATGTTAAAAAATTAAAGCGTACAAGTGTAAATTTCCTGTTATTTTTCTCAATTAAATAACACCATTTGATTTAATAACTCATTTATTTTTACATAACATAATTGAAGACTCCATGAACACTATTGGTCACGCAATTTAACTAATTTCCTATAAATAAATGTATGCCATTTTTGGATATGGGAAGTATGTTGCTCAGACGACGGAAATGTGGAACGAGATATTGAACTGCCAGTTGCAACAAGAAGCAAAGTGAATGGGGCACTTAAATACATATATTTCATACCAAGCAATATAAAGCTTAACAGATGATGGTTTTCAACAGCGTATTAATGCCATCATTTATGTATGGGAGGAGGAGTAACGTGAATATGGAAAATTAATGAAAATAGCAAATGTGGTGAAAATGCATGCACTGAGAGTATATGGTATATCGACGTATGGTAGAATAATAAACGTAATTATTAAAGATGAATCTGAGAAACAAACTGATAATAAACACATACGAGTATACTACCATGATCAAAAAGTTTTAGGACCGGCCACCGTGTGGCGCTGTCAGTCACCCGATTGGAATTCTTTTTGTTTGTTAGGTTACCACATCTATCATTGACACTTCCCTCCAAATTTCAGTGTCATAGCTTGACATTTGTAAAAGTTACGCTGTACTGAGTACATCTACCTTTGTGCGTGTTTTCGATTTATTACAAGTTTAAAAATGGCATCAACTGTGCATCAACGAGTTTGCATTAAATTTTGTGTAAAAAACGGATTTAACGGTCCGCAGACCTTAGAAATGTTGGAGAAGTGTTTTTCGGTGGCACGAACGCTTCAGAAGTGGTCGTGAGTCGGTCGAGGATGACGAACGCAGTGGCAGTCGAAAACTGATGAAAACATCGATAAAATCAAAGAAACGTTGGCCGAAAGATCTCAATTTCATGCAAAAAAAGGACCGCGTTGAAATCGCGAAAGACATGATTTCCATGAGTTTTTGACCAAAAATATTATCCGGCAGCCTTCGAATTCACCTGATCTGGCTCCCTGCGACTTTTTCCTGTTCAACCGACTTAAAAAACCGCTTCGCTGAACGCGTTACAGCACCCGAGAGGATGTCATGAAAAAATCGAAGACGGCTCTGATGGACATACCGAAAATTGAGTACCAGCGGTGTTTCGAGGATTGGATCAAGCGCTGGCGTAAGTGCGTTGCAGTCGATGGGGAGTACTTTGAAGGGGACCATATCGATTTTGATGAATAAACTTGTATTTTCGATTTTATGAATAAAGTCCTAACACTTTTTGATCAACGTAATAAATGATTGAACACATCCGATCTGCAGCCGCTCGTGCGATTTGACTACTTTTAGCAATTATATTGTCTTCAAGTTTATTTCTGTTTTGTTAAAATTTGGATTCTTATTGTATTTTCTCTCTTTACGCTAGCAGGTAATTTGGAGTGGTATACTCGTATGTACGAATAAGAGTATTATATTTTAACAATTTTCGTACATATTTATAGAGTTTATAATTGTATTAACTGTTTATTAATTATCATTTATTTTTTTATTATAATTTATGGGTAAAAGGGTTGGGCTAAAAACATCTGGCGCCCAGCCGGATTCGCCAACATAATGGTTGGTATGTATCTCGATTGGGGGAATGTTATGTGATAAGCCAAGATATTTTTTTAGCTTCTCTCACAAAAACATTTTATTTTCTACTTCCTTAACAAAGTATATATAATTATATTATATAATATGGGATATAATATTGTATGTTGTTGTCAATGAACCTATACATATTTTTTAATTTTTTTATTGTGTGTTAACTATGGTGAAAAAGAGCACGTTGAGGGTGTTAGGACATGTTCAACGGGTGGGTGACAAAATACTAACTAAACAAATTTATAATGCATGCAAAATGTATGCTTGGACAAAGTCAATATAATTTTGAAAGAAGGAAAGGTAAAGAGTAAGAAAACAGGAAAATACATGAATGAGAAGACGTGTGGATATGAATGGAGGTGAAAGAAGCATGCCCTTGATAGAAAAGTTTGACGCTTTGTCCTCTCTTCCTACCCCCACAGAAAAATGGTATAATATTATGTACGTATTAGCTTATTTTTATATAATAGCATAATTGAAAACTTTATGAACAAGATTGGCCACACAATATATATTTTTTTATAAATGTATGCCATTGGCAATAAATTATAATAGATATCATGAGATTCATAGTTAATTATCTATGTAATATTTTAATACAGCTTTTGACTTAAGGCAAAAGAGTGAATGGTGGGTTATATAATGTGTATACCGAGCTGAGTATTTAAAGAGAAGCAAAGTTGGTTGTTCATTATCAAATATTGGTCTCAAAATTAGGATGTGTAAGCATAACTTGAGTAGAATTTGTAGAAAATTTGTGTAATACTGTTTCGTAGAATTAGTAGAAAAACAATGCATGGCAGAATAAGGAATGATCTATTGAAAAATAATGAGGACAGAAAGAAGATGCAGTGCTTAAAATAAAGAAAGGAGCATAAAGATTTCGTATAGTACCCTTCAACCACGTATATAAACTGGGAGACAACAATATCTTTGACCCTATTATTCGAGAGCGTCTTATCAACTAGGCCACGAAAATTATCGGTAAGGCCAGACGGGGCGCATGTGTATTTTTTTTTCAATTAATATGCGTATGAAAATTTAAATGCCTGAATACACGGTAACATGTTCCAATTTTACCTGATTTATATAGCGCTGTTTCGTATATTTTTCATGATCCTATCATTATCATCACAAGAGCAAGTGTCAAGTATACTATAGTATATTTTATAGTTATTTTCTTCACGGTTAGTATAAAAACAGTTCGCGAACCACACAAACTATGTGTGATAGAATGAAGTGAAGATCTATTTTCTAGCCCAACAGTCAGAAGTCAGTTATCAATTATCCATCGAGTTCTAAGTTAGACAGTTCACGAACTGTCCCTTTTGAATAAAGTATCGGATATCGGAACTACAACATTTCAGAAAATATTATTCAAGAAACCATACTGAGCTTTCTTAGTAATGGTGGTTATTTTTTTCGGCTTAATTATTTCTTATTTGTTTACAATTATTTCTCATAGCAGTATACGTGATCTCCGCAATATACGTGATTGGACTATAGGGGGCGTTGGAGATCTTTTTCGGGCTGCTATGCCGGGGACAAAGATGTTTCCTCTGGTGATATTCAACGTTGGGGGACCTGACATGACACTGGGAAGAAGAAGAAGAAGCAGTATACATTTTTCTTTAAGCTTTGTACTTTATTGTATTTAACCTATATAAGTAAGCTAAATAAAATAAATAAATTAAGGAAACGTTCGCAAATCCCTTCAAACAATTATAAATAATGTATAAACGATTTTGTTTTACTAGTATAACAGCGTTTCTGCCAATAAAAAGGTAGAAATATTTATATAACGTAATTATAAAGCGCTCGGTTTAATTCAATTTAGCTTCTCCTACGGTCAAAGCGAATCGGAATTTTCTTTATGTTGCTCGTGTTATGAAAGTCGATCTCTGAGTAATAGATTTGATTCACTTCTTATGTAGCACCATTCAGGTGTGCTCAAATAAAATGTTCAAGTTTAAAAAAATATATAAACCAAAATAAATAGTGAGATAAAAAAAACAGTCTTAAGATTCAGGGAATGCCGGAGAAGGACTCTCCTGTACTTTACAATATTCACATTAAAAATATCCATCAAACTAGATAAGGAGAAAATCAAATATTGCACTCTCACGATTGATGGCTTGAAACGTTTATCTTACTGTTGGCACATTTAAATTGTTAAAGGTTAATTGTGTTTCTAGGATTTACATCAATATATCGGGGTCAATACTTGTTTTTCTAGAATTTGATCCAACAATCAACTATATTCTCAATCACCTAATGCAGAAACATGTGATCAAATATAATCTGTTTTTTCAAAGAGTTTAAGAAGACAGGTGTAATTTAGTAAGAGACGGCACTCAAGTGAATGCTGTCTCTTACTAAATTGAATGTCTCAGACGAAAATTAATTTCTCAGAAAATGCTTTCAACCCTTATAATTGTATTGAAATTAATAAGATACGTGAAAGAGCGATGTGTTTTACGAGAACTTTCAATGTAAATGTTATTATTCTATTATGCCACGGTACTCGTGAAAGTTTGTTTCATAACGACAAAATTAAAGCTAACTTTAACCTTCAATGATAATCAGGTGGTCGACATCGTATACATATTTTGAACTACGAGAATAGTTTATTTTCTTAATGATGTCGAATTTCTTTGAGTATCCCTTACACACACCGTGTCTTGTCAGCATACAGGGCAACTCATAGAGCGTGGGATTCTCGAATCAGGAAATACATGGCTCTTCCATTGAATATAATATTGTATAATATTCAAAAGAGATTCAAATAATAAAGTTAAAACTAAAAATATTTTTTCCCGTTCACCACTCGTAACTTTCAGTTTATCTTTCCTCTTTCACGTTGTCCTTTATTATCTATGCCGTCAAACTATGGAACCGGTTATCGACTCGCATCCTCGTTGGCTTGTTTCAAACGATTTTCCATAACTCCTATTTTCTTGTCCTTCCGCATCCTTCTTCTCCTTCCAAAGTCTATGATGACATTTGAAAATATATTTTTACTGTTTTTTTTTTCATTTTCTTTTGAATATTTTAAGAATATCTAAGTAGTTTTTATTTCTTTAAAAAAAAAACATTGTAACCTTTAACCCAGTATTTGGCACGAATAACTCGTAGTTCTTATTTGGTTGGTTTATTTATTTAACACTAAATCAATCTGGCGGGTTATTGTCGGTGGCAATCTCTTCAAACAACGTGACAAACAAAAAAAAATGAAAATTACATGGCTGCCAAAATATATTCAAATAATTATTCACCTTTACAAAAATCATGAACTATGTGCAACGTAAAAATAAAAGTGACATGTCACCAATCAAATAAAAAGGAACGGATGGTGGGGAGGAAGAAAAATCAGGAATGAAACACGATATATTACTGACTTTAAATTAAGAGTTCTTTAGTCGCTTTTAAAACATGCCAATGAGGGGGAAAGACTAACATTAGTTTGTAACTGGTTCCAGAGCCTCACTGCAAGGACAGTCAAGGAAGCCGTAAAACAAAGAAGAGTGTTGAACTAGAAAAGCCAATAAACAATATATCTGTTTGAAAGTAACGCAAGTCCATGATCGGAAAAACGCTGAAAATTCTCGGTGAGATAAGAGGGGGGGGGGGGGACAGTTAAGAATATTATACAATAGTGACAGTATATAAATTTCGCGTCTATTTCTCACGTTCAACCAGTTTAGCTTCTTGTGCTATGAAGTGATGTGATCGCATTTTCTCAGGTTCAAAAAAATCTCAGACAAACATTTTGAAGACGCTGTAATTTGTCCAGCTGTTCCTCCATTGGTTGGAAAGAGATTGCCGTATGGTAATAAGCTCGCTATTTATATACTTTATGCTTATTTAAGTTAAACATGCATCTCTGTAAAAGCCACAAAAATAGTAAATATAATAACAATTTAAACAAATAAATAGTAAAATAAAATCACATAAAAATATTGACTACCCCTGTAAAGATATCACCAATGGCGCGGAGAAGAGACACGAATTAACTCTACGAGCAATTCCGTCACAGATCGCAAACACTTTCACTATCTCCTCTCAAGTTTAGTGTCAAGTTGATGATAAGAGCTGCAATTACGTTGGTTTGCGAGCCGCGGCCGTAATAGAAAATGCATTATAAATTCATCTCAACGTTTAATTATTACACGGATGGGCGGGTGGCTGGATGAAAGTCTAGCGTGTCATGAATGGAAGAATTTTATGATTATAGCAATGTACCTGATCGAAAAATTTCCTATTAGATTTTTTAAATTATATTCTGTAAAGGTGCAATAATGACGTGCGATGTTAATTATGCAGTTAAAGATTCTAAAATTATAATACCTTGAGGCGCATGATCGTGTGTTTAACGCGCTGGATCACTGTGTAGAAAGTTATCGATTCGAAAACCGTGTATTTTTTTATTTCATTCGTATGGTGTCCTTCAATTTGGTAATTGAGATACTCGTATATGGAATAGCTTGGCCCTGAGATAACATTATCTTCGGCCCTATGGATGGCTCTGGTATTTGTTAGCGTGTGAAGACCAACATTCGCACACCTCTAACGTGATGCACTATTTTACCAGACTGGGAACTTTTTCATTTTGAACTTTTTTTCGGATACCATCGAGAATCGAACCCTCAGGTGTGAGTCAAGCGTCTTACCAACCAGGCCGCATAGGTTGTCCCGTCAAACTCGTGCTGTGCTTTGAATAACAAATATTCATTCCGCCTAGTTTTCCGGGTATAAGAATATCTTAAAATTAGTTTTTTTTAATATAATGTTTTAAACCATAAAGTAACTACTTTTAAAATCTACATTTAATTGTGATTGGGGTAATTTCAGTTACTAAACAACACAAAAACGTGATTTGATGGGTTTCCTTTCCAATAGAAGTTTCACAGTCACCACTCATCATTCTACGTCATCCGCCAGGCCCATCCCTATGGGTGTCCCCCAAGGCAGTATACTTGGACCATGTCTATTTAACATTTACACACACGACATTCCTACTCCCCCAAACGGTAAGCTCGCACTCTTTGCTGACGATGCGGCATGCTACGCATCGTCACTCAAGGTGGATCGAGCTGGTCACCGTCTTCAGATTGCTCTTGAGATCCTTGAGAAATACTACCAGGACTGGAGGCTCAAAATCAATGACGCCAAAACTGAGGCCATCATATTCTCCCGAAAAATCAAGGAAAGAGTGCCGTCGATGCCCTTATTCATCGGTGGTTGCCTGGTTGAGTGGCAGGACGTGGTTAAATACCTCGGCCTGCACCTTGACCGGCAACTGACGTGGAAAACCCATTTGAATACCATCAGACAGAAGGGTCACAAGGGCATAGGGGCTATCAGTTCGATATTTCATTGACGCAGCTTCCTTTCACCCAAAAATAAGCTCCTCCTCTATAAAACCCTTATTCGTCTTATCTTGACCTATGCTGCACCCGTTTGGGGTAGTGTGAGCAACACGGATCACCTGAAACTCCAGAGAGTGCAGAACAAGGCATTCAAGATATCTTTTAGCACCCATCCCAGAACAAACCTTATCCGACTTCACGCCGAACAGTGAGAAGAAACCCTACAACACCACATCCTCGCTTGGACCGTTAAGTTCTACAAAAGCCAACAAAATCACAGCAATCCCTTAGTCGCTGCCCTGGGGGCTTACGAGAGTAAATCCGACCTACCCTTCCGTTATAAGCACAAGCTCCCGAAGCATTATCTGTTGCATGACTAGTCCACCTACAGTATTAGCTGAGACGACCAAGGTCTGAGTGAATGTGATGGAATACAAGTAGCCTGAACGAGTGGACTTGTTTTTGCTAAATAATTAGTGTAAGAATTGTTATCTAGTTATAAGTAGTATGTAGGTGTTAATTATTTCTAAGATCTCATATATTAAGATTGAATAAATAAAATAAAATGATATGTAGGAAAATAAGATTAAGTAAGTTCATAAATTATAACATATAATTAAGATTAGTTAAGTAATAAATTTGTATATAGGTATAGCCTTGACAAATGTTTGAACAATAATTTACTTTGTTTAGTAAAAAAAAACAATTCTAAGCAAAACTCAATCCGTCTTTTAAAATTTCATTCCGTTTCTCGAATTTTTCCTTACTAAATACTTCCACCGCATGTTTTTGTTAATTTTTACTCTCCATAGTAAAATAGGGATTCCATGCCAAGCAAAGCGAACTAACGCCGCCATTCTCGAAGAACTCAGAATCACCAACAGATTGTCGACAATATGCCTTCGACGAGTCCTTCGATTCTTTGGGCACATTGCTCGTGGCCAAGGACAGTTTGGAGAAGTTTGTGGTTACTGGAAGCGTAGAAGGACGACGCACAAGAGGAAGAATCCCAATGCGTTGGACTGACCAATTGAGAGACGCAACTGGACTACTCTGCCCTTCGAGTTCAATACTAAAACAGTTAGTTGAAGCATTGCCTCAACTCTTTTCATTGCTTTTCGTCACAAATCACCCCGTGTATTCTTCTCAGTGCACGTATTTGTACAGCATTTATACGGTTCCTTTCAATCTTTTTCATGTCCACGATTCACTTCCGAACATCAAAATTGATAATAGAATACTGTCGTGGACTAAATCGTCTATAGAATACTGTAGTGGTTCGATTATACATGTTTAAATGCCCCATTGATATTGTTTCCTATCGCTACACGCCATTCCATACCTCTTCCATCATCACGTAGACTAATGAAAATTCTAATATATATTACAAAAAATTAAAACAAAAAATGGTTCTAGTACACAATATTATCTGAGAACAAATAAAAATAAGCTTTCCGTCGCTATTCAGTATTCGGTCTCAGCATACAGCGATTATACATTTGTCCTATCACTAGAGAAAATTATACAAGTAACGCGATGTAACGAGAAGCTTTAAAGCGCGTTTGTGGTTTAAGAACGCTTTTAAACGTTGTCCCATAAAGATGGTTCAAATGTGTAATAAGTGCGAAATTTATATCAAGTCTGAATATTTTAAAAGCAACATTTATTAAGAAAACTACCACAGTATTTATCTACTTTACACAGTGCAGCGTAATATATCTAAGTGTAGAGCCGATATCCTTGTACGGGAAAATTGCGCGCTTTCTCTCAAGCCAGGAAGTAAAGAGCGAATATTTTTGCATGGCGTCTGGGAAGCGTTTTATGGCAATTTCAACTATATTGCATCATAAACGTTTGCTTATAAGGAGATAAATATTACCTCACTTGTAAATAAACGTATAAAAGTGCATATTAAATTTAAACAGAGACCAATTGGTGAAAGAGTTTAGTGTCGAGGAAATGTTTAATCCTTGGTGTTATATATCTATTGTATTGTATTTTATTACACTCCCGTTGTATACATAAACACCTGGCAGGCTTAATGACATGGAGCAATCTCTTTTAACCAACTAGAAAAAAAAATTAAGAGGCTTTAAGTAGAAACCAGACTGGAATCTTTAAAAAAAATCTGAGTTCCAATTGGAATCGACCCCGTCACCCAAGGCTCGGAAGACAGGCGTCTTACCAACTAGGCCACGAGTTGGTAAAGCTTAAGATCACAGTGTCTTGACCACCTTACCCTATGGATTACTTTTGTACTTCTAGATCAATAATAGTAATTAAACGGCAATTTATACAGAGCCGTTTAGAGGGCAGACTCTCCTCAAGGACTCTCTAATTCGACAATCGAACCCACTATTATTGAATGATTAAACATCTAACAAATATTAAAATGAATTGAGTGTAAGGATAGGAAAGTTGGCGGTACTCCAAAATGTAAAAAATATATGTAAAATGTATAGCGATGATGTGATAAGCAATCGTGTATGTCAAATATGGTTTTAAAAAATTGGTAAGGGTGATACGACACTCGAAGATGTTATCCGTTTTGAAAGGTCGTTTACCACCAACGACGACCAAATCAATGTTTTGATCGAGAAAAACCGGTGTTCTACGACGCAAGAGATTGCTCATACTGAAAATATCGAACACTACCGTCCACGAGCATTTAGTGCAATTTTACGTTTTAAATTTACCTAAAAATATTATTAAAATATATCATATAATTAAAAATGTAGTTTTTTCTTCTTCTTGTGGCTACTTGCGAACCATCGAATTGGTAACAAGATTCTTTATTTTAAACCAATTGAAACAATTTCATTTCAGGGCCTCTTACAAGAAACTTGCAAGGCAATATTCTGCTTGAGGATGATGCAAATTAAATAGAAAAAAATGACCCTCCCATACATATATTGTACATACATACATTCACACCATTTCCCAGTTGGGGTAGGCAGAGAGAACAGAGCGTCACACTTCGGTATCGCGACGTATATCCTTACATATAAATTATACACCATTTTTTTGCTATCCTTTTAATCGAAAGGATTGCCTATTTAAAGTGGAAATGGGCAGACTATATTGGTCGTATGTTACACGATATATGGTCAGACAAAGTATGTATTGTTGGAGTGGAGACCGCGAACTACTGAATCTCACAAGGATTTCTTTTGATAAACTGGAAGGATGACATCAAGCGGGTTACATGTGGTCAGTGAATGAAGGACATACAGCACCGAGTGGAGAAAAAGCCCATGTCATGCCCATACAGTTGAAATTATGATAGTGATGATTGAGTAAATGGTTTAATAATAATGTACACATACACTTTACTACGCCTGAGTTAAAACATTATAAATAATTTATACATACCAAAATTTTAATAAATAAAATAATATACAATATTATTATAAATTCTAGAATGCTTTATAAATCTAAAAAGAAGGAAACGAGTTTAGACGAACAAGATATATAGTATTATGTTATGTTATGTAGGTGATTTTTCCTTCTTTGTCTAAGCCGTCACGGCACAAGTGATTAGCGACTTTTATAAATTGGAATTTAATTAAGGCGTTAACTGGAGAGTAACAGTTAAATCTCAGTAATTCGGAAAAATAAATATAGTTCGTTTCATCCTCATCATTTCATTATCTTGTTTTCAGTATCTTATTTTTTTTATTATACTTTCGTTGTATATAGTACAGTACAACCCAGCGATTTATTGTCATATGGTATAAAACCAACCAGAAAGATGTTTAAGAGGACTTAATTGAAAACCAATCTGGAACCTGTACCAACGGGAATCTAACCTATAAACACCGGATCGTAAGACAGGAAGGCGTCTTATCAATTAGACCACGGAGTACCTATCTTAAACCGCCAGGTATATACAAGACAAGCGCGCTTTAAAAAAAAAGATGGTATGTTATAAGTAACATAGATGGTATAAGTTACCTAGATGGTATAAGTTTTTATACCATCTAGGTTACGGAGGTTGTCACTTTAAAATAAATTAAAGAATATCTATCAAAATTTACAATTATTTATTATTCTGACATAATTTAGTGACCAAAGATCACTCCTACAATGTAACATCTCTCAAATTATTTGAACAAAAAAAATCTATTATCTCTGTGTTGACATCAACCCACTTCACTCCTGTGACAGACTATTCAATTATTCTATTTTAAGTAGTAATTTATAATTAGCTTGATTGTAAATTATATTTTTTTAGGAATCATGACGTTCTGAGTGTTATGATTTCACCTAGATAATACGTTTTAAGCTGATCGCACAGTCCGTCTTCAGGAATAAAAAAAATGTGTTTTTTTATTATTATGTGAAACAATATTGCTTATTTTCCAATAATTTATTTCGACACTTTATAATAGAGTATTTAAATGGTGAATTTATTGCCATACGACAAATTCAATTAACCAACCTGATAAGAATTTCGCAGATTCGTGCCAAATGTTAGGTGAAGCTCCAGCATTATATTAAAAAACGAAATAAATATTTCAACATATTTCAAGTATCAAAATATTCAACATATTTCAAGCATCAATAATGTTTGAATCTAGTCAACTAGGGAGAATCTTACAGCAGCCGGTACCTGGACGACGTAAAGGAGGAGCAATGAACTGGTATGCCAAAGGCAATCTGTGTTTGAGCGTAGCGCAACACCATGATCGAAGAGACAGTGAACATTCTTGGCATCATACGAGTATGTCGAACAACTGTGAAAATCTCAAATCTTTCAAAAAAAAAGCTACACACACAAGTAATGAAATAGCCCAATTGAATGACGAGTTTAGGAACAGAAAATTACGTAAACGATGTTTAAATATTATACACAATCATACATATCATCACGCTATTTCCCTCTTGGAATAGGCAGAGAGGACAGAGCGCCAGACTTTCCTATCTCGACACATATACTTCGCCTCTTCTTCATCTATACAACTACAATTTCTCTGACTTTCTACGTTTCCTTCATTCAAAATATCACTTAATTCAACCATACTTTCCTTGGCCTTCCACTTCCACGCATTTCACTCACATTTGCATTATATATTTGTTTTGTTATTCTTTCTTCATTCTACATACTCAAATCATCTCAGTGTGCTCTTTTTCATCTTACTCAATACGCCAGTCTTAATTTTATTTTCCTCCCTAATCACTTCACTCCGTATTCTGGCATGCACGTACACGTACACTTTATTGGATTTCATACATACGTACACGTACATGTATAGTATTTCTACAGTATTTATTCGCCTCCTTTCAGTCTTTACCACGTCAACGCTTCACAGCCATTCAACAAAATTTAGCGTATGGGATTGAAGCCAGAAAACTAAAATACTATTGTGGACATAATATATTTTGATATTACCCGGCTTAAGTATACTCGTATATGTTTTAGAACCCTCATTGACCTTTAACTACACGCCGTTCGATACCCCTCTTAACTTTTCCATTGTCTAAGATAATATTACCCAAATACCAAAATTCTTCAAATTTTATTTATTTTTCCCATCACACTTTTCTATTACCATGTCTGAACTTGGATTTCGCAACATCAATTCTCAGATCTTTCTCTTCGCATCTTTCTTGCAGTTTTATATCTACTCGTATAAATAATATCGATAAATACAGACGTCTCAGATTACCGTCATTGCACTGTAGGTGGGAGTGCTACGTTATGTAAACACGGACCAAGATGCAAGTATCGATGCGGTATCGATACCCACAGCCAGCTTGAGTAGTATGTAGTATCCATAGCAAACCTGATCACCTCGAGAATGCGATCCGTGACAGATTCTCGCCTCGTAATAATAGCCTGTCAACATGGTGTTGTCTCAGTATTGATACTTGTTGCGAGTAGCTTCTACAGCACATCAGGGATATACCATCAGTTTCTTCAATAGAACTATTTCCACAATGCCAGATTCCACATTTATTCCACTATCCTCTTTATATTCATAGCACAATTTCCAATTGATAGATAAGTAGTAAATCTTGAAGTGAAGATGTTGTTAACGCCGAGATGGATTGATTGAATTATATAGGTGTGCTTTGTAACGTTGATCGTCTCATACTAGTTCTATATTTCTTTTGTACTATATAACCCTGCTTACATGTCAATGCTAAATTTATTATAATTTGATCTTTTTAATATTTTGCAGAAAAAAGATCATTTGACCGTTGAAATAAAAAAAATACATATATATCATCACGCCGTGTTGCGGGGTAGGCAGAGATAACATATCTCCAAACGTTTCTATCCAAGCACACAATTTTCGCCTCCTCCACATTCATACATATCGTCATGCACAATCTTCTATCCTTCATACGTCTTACTTTACTACTCGTATCTTTTAAATCTAATTAATTTGATCCAGCCATGTTTATCTCGGACTACCACGCACTTCTGGTTTGTCAACTCACTTAGTCGTTCTTTTATTAGTTCTGATTTACAAAAACAGATATCGTACTTTTTTTTCATTTTTGTAAATAAAATAGGCGCGCGCTGTAATGATTTAAATATAAAATTGAAATTATTTCTTTTTGTCTACGTTCTGATGTACTCGTATGTATGTTAGTGTTTAAAAAATAAAAATCGTGAATGAAGATTTTTTAATTATGACAATTTTTTATTTTATTCATTTGATTTTTTAATAGAAGTAGGAAGTAGTTAGCCCCGTGAATATTATATACACAAGTATGATTTTATAACGATTAGTGTTCAGAAACGTTATTAAAAAAACTCTGCAACTGTGCTAGCACGAGTTACTTGTCTAGTTATATTATGATTTCATTTAATATTTGGAATAAAAAAATGTCCTGTAATGTGGATCTTTGTAAATATATTTTTATTTATTTTATGAATCAACCATACTATTTATCATCTTGCTAAACGGATGTAATTATTGTAAATTTAAAGTCGGAATATGAACTTGTTACTAAAATACTTAAAACGTTTTATGACAAAACTTACTGTATTCTACCTATGGAAATAAATAATCTTGGATTGAGTTCATCGACATTAATGAGGTGTACATAACGTGAGGTGCATGGCCGCGCGTTAACGCACTGGACTTCCGTCCGAAAGATCGTCGATTCGAATCCTGCGCTGTGTTACTCCCCTCGAACGACACAGGCACTGTTTTCGCCTAGTGTTTGAGGGTATAAGGATACCTATGACTTCTACCATATACATTCTTTAAAAAATATATATATGGTATATTAATTAAATATGTGTCAATCGGATAACGGTCGACGTCAACTTGAGTCACTTGCGATTCCAAGGAGAAATTCTAACTGATTTACATCAGGTGTTTTGAAATGACTTTCTCGACCTCGATAAGTTATTTTATACAAGTGCGTGTTGGCAGTACTCCATTCATAAGTTTATACGTTAAAGCTACTTCGTTTTCATTGACTTAAAAACATGCTAAAGTATCTCTCAAAAAGTACTTTGATATTATACAGTTTATTTTCTGATATTAATTCTTCAACTTTCGTAAGGTTTCTTTCTCATAGTTGCATGTCTGAGTTTATCTTGCATGATACAGCCTTAGGATGGATCTCTTTCAGTCCTCCCAGGATGAATAAGTATAGTGGACACTCCTCCATGATGTGGATCATTTCACATGAGCACAATGGCAAATAAATGAAACCCCACCGATGCAATACTTATACACTGCAACTGTGGCTACACCTAAGATGATTCAGGCTACACTACAATGTTCATGGCAGGTCAAACTCTTGGAGAAACAGGATAAATCACAAGATGGAGATTTCGCATGTGTTTGAAGCAGACGGTCAACCGTCTCGAGACTATCATGCGAATATTGTTCCAAATATATAAAAGTACCAACTTCTGAGCATGACGGCTACCCATGGAGTTCAAACGTTGTATAGGACCGAATAATATTTTTCCTAATCGCCTCACTGACGCCCAATGTTCATCAAAATTTCTAATAAAATCATCTTAACGTATGTGAAAAATTCAAAGAAAATCTTCTTTGCATTTGTAAATATTTTAAACAAAAACCTATTTGAATCGATGGATCTACTACAAAAAAAACATTATGTCAAATATAATAGAAGAGAATCGAAACTGAACCACAGTTTCAGATTTCTTGTACGTGGTCGTCCAGAAAGTAAAGAACGTTTTGGCATAACTAAATAAAAACGAAAGATATCAACACAAAACTTTATTTACAAAGTCACAGTACCTTACTCTATTTTTCAATGTAGTCGCCATATCTGTCAAGGCACTTATTTTAACGTGGAACTAATTTTTCAATTCCGATGTTATACTCTTCTACCGCCAAAGATTTGAGACAGGGTGTCACTTCTTGTTTGAGGTCTTCATCATTTGCAAACTGTTTTCCACCTAATTTCCACCTAATAAGTGAATATCACTTGGTGCTAAGTCAGGGCTGTAAGGAGGATGTCCAAAAATTTCCCACTTAAGACGTTGAAGTTCTCGCTGTGTTCGTGCTGATGCACGAAGCCGCGCATTGTCAAGAATCAAAACCACCTTTCCCGACAATATTCCACGTCTCTTGTTTTTGGATGGCGCGTCTAAGTCTCTAAAAACTCTACGTGGATCAAACCCTTTCGGTCCCAAAAAACTGTTGCCATCACTTTTCTGGTGTTGAGATTCGATTTTTCTTTTCCGAGCACACATTTTTTTGTAGCCAAGGTGCTCTGTCACTATTTCATGTAGGAGCGATCGTGAAATTTGTGGGAAATATTCATGTACTGTGCTTAAAGTTGCCTATAAATTTCGATAGGCCGAACATTTTGTGCATTCAGAAAACGAATGATACTACGCACTTTTCGATGAGTGCAGCCATTTTGAAAGGTTACAGAACAAAGACGCACGACCGTTCAGCAACGAAACTCGGCTCGCACTGAAGCGAGGAAAGGAGCTAACTGGCGCGCATACGATCGCGGTGGTGGGGGATCGCCTCAGGGCGTGATGCGCAATCGTTCTTTATTTTCTGAACGCGCCTAGTATAATTGTCGTTTTATTGTCCGGATTTTTACCTCGATACTGAGGGCAAAAATAAGATTCAATTTGGATGTATTCGAGATGTGGCGGTAGAGATGCATGCTGAGGATGCATTGGGCTATGCGACACACCAATGTATTCATCAGACAACTTGAAATTCAGGACAGGTTATCCACGATTTATTGGCTACAAGTAATCCAATTATTTGGCCATATACGAGTACATAGTATGCAGAGAAGAAGGGAATTTGGGGAAACTCGTGCTAGCGGGCAGTATGGAGGGACGATAAGGTAGAGATAGTTCACCAAGCCGATGGGCTGATCAAGGCAAGAATGCAACAGGGTCCTCTGTGACGCCATCACTCTTGAGAGTCCCAAATCAGGGAGAGATGCAGAATTGTCGTGGGCAGAATTGAGTAAATGAACTGGAAAGATAATGACTATCAGTCACGAGGAATTGAGCATGAATAAAGGAAAAGAAACTTGCAGTCGTCCATACTATATATGTATGTATGTGTAGTTCTTGTACACGTGAAAGGGTCTACCCTGAGGAACACTAAATATGAACGTAAAAAGAATTACCACAACACCTTGGAGGCTCGTGGTATTAAGAAGTTTTATTGTTTTTTTTAAGAACAAATTGGATTGAAAAAAACGTGATTTATAGAAATATAATATTCGCCATTTTCAGTTTAAGAATGTTGTTTTTTTTAATGTATCTTTAGTACATATTGTATGCAAAACATTTCAATAAAACACCATATTGCTGAAGGTAAACCTATCATTAAACAAATTTATATCAATGCAATCTGCATGGCGGAAGAATAAATTATTTTTATTTGAAGGTATTATGATATATTTATGATTCATTACATAATTACTAGTATATATATTTATTAAAAACAATCTGTCTTGACATTATTTATGTCCCCTTTAATGGACCCGACGAGATTTATTAGAATACATGAATGAAATAAATGAGAATTGAATATATCCCACAGGTTGTCAAACGTTCAGCCTTTTTACCAGTTCTCTGCTGAAAAGAAGCATTTCGACAACTTCCCTAAAAATCAAAATTACCATTTGTTGTAACGTTGAAGGAAGTAACTACATGGATACAGTTAACTGAATTAAAAACACCTGTCTTAAGTTGAACAAATCTCCGGAGTAACTTATGATAAAATAATGCCATTGAATATGAAGGCCGATAAAAATATCAAAAGGGTGATGCTGAATGGTACGGAATACTCAGTACGCACTACAGCACAGAAGCGAAAGTGTCATGCAACAGAGATAAGGATGCTGAGGTGGATGGTGGGTGCGACTCGTAGAAATAAAGTACGAAACGAGAATCTTAAAGGTAGTCACAAAGTTGCACCCATAAAAGACAAATTGAGGGAGACCATATTGTGGTGGTACGGGCACATCCGTATGTTGGTCGATCGTTGATTGGACCGGAGGATGACAAGAGAAGACGAAGAGGTCGTCTAAGGGAAACATGGATGGATAGTGTGGAGGATATCCATGCGCTAGGAATTGTGAGGAATCTTGACCACTATAGACAACTCTCTCGAGAGAGGACTCGAAAAGTTGACCCCATGGAGTAGAATGGAACTCGGAGGAAGAATATATGACTCCCATTTTACATGAATCATACAACTAGCGTACCATAGGTCACATTCTAGGCCTTTTGAATGAGTTTGTACGTCTAACGATTGCTTGTTGTTCTGGCTATATAACCTGCAATACTCCATTTTAATTCTCTAATGGTCTGAATTATGTCTTTCAACTCTTCAATGAATGTAATCTTAAAATTAATTCTACGTTGCAAATCTATATTTTTCCATGGATGGGATTCATGTCTAAGTTGTGTCTTCTCTGATATCTATTCTATCTTATATTATCCCCTGCAGAATAGACGATGTACGATAAACCTAGTAGAAATCATGCCCCTGGAAACAAATCAAGCAAAATTGAAACCTAGGCGCCCTTGATGCGATCTTTGGTCATTAAATAGCGCCGCTTTGATGCACGTGTAAAACTGTACTCTCGGACCATTGTATTATATAAACATACTTGTCTTTATCATAACAGATGCACAGCAAGACAGCGTTACCCAATGTCACTGGCAACGTCGTTAGGTAACTCGTAATAATTTTATCATTTTCAGAGTAGTGCAGTTAAGAAACAGTCCACACTTAATTGGCACTGTAATCAATAAAATAACTCATTTTTGCGCAAACACTGAGAGCTTTTTGCGTAACGCTTTCCGGTTACAGTATAAAACATAAAAATATAATATGCAAAACATTAAAGGCCCGCAATGCTTGTCGAAATGTCAAAACGTAGGCACGGCGCCCACTTCAACTGATAATGTGGATAAATGGCGCATGTTGGAAGCAAACCGTCACTTGCATCATCGTCATCATGAATTGGAAGTTAACATCCCATTGGTGTGAGGCTAAGAAGCTTTCTTTGAGCTTACATCTGACACCTGTTGTAAGGATGTTTTTTTTCTATCAACACTTCTCATCTTTCTCAATCAATCATTCTATTCTTTCCTAAATCGATCTCGTCCTTGCTTCCCACATACCTATTTGATTTGTATTGTATAGTTCATACTCTTAATGTGTCCAAACCATCTCAATATTCCTTTCTTAATTATTTTTATAACATCCATCTGCGTTATTTATTTAATATATATTTAATATAAGTTACTTATACAGTGCTGTTTCATAACTAAATATTGCTCCAAGAGTGTTATATTTATTTAATTCAACTTATAAACGCCACTAAATGTCGATCTCCGTAGTCTAGTTTCATATGAACGTCAAATTGGTGTGTTAAGGTGTGGGCAGCTGACCCGAGACGGCCCCGTATCGTGTGTATATTATTTTTTTGTATATTTTCGTTATCATTTTGACCTTCGTACTAGCTTATTTATGTATTATTAAATTGTTTTAGTATGTCTTTTCATTTAGTTTGTAATTACTACTTTTATTTTAAATAATTTTGTAACGTACATTGAACTGAAGAAAAATAAATTAAAATAAAATTAATGTTATAAAGAGTGAAAAACTAAGTAAAAACACCTAATACCTTTATTTTTCATGAACTTTTAGAATCACTTATAGTAATAATCAACAAGAAAGCCAAATATTGGAGTGCCTCTGCGAAGCAAAACTCATGAATTTCACAAGCATTGTTCTTTTACAATCTTGATGTATTATTTGTAGAATTGCGTAAAGAGATACCCAGTAGTTCAAATATTCAATAATAAAATAAAATGTACAATACTTACTGAACGGTAGTCCTTTTTTATAATACTGACTATAATTATAATCGTTGCTTACCTGTAACAAACAAAACAGACGCAATTAGTATCAAATAAATAACATTTTGATTCACTAGACAAATATCATAAATTAAATCATCCACTGACAGGCATAGGCACTGTAGGTCTAATAATAAATATTTTTATATGTTTAGAAACACAGAAAAATAGGTAAAGTAAAACAATGTATGGTAGAATACGGTACGAGGACGTTGGGAAAGAATTCAGATTGAAAGACGATGCAATGCTTAAGATGAAGGAAGGAGCATTGAGAGGGTTCGAACACGTGGAAATAATGAATAATGAAAGATTGACAAGAATAATATATAGGATATTTTACGCTTTCATTATATACAGTACAACTTGGTGGGTTTATTGTCATATGACAATCTCCTTCGACCGACAAGAAATATATTTAGGTGACCTTAAGTAAAAACCGAATGGATTTCTTTTCAATCTGGGTTTCAACGGGAATCGAAATCGCAACTAACTGGTTGGAAGACGAGCGTCTTACAAACTAGACTATGGAGGTCGTAATATAGAAGGTATAACAAGTGTTTCAGTTATACCTACAAATATTATTAAGGGGTCAATGGTCAATTTGTCAACCAAGATATTATACAATACATTTGGTATTTCTTTGAGTTGGGCTCTTAACAGCTCAGCTCATAAATACAGGACCGAAAACCATCCGAATTCGCGTTGGAGTAAATAATTGTCAGTTACGTTGAACATAAGTTTATCGTTCAAAGAAGGGTTTGTATTTTTTCCTTTTAGCATTTTGTATATGTATAAACAGGTGTGTAGATCTCTTTTGACGCTTAAGGAATAATATCAAAGCATACCCATTAAACAAATTGGGATAGAGCCACAAGTAAAATGACAATAATGGTAAGGAACATACAACAAATATGAAATAAAAATAATCCATATACTAGGATACACATCTGTTATATAAATTGCGACGTCTTATTGACTTTAAAGGTAATACAATAACGCAATGCAATGGCTTCAAAGTTGGAAAAGCTCGTCATAGAAGATACAGAGAGAATGCGAAGGGATGGTGACTTTATGGTAAAAAGATCTCCACGTATGGAGAAAAATTGTAGGAAACCTGCAAAACGGTAAGCAATAAAGATGGCGACGATCGGTCATCTCTGCCAAATAAGATACACATAATCAAAGATGACATATTCATTCATCCATTCGTACGGAACCCCTTAAAATATTCGAATTGATGATCCAAACATGTGAAGTAACGAACTCTAGCCCTTTTTTATTTGCATCATTAGGAATCGAACTCGAAACCCTCCGGTGAAAAACCAGCTTCTTTTCAACTAGACCACGGAGGTCGTCATGTGAAGATGAAATGACCATCCCGAAATTCCTAAGATCTGGATCAAGTTACGTTGATTTCCATTAGCGCTATTTTTTTATTTGGAATAATATTTATGAAATAATTGTACAAGGATGCAAACACACAATACGAGAGTAAGCTGTAAGCTAAGCAGTGGCAGTGGCAGTATTCATTCCACTCCCACTGATATGTGTTAAGTGTAGCTGTAGACACAGAGAGCAGATCCTCTCCATACACGGTGGCGGGTGTTACAATAGTCGGCAGGGCATGTGAGGAAGATGATGGAATTATTGGACTTGGACAGGACCGCCACTATTAACTCTGCTGCCCGTCATCGTCATCGTCATCGGAGGTAGTTTTGAACATATTTATGTAAGGTTTTGTAAAATGCAATATTGAAAAAATATTAACAAGATACGAGGCATATCCAGAAACTAAGTGTACTGAATTTTTGTAGGTTACAATTTTTTTTATTTAAACAAAAAAATTACGTGGTTACCGTAGTACATATGTTAGCTATTTTTCGACATAGTCGCCATTCCTCTCAATGCAGGTGGTGAAGCGGGGTATCAACTTTTTGATGCCTTCCTCGAAGTAGTTTCCCTCCGTCCACTTCTCCACCTCCTCCTTTACCTCCTCGTCGGTTGAAAACCTTTTTCCACCCATGTGCTGCTTCAGGGAGGTAAAGAGATAGTAATCTGAAGGTGCTAGGTCAGGGGAATGCGCGTAATGGTTCTGGACAACCCATTTAAACGAGGCGAGCAGTTCCTTCGTGGCGTTGGCCGTGTGTGGTCTTGCATTGTCGTGCAGCAGGCAGACTCCCTTTGTCAGCATGCCTCTCCTCTTGTTCTGAATCGCCCTCCGCAATTTTTTTAGGGTCTCACAGTATCTTGCAGAGTTGATGGTCTCTTCTTGAGGCATATATTCAATTTAAATGCCTTGACAGTCCCAAAACACGGATGCCATGATTTTCTTGTCTGAAATTGTGCTTTTGAACTTTTTGGCGGAGGGTGAAGAGGTGTGACGCCACTGTTGAGACTGCCTTTTGGTTTCAGGCGTGTAGTGTGCAACCCAAGTTTCATATCCAGTAACGATGGAGCGGAGAAATTCATCTCCATGGAGTTTGCGGCGCCTCAAAAACTCTTGCATTTTTACAAAATTTCGCACTTGGCGGGAGATTGGTTTGACATTTTTCACGAAACGTGTTGTCGCGTCGACACTTCTCAATGTACTGACCTCAAACCGGTCTAGTTGTGGATGGGGAAGGGTCAGGCTACACGGAAGTGTAGCCAACATGTCGAAAATAAAATCCATCCGGTCGTGAGAGCCTCAGTACACTTACTTTCTGGATACGCCTCGTAGATGCGGAAGAAATCAGTGTTGTTTAAAATGTATGAAAAAACAATATTTGACAGTGAGGATATAAGAAAGAAAGCGGATTGAAATAAGATGCAGTGTTTAATAAGAAGAAAAGAGGATTGAGATGGTTCGGTCACATAGAAAGAATAAATTATGAAAGATTTAAAAAAATAATTTATACGAATAATATATCATAGAAGGTACACGAATTTAAGGAAGACCTGAAAAAACGTGGTCCAACCAAATTAATTAAATACTGGAAGACGGAAGAGTGAATGTCTATAAAATAGTAGAGTATGCAATACGAGGTGTATGGAAGTGGCAGAAGTAAAGTAAGATCTTTCAGATACATATCTGAAAGACATCAAGGAAATATCTTATTGAGAGACTCGAAGAAAAGAGACAAAATTTGAAATCATTTCGTTTACGACATTCATGCCAATATGATATAATTTTAAAGCTATCATGGATCAGCGTAATAACTGCATTGAAAATGGACTGGAGTTTAGGAATTTGCGAAACCGACGAACCAGAGGAATAATTATTACAATAAATAAACGCGACATCACAAATGAATTAATCTTCTTCTTCTTTTAGGCACGTAAGCTTGTTATGGTCCTGCATCATTGTTTCCCTCTTGTGACGTCGACCGCCAGCTGTCTTTCCATCTTTTGGGAGGTCATCCTGGAGGTCTGCTTGCTTGGGGGATACTCTCCCTGGCCATTCTTACGGCTATTGATTCCACCATTCTGGATACATGTTCGTTCCAGAACCTTCTTCTCTGTCGTCCCCATCTGACAATATCGTCAACTTCGCACATCCTTCGGATTTCTGTCTTTCGTACTCTATCACGAAGGGTTTTGCCAGCGATACTCCTGAGTACCTTAATTTCGAATGAATTAATAAGAATATTAAATAATACATTATTTTGTTATACCGCTAATTAGATTAATCCCCTCTACATTATATTGAAACGCTCATATGAGACATACGAGTACTTAATTTTAAATTTTCAAACATATGAATTAGTCTCCTCTGGGCGACTGCCTAAATTAACTAGCCTTAACGAGACGGTCCTGGTGTTGCAGCCAATACAATGACGTAAAAAGACGTCAGATCAGCAGTTGGTTGACAGTTGCCATATTCTGCAGAGCCGCTCCGTGCTCCGCTGTGTGTTGGCGGCCGAGGGCAGGTGTAGGTGGAGCGGACAAAACAACATATTTACACCCATGGGCGTGTAGAGCTTGCGGATAATATTAAATCGAGTTAACACTTCATATTTCCTACATGGACACATATTTGCAAAAAGGATCCAACCCACATTTTACAATTATATTTTCCTGGCGCCTTTTAATAACCAAAGAAGGGTGCTTAGTTTGCAATGAACCATGATATGACAGTACAATCTGGTGAGTTTATGGCTGTGTGGCAATTTCTTTCAACCAGCCAGAAACATGTTAAACAAGCCTTAAGTGGACACGACAGTGGAACCTTTTTAAAATAAATGTAGTTCTCAACGGGAATCGAACCCGCAACTCCCGAACTGGAAGATGTATGTCTTGATGAAGATGTTTAGATTTCATACGATGATGAAACGTCTGTCTTCCAGGCCGGAGGTTTCAAACTAGAAAACGTCTGTCTTATCAACTAGCCCACGGAGGTCGTCGTTGCTATCGTTGAATGCTTCTATGAAACACTAGAGGATGTCCAGTCTACGCTTTAATACCACCCACTACAAAAAAACCGTAAGAGATAGTCCTATTTACTCGTATTTGCCCGATCAACCTCTAATATATTGTACTATTTATCAGTTTTGAGATACGACCTCCGTTGCTTAGTTGTAAAGATGCCTCTCTTCCGATCTGAAGGTTGCGGGTTTAATTCCGGTTGGTAACCATCTTTTTTTAAAACTGAAGACCTTCTCAATAACTTTCTGATTGCTTGGAAGTGATTCTCAAATGGCTATAAATACGACATATTATACTGCATACAACAAAATTGTAAAACAATACGATGCAATATTTAGGGAAATATGACATCCCTCTGTAAAAGTTTTTCAAAAGACGTAATTTAAAAATTAAAAATCCATATAACTGATTTGATATTTTGACACATAGAGGATTAACGATCTCTGTTGCCTAATATGAAAATAGCTTTATTTCCACCCGGGGGGGGGGGGTTCTATTTCTGATATTAATGAAATTAAAAGAAAATGTTCCACATTTAGTAGCAATGTACGCGCTGGATAAATTCGAGTATTGTCGTCTCTTCACATGTGGTAGTATTACAAACACGTGTGAGTTCCGTGATTCTTAATCCGAAGGCTTGATTAAGAGACCGAAGACAATGCTATCTTACGGCCACGCTCTTCAATATATCTGCTTCGCCAATTTGGAGGGTACCCGAATTTGGAGTTGACAATATTTTTATCACTCTATGTGGGAATCATCAAATTTATAGCAAATACAGTTATAATAATAATTATAGAAGGATAATTTATATAGTGCCATTGACTGCGGTCATTCGATTAGGAACTTTCCCGCATCTGCATGTATTCAGAAAACGTATTTGGTAAAAAAACCGCAGAAAAATTACAAAAGGAAGACGAACTACAAAGAGATCTTTGTATGTTAGATATTCCGATATGTGGTAGAAGCACATTCGACTTTAAGTAGAGTGTAGTGTATGTGTGAAGTATTCATATATAATCATAAGTTTTGATAAGACCTCCTAAAAATGGATGTCTTCAAGTGTTTCCTAAAGTTACATACGTCACTCATTTCTCTAACACTTTGAGGCAGACAAAATGTTAAAAGGTATTCTAGTTTTTTAACAAAAATCGATTCAATTAAGAATTTTATAATTTTGTAGAAAAAAATCCAATGAATCTTTAAACCAACGCAAAAAAAAGTTTCTTATGGAGTTATTATTAACAGTTGGAAATAAACGATTCGTATGTTTTGATCACAGTTTATTTGTATTGATATTAATTTACAGTTGAATCACACAGACTGAAAATCAGTTGTGTAAACAAGTACTTAATTGCTTGAAACTCATTTGTGTTTTTAATGGACTGCGTTTTCTTTAGTATTCAACGTCAATAATAATAAGTTGTCATTTTATGGCTATAAACGAATAAGGTTTTTATTTAATTGGCTATTCACCCCTAATTGGGCGTTTCCAGCCAGTGAGCAATGTCGAGTTAATTACGTTCATTGAGTAAAACAGACACGTTCTAGAACCGCAAATACAGTATGCTTTAACTATCAAAATTTTACATAACACAACGTTAATCAAATAAGAATATTCAGTTTATATCTTGACGAATACTCCTTCATATATAGAAGTTCACGGTTCACGAAGTTTTTATCTTTATTACATTAGAAACCATAAACTTTCTTAACACTGAAAAACGGTGGAAGTTTGTAATGAGCGTTCTTATATAGTATATTGGGTTATTCGTCGAAAATAAGCTATTCATACGAATATGAGAACGCTCATTACAAACTTCTACCGTTTTTCAGTGCTAAGTTTATGATATAAAAGGTCGGATATGCATTAATAACTCACGCAAGTTACATTTTTATACGTTTCAGATATTTGCTCGCATAAATACAAGTTGCTACTTGAAAACAATAATAAAGAGAAAATAAATATGTTTGGTTAATGTTTAAACAATGGATTTGTGCCAAAATCAATATTTCCACTTTATGAAAACAGTGTTACGCGAAAATATTACAGTTTCATGTTTGCAATACAGGTATAATTTGGAACTTTGAAAAGTCACGACTATTAAAATAATCAGTCGGAGGAAATTTTCTTAAGTCACGTTTTAATTCATTGGGAAATGGAACGCACAATGTTCCCCCCGAAGACGGTGTTTTAGTACTACGAAAAGGAGGATGTTATTGATGATGGTCGACATTACATTCAGTGAAGTCGGAAACCTTCCCATCTACAAGTATACAATTCCTATAAACAGATTCAGCAACTAAGAAAGTTTTATCTGAAAATTCTATTTGACGGTGTGTTAGTAATAATAATAATATAATAATAATTTATATAGCGCTCTAGCTTAAGATTCAAACCCAATATTATCGATAAATTAAAAATATTACAAAATAAATAAAAAGTTGAATGTAAAGATAGTGGTATGGAGTTTTCCCAAAAATGGTTTCACACGATATCTGTCATCTCCTAAACAAAATGTAAATTGCAATAATCTGTTCCCAATCACAAGTTTATTATAAATACCGAATGTAAATTACTCAATTTTTATATGTAGAAATATTCAATGTGGGTAAATTATGAATATTATGTAAAACCTTGTTTTAATAAGTCTGTTTCACATTATATGATATGTCAACGTGAAACAATAATCATAACAGCTTGCAGTTATGTCTCGAGGGGAAGACAAATGGAATAAATGTAACAGGAAGACAAAAGCATTCACGGAATAAAAAACCAAGGAATTGGTATCACCTCTCCAAAAAAACCTTTAAGAAGTGCAGTACGAGTAGATATAGGATGATGTTGAATTAATTGGCTACGTTTGGAATAAACAAAGCACTTGGAAAAGAAGTGTAATTTAAGATTTTCTTTTAACACAAATCTAGTAAAATTCTGATTGGATTTTCTGACACATTGTTGTCCAATTACATCACGCATAGTCAATTATTATCTATGTTAAACTTTTACTTTATCTTTCGAATGCAGTGCTAATAAGGGAAACATGTTGAAAATTTATAAACAATACAAATATTTATAATCATGTGTGTACTGTTAAATTCATGAAAAAAATAATATATAAGGGTTGCTGAAATTAGCCCAGATAGTGACAACATAGTTTAAACGATTCGGTATTTTAAACCACAAGAAAACCATATTTACTTTATCTTGATTTATGGCGATCTTGCGTTAGACTTAATATTTCCGAACAAGTAACATAGAATAAGTAAAATGACACTTCCTTGAAATTGAAAGATCTCTATTAACAGTTTAACTACTACGTTTAAGCGCATTACTGCATCAGCTTATATAAAAGAGAAAATTCGTAGCCTCGATAAAAAACAATCGTGAATGATTGGATACATTGTACTCTCCTTGATGCGGATATCACTTTTTCTATTGATGCTTCAATCCGACATCAAATTCACAGGATTCGTCAAGGTCTTCAAAATACTGCTCCACAGCCGCTATAACATCGTTCGAGTAATTTGTTTTCCTGTGATGTTTTTTGACGTTAAAGAAGATATGGAAATCTGACAGTGCCATGCCAGGTGAATAAGGTGGATAGGTTATCAATTGAAAGCCAGTAGCATGCAGTGCGGCCATCCCAACAGGCGCAACGGAATATTATCTACTTTTACAAAAATATCAAACACCCTAAATGTAAACAGCTGACAAAAGTAGAAGAAAATTGGGTGATATCAAGTGTTGCCAGTAGTAATAAAAAGGTTCACATTTTCGATAATAATAAATTGAGATCGGTTAGTATTTTTTTGAGGTTACGATTTTGCAACTTTCCTAGTAAGAGTTTAATCCGATTAAATGTAAACATTTTGCCACATGGAATCAAAGCCAGAGCAAAAACAATCAAATGTTGCGAAGCTTACGAATGAGGAAAGATGGAGAAAAACATATGTAGGACCGCAATTGCCCACATTAGTGAATTTATTATCTGATAGTATAGTCAATGAAAAAAAAACAACGGAGTACACGTGCGCAAAGGATATTTAGTTTCTTCAATAGCATGCATTATTATACACGGTGACTATACTGTCAGCTAACCTCCAGGAAGATTACATACGTATGCGATGGAAGAATAGGGAGGAGTCTACATCCCTTCTTAAAAGGAAACAAACCCATAGCAAAGAAAGAAAGTCTAAGAAGATGACAGAATTTAAAAAAAATAACATTTGTAAAGGTCACAATGATCTCAAGACAATACGAATGAATTATTTCAACATACTATACGGAGGTGGACCCTTAAATGGTATCAGAGGATATTAATGGACGCATGACCATCATCAGTAAAGGTTTGTTTTATCGAATTGATTAAATTGTAACCTTCAGACTTCAGACTCCACGACCTGTCAGCAACGTTCGACACGGTTAACAGTTAAACCGGATACAAACATTTGGTTAACAAATATTACGCAACGAGTTTGCGCTGTTTTGTGCAGTCATTAAGACGAGATGGCCAACCCAATGTGTTAATTGTTTATTCAAAACTTGCTGGGACAGGGGTTTATAACGATAGAAACTTTAATATTTCTTTCTGCAGAGAATAAAATAGAAATAGAGGAAATATTTGATTTAAAAAAAATTACAGGATAAAAGTAGACATTGATTTCCTATAATATGAGATTTCCATAGACAACCTCCATGGTCTCACCGGTAAGGCGCTTGACTTCCACCTGGGGATTTCAAATGATACCCGAAAATAAAAAACGGATCCTAGTCTAGTAAACGAGTTCATTTGGTGTCAATAATCATACGCGCTAAACATATGCGAGTGTTGTTGCCTTTTCACATACAGGAACTATTGTCAACACGTGCGATATGAACCGCAAGATCCGCATCTACCTTTAATATGTTTGAGTTAACAATTAACGGATTTTTAATGGCACGTACGGATGAATGAATATGACAATGCCTATATTTGTTATGAAGTTTTTTTTTAATATTTATGGCAACAGTTCAACACAACTAACCCTCATTTTACATAATGTTTTTTTTAATTTTTTAACAAAGTAATATAACACAGATACAAATTTTAATTGCCTACATATCATTATATTTTTAATAATCTTAATATTCAATTTCTTAGATATAGTTAACACATGCATACTACTTATAGCTAGATAACAATTTTCGAAACTAATTATTTAGCACGTACATGTGTTCAGGCTACTTATATTCCGTCACATTCACTCAGACCTTGGTCATCCCTGCTAACACTATAGGTGGACTTGTCAGGCAAAAGATGATGCTTCGCAAGCCTGTGCTTATAACGGTAAGGTATGTTAAGTCAGACTTTCTCTCGTATGACCCCAGGACAGCGATTAGAGGATTGCTGCGGTTCTGTTGGCTTTTATAGAACTTCACGGTCCTAACAAGGATTTGGTGTTGAAGGGTTTCTTCACGCTGTTAGGCTTGAAGTCAGGAGAAGTTTATTCTGGGATGGGTGTTGAAAAACATCTTAAATGCCTTGATCTACACTCGTTGAAGCTTCGGGTAATCCGTGGTGCTCATACTACACCAGAAAATATTTTATAACTAAAACTATTTTTTCCTTTCTGTCAATTATAATCCATAATTCACATATTGTTTACATAATGATTGGATTGGTGCATGATTGACCGAGGTGCTTGAGGCTCGCCAGTTGAGGTGGGCTATGACATGCATAGTAATTTGGACGTATATGCAAAAATATCGACCCACATCCTACCAGCTTAGAGATGTTTCGGTAAATGTAAGATCCGTTAGTACATGAGCATAATTTTTTTTAAGGTTAAATAAATAATTTCATACAAATTTAACTTGCTGACTTCTCGCTCATATCGTAAAGCGTAAGTGTTAACGATGTTATCTCATATAAATTGTAAATAAAATAAATAAAACACTTCTTTGGCATTTTGTATTCACCACTGCTTTATTTGAGTTCACTACCGGTTTTAAAGACCTCCGTCTTCCTCGTCAGTTGAAGATGAACAAAATTATGTTTAAAAAAATTATAATTGTAATAGGTACAGGAGAGGGAGGGGGAATAAGTAGATAATGAGGAGAAGGGAGTAGGTAGGCATCAAAACATATTTAGCAGAGGACTATTATTAAAATTAACTTAGTTTTTTTATAATGTGTTGACTTAATTTGACATTTTTTTAATCTTGAAGATTCCTGAGTTTTCCAGTTCCAATGCATTCCGGCTTGTGTGCAGAATCCGCAAACCACGATCAATATCAAATGAATGTTTTTTTTTTCGGAATTAATATAAGGTTACCATCTTAAAGTTTTATTAGGTACGAGTAGAATGCTCATCTTCTAACTGGCGGTTTGAGATTCGATTCCAGATGGTTATTTTTTTAATCATTCATGGGAAAATGGAACGTTTTTTGTCACAACTAACGCTGTATTGTTTCAATACAATTTTGTCACGATTTTATAACAAATAATTTGTAGTAGAAAAAAGCTGTTTCATATATTAAAATAATAAATATGTATAAAAAACAGAATAATTTGCCACAAATGACTCATTTATGAAAGAAAGGAATGTATTTTTCTAAAATTACGCAAAATTGTTATAAAAATATACTTTTGTCAAAAATAACTGAATACATGTTCGAAAATATTTTTTTATTGGCACAATGGATAACTATTGACTGATTATTTTAGTCTTAAATATTTATGTGATCTAACATGGCTACGAGTACCTGAAAGTAAGTTACCAGGTTGCACTGTATACAACGGAAGTTTTATATTTATATAGTAGAACACAAGTGGTTTGAATCCCCTGGCCGAGGTTACATTGTAGCAAAGAATGGATGTGGCTAATCAATAAAATAAAGGATTCAATTTGTACATAATTGTGCTAAAAGTTCTTGGTGTTTGTAAAATATTTGAAGTTTCAAAACATTATCGCACGACTGACTCATTCTTTATAAAATATATTCAATTTCCTAGAAAATCATTTTTATTATTTATACATTGAAAAAATATTGAGTCACAATCAAGGTATAATGAAAATTGCATGGCCGCACGGTAAGGCATTGGACTTTCGTGTGGAAGGTCGCCGGTTTGGACCCCGCGCTGCGCTACTCCCTTCGGATGGCACAGCCAATTTTTCCGCCTAGTATCCGTCGGTAAAAATATACATATAAGTTTAGTTATATCCATTCTTTAAAAAAAGAGAGAAAGTAAACATGGCAACGTGCTCCGATCGTCTCACTTCGGTGTACCATCGGATCCAGTACAACGATTTGGCCGGTGAGTTTGCTGGTGCCCAACGGCTTAATCACTTGAAAAGGAAAAAGAAACAAAAAAAAATCTATGGCACGGCTTTGCTTTTCAATTGTATTGACGTCGGAATGGCGAGATGATCCTCGACTACGAGGCCCATCAATGACAATAATGTAAATCACATTGTTCAACAATGATTTTTTTTTATTTTAGGGTGCTGTAATTTTTTTTTATTTACTTTTGTTTTCATGTTACACAATGAGACGTAACTGAAATCATCCGCAAACGTTATCGCGTATCTCCAATACGAGTATGTAACTTTAAACGGATCGGCAAATTTTATGCCGTTATTACAAAAATATAAAACGTATTCTAAGCAAAATAAACTAAGGGAAACACGAATGGTTTGGTTTGTGGTGATTTAGGGATTATCGCGATACTAGATGGTCTGCAAGGCGGGTAGACCAAATAAATACTGTTACTTTATACGTGAATAGGACACAGCCACGATAGGAGTGTCCATTACAAGGAATGTCCACTACAAGGAATTGTACATCTAGTGCCTAGCACGAGAAATGTTGTATCTGAAACGCTAATTAATCCCAGTATAAGTTTTACTGCCACTATAACACATAAAGCTCGGTCTCACGAAAGCAAATGTAAAAACAATGAACAAGGATGCACCTGCATTTCAATACCAAAATGTTTATCTTGTAAAATAGCAGTCATAATTCCGAAATGTATTCAGAATTATGACTATTATTAGTATGTTAAGCGCCCTAAGCTTTATATAGAAAATATATTTACGTTTTTGTAGAAAAAGGGACACTCAAGCATATATACTTGAACCTAACATAATCAAAATTTGCCAAAATGATAGTCCATAACAGTGTTCTGGTACCAGCTTTGACGCATGGAATTAAAACGTAGACCTGAAAAAAGACTGTAAGGAGTCGCATAAACGGTGTATGCGTACACTAAGGACAATACATGCAGTGAGAATGTATAATATGCTAGAATACGGAATAAAGTGATTAGGGATGAGTGTGAACTCAAGGTTGATGTTTTAAGTAAGATGAAGAAGAGCACTCTGAGATAGTTTGGGCATGTATGTTAGAACGAATGAATAAAAAAACACTAACATAAATTTAGTGTAAATGTGAGTGAAAGGCGTGGTATAGGAAGAGCAAAGAAAGCAAAGTTGAACTAACTTGAGTGAATGATGTTTTGAAATAAGGAAATGTAAAAAGTCAAAGAAATCGTAAGAGTTATATGAAAAGGTGTATGGATGTAGAAGAGTTGGAAATATGTCTTACGACATGAAAGATCTCTTTACCTAGCTTGACAGGAAAACGGTGTGATAGTATGCATGTGTGGCAAAATTTTTTTAATTTGTAGAGCAGTGTTATTTATTCGTTAAAATAAACGTGTGAACTAGCTCAATTCCTTTGCTAATTAGCAATATGAGAATGCAAAAACAGTTAAACCATCGCAACATTGTTAATACATTGTAGCGAGGAATCATCACGCTTATAACGACTTCAAATACTTCAATTATCCAGAAGTTGCAATTTTTAGGTTCAATATTTATTTGAGAATAGCAGTCTGCTACAAGATTATATATCAAAAATAATAAGTATACTCGATGAAGTGAACATTGAACTACTTGAATTAAATCTTGTTAAATAAATATCGATGAATCGCCTAGAATATTATTGAGGGGTCGACAAACCTAGATAAAACCAGGAACCGATTGGTCCAAACCCTCGTTAGCTCTACTTTTCTACATGCTGTAGAGACCTGGACATTCAAGACTCGCAAAAGGCAAAGAATCGATGTTATTGAGATGGCTCTTGCTCGTTCCACGGACTGCTAGAATAACCAATCGATGGATTATTGATGTGCTCGGTGTTGAGACGCAAATCTGTGTTGTGTGCAAGAAGAATCGTACGATATTTTGGACACATAGTGCGGAGATTACGACAACTTTGTGCGGTCAATTCTAGCAGGTGTCAATGGCTAAAGGAGAAGAGCCCGAGCACCAATCCCATGGAGTGACCAAGTGAAAAAACAGCGGGGTGCTCATTTCAAGAGGCACTACACCGGACAAGAGATCGCTTGTGCTGGAGGATAGTTGACGGACGACATGATCACGAATCTAATCTAAGAATTGAAGGAACGACCGAAAAGAATATAAATATCAGATTTCAATATTTTCATCGGCAAAATCAGTGATATCATATTATCATCATCATCACGCTATATCCATCTGATAACACAGAGATAATACATTTCCACATCATTCCAATCTGATATACTTTTTGTTTCTACCACGTTCATACACCTCGTCATACATATTATTCGATTATAAAGGCTTTTTCACTCTTTCGTTTTTCAACATTTGATTAACATAATTTGGTCGTGTCACATTAATGTAGGCTATTCCAAACTTCTTACACCTTCTTCACTACCCGTATAGATTATGTTTTTTATTCTTTCATTTTCAACATTCATTATTTCTACGTACCCGAATCATTTCAATGGTTCTTTCTTCGTGATTAAACCTTTACATGTATTCTTAAAAAAATAATATAAACTTTGAGATTTACAAATAACGTTGATTTACTTTATTAATATAAATTATTAAACATTAAAAAATAAATTTATAAAAAATCAACATTCCTTCCTGAGATTCTTAGAAAAATGTTAAGTATTTATCAGGGCTAATACGTTGGAATGCCTCACATTCATGTCGTATATAAATTAAATAATAAATTACAAATAAACGCGCAGAAATAAGTGACATCAACTACCAGAAAAGCGCATACATGGATGCAAATAAGACATGCAAAACAGCTGCTAATTGTAACCGAATCGGTCAAGATTGGCGTAAATGAATGGACTGTAGTGTAAAGGGCACTAGACAAGATAAAACATGTATTTAAATTTATTATGGATTGATTACATTCAATTTATTCTATGAAGGCGTGTTGTTGCAATTAGCATGATTAACGGAGCCCTTAAATCTGTTTTTGCCTATAAATTAATCGCTAAATTTCAAAATGATTGCAACGTTGATGCATGGAAGCGAAGCCAGGGCATTGAAATGAAATGATATGAGCAGAATAAATGCGGTAGAATATCTAATATTACAATGTTGGAAGAGCAAGACATGTTAGTATAAAAGATAACTGTTTGTTAGAAAAGGTTGTTATAAGTAGAATTAAGAAAGGAATTTTGAGATGGTTTGGCTACATTGAGAGAATAAGTTACGAAAGACAGAAAAAAAATGTATTTGTCAGGGATGAATGAAGAGCGAGGAAAGAGTAGACTTAGATAAAAGTGGAAGGAGGAAGTCGGATAAATTTTAACTGAGGAAAAAGTAAAAAGTATGAGAAACAAGAGAGCATATATGACGATATGTATGGATGAGGAGAAAAGGAGAGCTGTGCGCATGAATAGAAAGACGTGAAGATCTGTCCTCTGTTTATACCCCAAAAGAGGCGTGTACATATGTTGGTGTGTACATATGTATTCTAATGTAAGTTTTTTTTAATATATTATATTAATTCAAATCAGGAGGCACTACATCGAGTAAGAGATCGCCTGTGCTGGAGAAGGATGGACGATGACCATGCTGATCACGATCCTCATATTTGAGGAAACGACTAAAATATATTTAAAAAATCAATAACCACTATTGAAATTGTTGCAAGTATCAAAAACTCAATAAATCCTGACGTTTAGTCAAATTTTAAGTTAGATCTAGACAAAGTCGGGATAAACCGTATATTAAAGTTATTTGATCAGATATCGGTTGAAAAATTACTGCGGCATGCAAACTGATTTCTTTGAGGTTAAAATGACACTATTTGCCGATATAAAACAATTTAAAATGTAATAGAACGTTCCGTGAAATTCCTTAGAATTTGACGAGCATACATGCGATTTTGTCATCGTGTTTAGAGGGCTTTAATATTAGAACTTTAATTCACACAATATTCCAGTATGATGCCATGATAGTTGAGGAAAATTTGCATAATTGCAATGACCCATATTTGTCTACCTATCAACGAGTAGTTCCTTAGAATGATAAGTAACTTACGTTTATATGTAACCTTTTCAATTCAAGAATATCTTTGTCAGCTAAAATTAGAACGAAGGATTTCTTAATCAAACCGTTTATAATGCAAGTAATTTTCAATTGAGATGCTGTCAATTATTTTATAGAGCTTTTATGCAGTGAAATAACCCAACCAAGCTTTTTACTATTTTGAAGAACTATTTGATAATATTTTAATAGAGCAAAAAAGTCATATCACATTTTAATTTTTAACTGTAAAATAATTAAGTTTGTATTTTTTTCGTCTAATATGTTCAACAAAATTTCAACTTATTTATAATAATGAAGGAAGGACAATTTATGTTGCGCCGTTCAGAGATCAGGCTCTCCTCAAAGGCGCTGTTATTCGGGATTCGAACCATTATTATAAACAGATTAAAAATAATAAAAAAATAAAAAAAAAGCTAAATGTAAGGATAGGCAGTGGTGGCTGGGGACATTATATAGGGTAAGGTAGTTTAGAAAAACATATTTGGTAAGAAAACTGCAGAATACATACTAAGGGAGACTTACTACAAAGAAACCTTTGTAGATCTTCCGATACATGTAAGTAACAGTAAGTGAAGTGTTTATGTAGTGTAAATTTTGATACACCAATTGAACAAGTTACAACATTCAAATACTTGGGTGCTAGCATAATGTGCAATAATGACCTCTATGGCGAAGTACTTGAAAAATCACAAAAGGCCGCAACTATGTCCGGGTGTTTAAAGAACACTATCTGGAAAAACAAGTATATGAACATCCAAAGCAAGGTGAGGATATACAAGACTTGTGTCCGCCCCATAATGACATACAGCATAGTCCAGAGCCGACACTGTCAGAACCAAAAATCTCCTTCGAACCAGCGAAATGAAGGTACTCAGGAGTATCGCTGGCAAAACCCTTCGTGATAGAGTACAAAACACAGAAATCGAACACAGGGGACGACAGAGAAGAAGGTTCTGGAACGAACATGTATCCAGAATGGCGAAACCAAGAGCCGTAAGAATGGCCAGGGACAGTATCCCCCAAGCAAGCAGACCTCCAGGACGACTTCCCAAAATATGGAAAGACAGCTGGCAGTCGACGTCATAAGAGGGAAACAATGAAGCAGGACCATACCAAGCCAACAGGCCTAAAATAAGAAGAAGAAGAATAAATTTTGATTAAAAACTCCCAAAAAGGGTTGGTCTTCAAGTGCTTCCTACAACTGCACACACCATATCTATTGCCAACACCTTGAAGTGACACCGAAATATGTCTCGGTCTTATTGAAATACTAGTCTAGAAAACGTACGTAACCCAAAAAAAGATAATAAACTCACTAAATAGTACGCAATAATAATATGATTGTTGCAACAAACACATCACAATGACGAAAAATATACTGTTATTGACTAAAACCACCAATTAAACAACCGATTATTAATATAATTGAACACTATGCACAGCTTCAGGAACACTCAAACAACCAAATATGTAATAAATCACAATTCACTTTAAAAACTCAAACAGAGAAGTACAAATCACATCCAGCAACTACAGTAGAGCCTAAGCGTATCCCTATTTTTATATACGAGGGCGGTCCGATAACCTATTTTTATATACGAGTATAAGTTATTAAACTTTAAGTTGCTACCTATTTATCTATACCTATACGAATTGGGGCAGAAGCCCAGACATTTTGGGAACTTATTATATTGCGAAACATAAAAAATAAAGTGTACAAAACAAAAAATGCACAAAAAAAAACAATTGAATGTTGAAATTTTCACTTGGCTTCCTTTGAAAAAGTTGCTGGAATAATTTTTATCCAAATTTCAATGAAAGACTTCGTAAAAAGGTCAATCTATTGAAAGAAGAAGACAAGAGTTAATATACAATATTATATAATGTACGTTGTATGAGAAAAAAACGAAATAGTGAGATACAGGCAAAAGCCTAGTTTACTGGAGACACGACAAATGAAAGGCAACAAACCCAGATTCATTAAAATTGTGTCCAAATTAAATAACCTGTTGTTTTTTCGTAAATTTTGTATTTATAGAATTTCTTGTCATGATAAGTAAAATAAAATAAATAAAAAAGTGTCAAAAGACGTACGATTGATTTTATATCACTAAACAGCAGCAAAACATGGACATTGATTCCATTATCTCTGATAAGCTTGACTCCAGCGATATTTACACGTATTTATAAACCTATTTCAATATATGGTATGTAAATAATTTGTTTTGCTTATTTTATCCAAGTTGGATCGCTTATTTTATATAAAATAAGCGATCCAACTTGGATAGTGAAAATTAATAAGAAAATATAAGACGACAGTGATAATTTTCTTTTATTATTACCCTATACGTTACATCAGGAACACATATTGTTTCTACAAACTTGAAACATACACTATTGAATCGATGTCATCAAAAATTTTATCCGTTATCGAGCTCAATTTCATGATACGAAATGTGAAAAAAAAACTACGTAATGCGTACGAATATATTAAAGACACAATAGTTTTACAGATGGAAACGAGTGAATATGTTCATGGACATGTGGTTATTTCATATTATACAGGTTGTACCTGATTAGCATTAAAAACGGGAAATTTTGTTTGATAATGTGGTTGAGAGTAAACTTGATTTACATTGAAACATTAAATGTACAGCTGTAATGTGTTTTACTTTTAATATTTTCACACTCCACATTATCAACTATTCATTTTCAAATACACACATCAGTGACGAATGTTTATAAAAAGACTAGACGTATTTTGTTTATATTCCATAGAGTTATACACAAAACAAATTAATTTATTAAAATTCAAAATAGCACTTAGTAATATTTATAAAAAATCAAAATAGTTTTTGATTTTTTAAATATGTTGTGGTTCATCATTGTTAGCACTCTATACGTGCCATAAAGAATACAGAGATATCATTAAGTTCGTCATCACACGTGTCTACAATACTACCGCACATGCAGAGACAACACTCGCACACGTCTAGCTCGTGTGAGTATTGGTACTAAACAAATTATTTTACTATACTGGGACCCTTTTTTTTTAAAACGAAAAATTTGAGTGCCATCGGGAATTAAACCTGAAGCTCCCGGGTGGAAGTCAAGCGTTTTACCAACTAAACCACAGAGGTCGTCTTATTTGTATCATAATAGTAATTAAATCACTTTTTTTTAGATATATTTAAGTAATTAAATTAAAAATATATATACTATAGATGAAGAAATGACTTAGAAATCATACGTAAAGCGAAGCCAAAGAAAATATGATCTAGAAACATACTATATAGTGCTATGCAAACTATAGTCTCCGGTCCAGAGCTGGTCCGCGAACAATTTATTAATGGGCCGCATCGAGGGAAAATACAAAACAAGTAAGAATAATTATGAATTTAAAATAATTCTTATTACTCGTATTTATTTTGAAATTGTATTTTTCTTACTGTTTCATTATAAAAATTAAAGAAAAGTATTTGAACTCCGTTCTCTTCATTTTGATATTATAATATTTGTATTAATTCTCACAAAAATACTGGTCCGAGATGGAATGGAATGAAAAAAATCTGGGCTATGAACACAGAAAATTTGAAAACACTGGTCTAGCCTACAGACACAAATCCACACAGAAAAGTTCTTTGTGCTAGTTTAAACATATAATTTTTAATCAAAAAAAGAAATATATTTTTAGCAATATTGGCATCATCAGTTTCAAGAAGTATAATTAATATTCAGAATATAAAAATATATACTCGTACATAAAAATCGTACAATTTCCAGGCATGGTTGGTTTTAAATGAGGAAACTGATAATTATTTTGCATCATTTATCGATAATGAATATTTATGCAATATTTTTGTTAAATAACATAATCAAAATGGTTACGAGGAAAACTATTATTGTACTATAAAAAAAGCCTGGAAATGGCATTTTGTATTGGCGAAATTGCATGTTGAAAAATACGATTTGCAAGAATTTCGTAACTGAGAACATTCGGGTTATTAGCAAATTCTCATTAAAATTAAATGAATTTATCTATACTTTATAATGTGTGAATACTCTCGCTCCTCGATTATAAGCCCCATAAAATTAATTCAAAAGGTGATGGTTTCAATGGTTATGGGTTTACTACTCGTTTGATAAGTTATTTTTTGTTTGACAATGTTTGTTATATTTATTTTGTTTTATTTTATTTGAATTCCTAATAACAACAAAAAGATAATATTGTTTAGTAATAAAATATCACCTCAAGAACAACGACCTTTAATGGCCTGGATGGTAAAACGTATGACTTCCATCGGGGGGTTTCGGGTTCAATTCTTGATAGAACCAAAAAAAAATGAAAAATGTTCCCAGTCTGGTAAATTTGTTCATCTGATAATAATGCCCAGTAAAATGGTTCTCTATGTCCACAAAATTGTAGGTTTATAAGTTGTTTTGTACTCGATTCCATTGAAACGAGATTGTAAATTGTTAAATGTGGATACACAAGAAGATTGATGATCGTGATGATGATGGTGTTTCTTACATGGTCCCTGAAATGAGCCACCTTTGCTGGTGGTGAAGCCCGTTTTTCCATTGTAGAATTGTTTTCCCCAGATAATGACTGTAGGTAATAAAAATAAGACTGCACTGACTTGGGCACTTATATAACATGCGAGATACAGATACTGCAAGGAAGGTTCTGTTCAGCGATCCGATGGGGCGTAAGATAGTGAGGAAACCTAAGTTGATATAGCTAGATTGTGTGACAGAGAACTGCCCCACACTGGGTATAACCAATTGAAGGACGGATGCTGTTGAGAGAGATAAGTGTCGGGGAACTCTGGAGGTAGCTAAAAAACAACATGGGTTGGATGATGATAATGGACTTGTCGGCCGAGAAGCTGCTGAGTAACCTAAGAACATATGAGTGGGTCAGAACCAGGCCTGACTATCCCACAAAAATATAAAATTTGAGTTAGTCACATACGCTACGTCTTTATACCCATTTCTATCAGAACCAAACATGATTATGAGTTTAAAGTTCACCATAAATGCAGACATATACCGTTAAATTTTGGAAACAGCAGAAAACAAACCATTTTTGAATAGATCTGCAACTTTGAAGGCAATTATCTCAAAACAAGATAAATGTGGGATAGTCATGTCTGGTTCTGACCCACTCATATATCGTAAACGCAATAATAAATGTAGTTGAACTGATCGTTGTTTCAACGGAAAACTGAGGTTGAATTTATAAAATCACACGTAATATACGGCCCGACTGTGTTCCGGTGGCTAGTTTTGATTTCACAGGGCAAAATGTCAATCGCGTACATTTTGTGAAAGTGACATCGTAGAGCAGCGCCTTCTGAAAGAGCACAAAAACAGAACAATAACGTGGGAACTGCATTGTGCTTCGGGTTCACTCCAACCACCATGGGAAATGTGCGTCTTCACAGCAGAAGCAGTTCAGCAGAGAGCAGAACCGTGGTTGATATAACATAACGGCTGTTTCTTCGCGTAATAAATCATAACTATTGTCTATTGGGAATTCCGCGAATCCGTGGTGTAACTGACGAGGTTCACACATCTTGGGCGTGGAGTTCGTCATCGCTGGCTCTCTGCGAGTATTGTTTGCTTACATAAAATTGTAATGCCATGCGCATTGTTGCCCTTGCATCAAATAATACGTGGCTAGATTCTAAAAACAAAGGAGGTCTTCTCTTTTCTTCGTGTTGAGATCTTGGTTTTTTTATATATTTATGCTCTTCAACAATATTTAAACTCTTACTCTCTGTCGTAAAAAAGTTTTTGACTTTTCCTCGTTTAACACATCAGAAAAGAATGTATGGAAAAATGGATGATTTAAGTAAGATGAAGAAAGGAGTTTTAAGATGGTTTGAGCATGTGGAGAGAATGAAGCTGAAACAATGACTAAGCGAATGTAAAAGTCAGGGTATTATGATAACGTTTTTCCTGTCGTTGGTCTCGTGGCGTAGATGGTAGATGGTCTGCTTCCAAGTGTGAAGAATATGCATGGTGTAAGCAGCTTTAGAAAATACTTGAAAACAACTCTTTTAGGGAGGTCTTATCAACATTTATGATTATAATATATGAACACTACACACACATACTACACTACCAAAAGCCGAATGTGTTACTACTCATATCACATATCGAAAGCCCAATGTCTTACTACTTATATCACATATCGAAAGCCGAATGTGTCTACTCATATCACATATCGAAAGATTTACAAAAGCTTCTTTTTCGTCTTCTCTTGGGAAGTTTTCTCCGGTTTCTTACCAATTTTTTTCTATGTAGATATGAGTAAATACCTTATCTAATGGCGGTTGTCACCACCTTTCTATCCCTCAACTCAAACCAGATTGAAACTATCTTAGTAAAATTGTGCACAGATACGAATCGAATGCGTAACCCGCGGATCGGAAGAGGCCTAAGCGTCTTTCCAACAAGTTCACGGTAGTAGTGTCTTAAGATGTAAACAAAAACATTTTAAAATAAATTAACAAAAAGTATTTAAAATTCTAAAAAGTGTGTAATTTAGATCTAGTTGCTTTTAAGATTACACTTAAAGTAAAAAGTTAGGCTTAGTTAGAAAAATCATCATCATTTGTAATAGTGAAGTGTGTATTTCAAGACTTTTACAAAGAAAAAAACATAAGTGCTTACCATTTTTTCATGAAAATGGTATTTTGTATTCGATTTTTTTAAGTAAAGTTAAAAATAAAGTTCTATATTACAAATATGACACATTTAACGAGGGGTTGCTCTAACAGCGTAATAAAATATTATTTTATTATTGTTTATTCATAAGGTACAAGCGAAAACATTCAAGAGTCGATGAGAATTGCTAAGAATTGGTGGTAAGTTCGAAATGTTTACCTTTTAATTATAAAACTAATATTGATACATGCAAACTAAATACAAAAAGGTGAAGTCATTGGAATTCTCGAAACAAGGGGTTTCCCAGGTTTCATGCCTTCTAGCTATACCAAAGAATACTGAGTCTCACAGGTTGGAAAAATCCATAATGATGACTCAAGATGAAGTATTATCCAATACTAATAAGAGAAAATTTGGAAACAAAACGACCAAGGTAGGGAAAAAAACGAGAGAAGAAAAAAATATATGGTTTTTGTACTATACCTGACGACTCCGTGATCTATTTGGTGAGAGGCCTGTCTTCCGATCCGATGATTGAGAGTTAAATTATCGTAGAAAGCCAAGTATTTTTTAAAGATTCCGTCTAGTTTTTACTCAAGATATATTTAACATTTTTCTGGTTAGTTGGAAGAAATTGCCATATGGCAATATTCAACTTTCGTTGTATACAGTACAATACCATATTGCAGGGTAAATTTCAGGATAAACAAAATGCGGGAAGAAGATGTATCTCCCGGTTGAAAAACTTCCAGGTGTGGTTTCATCGTAGGACTATATTTTTGTAAAGAACTGGTATTTTAAAGGTCAGATTTCCACGGTGACTGCCGACCTCCGGAGAAGAAAGAAAAAGAGCCACCATCAAACTAAGGTTTAATTTATTTATTTATTAATATAATAAACGACACTTAAGAGTTCTTTACATAACACAGTAAGCACAAAAAGCAAAGTGATAACATATAAATATCCTCTGAAATTTTTTTTACGATCCATGAAACATACACGTATATCCTTTAAGATAAGAGCTTAAACACACCAATGCACAACAAAGGTAAACAATACTCGTACAATACTTGTAAAATATAACTTTAAAAATAAAGAATACAATAAGTTAAAAAACGAGTTTAACTACCCCCAGTCAAGACCTTAGATTGAGGAAATGCTGGAAAAGGACCCATCTGAACTCAACAACATCTGCATTAAATATATAGTATCTACCAAATAAGACATGAAGTTACCCAATTGTTGTATTCTCACGATTGGTGAAATATGTGCAGTAAAATATTGGAACATTTGAATTGTAAAAAAAAATTGCTAAAGATAATAGCTCATAATAGTATTTTGGTGCCAACTTTGATGTACGAGAGTGAAACGTGGACGTGGAAAATGACTGATAGAAGTCGAATAAATGCTGTAGAAATTCGTGCATTGAAATAATCCATAGAGTAACAATATATGACAGATTATGGAATGTATGAAATATTAGGGATGAATGTAAACTTAAGGCTAGATGTATTGAGTAAGGTGAATGGTTTGGGCATGTGGAACGAATGAAAGAAGAAACATTAACAAAACAAATATGAATATATGGTACCAATGTGAGTGGAAGGCGTGTGAAAGGAATACGCTAGAAAGTACAGTTGGATCAAGTGAATGATACTTTGAAAGAAGGAAATGTAGAAAGTCAGAGAAAACGTAGAAGTTGCATGGATGTGGAGGAGGCTGAGGATGTATGTCGTGAAAGAAAATTCTGTCCTCTGTGCCCTCCCCATACAGGGAAATTACTTGATGGAATGTATGAATTGTAAAAGGTTTCGTGTGTTTCCAGGAGTGTGAAGACCAATTTGAGCCAGTATATCGAGGCTATCAACGATACCGTGAATAACCTGATACAGAAACATCAAATCGAATATAATCCTTTTTCAGAGAGTTTTAGGTATTTGTTAAAAAAGGTTTTGATTTTTTTAAGAAATACTTCGACTATAGCTAACTCGATTGCGAATCACGTTGACAAACGCAATTCCGAAGCTCTGAAGTGTGGGCATGTAGGGGGCACCGACACAATGCACAATCAGTAATTTGTATTGTATTACTTGACACTTCGCTCGGGTGACCGCAAAGTGTAACAAAAGATTTTCAGTTGCATCACTTGACGAGATTAACACTTGTTATTTCTACATTTACAATCGTCAAGTTAAACAATGTTAAAGACATAATTAATCTGCGCTAGTTTTCTATGACTTCATGGCGAAACTCGTGCAATCCATTCAGATGATCAAATTCAAGAAAGTCAGTGACGAAATTGAATTTTGCCAGACTTAAGGTTTTTAATGAGTATCTTCTTCTTCCTCTTGGTTTAGGTCGTATGACCTATTTGTGAAGGTGTACTGTCCTGGGATGATGACGTCCAGCTGTCCTTCCATCTTTTCGGCAGCCTTCCTGGTAATCTCCTGCTGTTAGGGTTTTCAGTCTTAGCGATTCTTGCCAGTCTTATATCCTCCATGCGGTCCACATGATCCCTCCAGAAGCGCCTTCTGTTTCTTCCCCACCTTACTATGTCTTCAACACCACAGACATACCATATCGTCTCATTTCTGATCCGATCTCTAAGAGTTCTGCCTGCGATGGAGCGTAGGATTCTCATTTCTGCCACTCTGAGAAGGTTTTTTGTCCTGTTGGTATCGGCTCTCATTTCTATCCCATATGTCATGATAGGGCGGACGCATGCCTTATATATCCTGACCTTACTTTCGGTTAGCGTGTGTTTATTTCTCCATATAGTGTCGCGCAGGGAGCCAGCCAAAGCTGTCGCTTTATTAGTTTGTGCTCGTACTTTACTATATAGATCACTGTTGCTGGAGATCTCTACACCTAGGTAAGTGAATCGCATGACTTGCTCGATGGGTACGTTATCGATGATCAGTTTGCATCTGAGTGTCTCTTGATATTGTTAAGCACTTTGTTTTATTGACAGAAATCGTCATATTGTATTTCTTAGAAGAAAGGTGAAATTTAAAGAGCATTCTCTGAAGATCATCTTCGCTTTCTGCTAATATTGCAGCGTCGTCGGCATAACACACTATACTGATCAATTTATTTCCCATTTTGTAACCCAGGTCCAAAGAAGTCACCTCCTTTATGATTCTATCCATAATAATGTTAAAAAGGAATGGGCTGAGACTGTCTCCCTGTTTGATGCCGGTTGCAGTGGGTATCTCTTTTGTTAGGTCTCCGTTTGCCTTGATTCGTGTCTTCCCATTCTTGTTAATACTTTGAATGGTTTATTGATGCAGCAACTTCGTACTATTTAACGAGTATGAATTTGAGAATCAGAAACGCAATAAAACAAGTGTCAACAATATTAAATATCCCAAATAGTTAACGAGAATAATGTATTTTTAATTAAAACGTTGTTGAGTTCAGGAGTGTCGTCGTTCTACGATATTTCTTCAATCTTAGGTCTTGACTGAGAGACTGGTTATTCCATTTGCATTTTGTCTTATTTTTTAATCGGCTAACTTTATTTTTTGTTTGAATTTATTTGAGTATTTTTTTCCTTCAGTGTTGTACTACACTGACTGAAATCATTAATACATCAGTGATTTCACGCGACATATGCGTTCTGAATTGTGTGCATTATTTTGTAATGTTGTATATATTTTATTTTCTATTAAGTAAATATCGTATATTTTTCAAATAAATAAATTTTGACTTTAATATATTACAATTTCGCTGTGTGCAGTACAACCTGGCGGGCTTATTGCCATGTGGCAATATTTTCCAACACACCAGACATAATATAAAGAGGCCTTGAGTGAAAACAAGACTGGAATTCTTTAAAAAAAAAAAAGGGTTCCAGCGCGAATCGAACCCGCAACCTCCGGTCTAGGAGACAGGCGTATTACCAACCAGATCACGGAGGTCGTAATCATTATTTTTATTGCAAAGCAAATATTTCCCTTTTCCTGGAAATAAATTATTAAAATCTTTTATAAATTACCGCGTGGTTCTTAAAAAAGTAAAAAGAAGTCGTTTTTATACATTCAAATGTATAGCGCTGTTCTGTTCTTGTTTCACACTTTATGTAAAGCAATCATTAAATAATAATAAAATGTAAATTCTGATGAAATAAATAGAGAAACTATGATTAGTGTACTCGTTGACTTGCTTCAAAGAGCAACTTAAAATATAACAGATATCTTCAATGTCTAAATGTGTTTCTCCACAACTCCTATTTTCTTACCCTTTTCTATCTTCCTTGTCCTTTCCCAGTATTTTGTGACATTTGCAAATATTGTGTTTTGCTTTTTTTTTTCCATTTGTTTCGTACTGATTTTAGTATGTGTAAGGGTTGTTTTTTTTTAATTTGGAAATAAAATGTAACCTTTCACTCAGAAATTAGCATGAATCCTCGTAAAGTTTGTCTGATCGGTTGTAAGAGTCTGCCGTAGGGCAATAAACTCTGAATTTGTTTACCATAATTTATAAAAAAAGATTTAAATAATTAATTAAATAAACAAACTCCAGCCCTGAATTGAACTCAATGCCTAAAATTGAAGTTAGTATGGCAGCACATAAATTTTATTATTATTGTGTGAAATATACAACGTTTTTCGAGGGTTTTCAATATAAGAATGAGGCGCTTAATATGATAAGTCAGTCAGTTCGATCCCACCCCCTCCCACGTTGTTGTGCGACACAAAATAAGTTCCCATCCAGCGTGATCTACACTAGAAGGTCGAAATTTTCTTAATTTAATGTGTACGATGTCACGCATTGACGAGAGCAGCCTCAAGGGATTGCTCTTCCGGTGGCGACACACCCGAGTGTGAATAGTATGGTCGCAACGACCTACTTAAGGTTCGGCATCAAGGGAGAAGAAAAATGACCCGCAGCACTGTAAATACGAGTATACTTAATATAAATTCATATAAAAATTGTTTCCTTCTTTTAGAATATCATTCACTTGATCTAACCATACTTTCCTTTGCCTTCCTTTCACATTTGCACTATACATCTATTTTGTTAGTCCTTTTTCGTTCATTCGTTCCACATGTCCAAACCATGTCAACCTACACTTCTTCATCTTACTTAACACATCAGCCTTAACTTCAAATTCATCCCTTATTACTTAATTCCGTTTCTGTCATACATTGTCACTCTACATATTATTCTCAATGCACGCATTTCTACAGCATTTATTTGACTCCTCCCAATTTTTTACCACGTTCACGTTTCACTTCCATACATCAAAGTTGGCACCAAAATACTATTGCGGACTATCTATCATCTTAACATATTTCGATACTGTCCGAATCGAGTATATATATACACATATGGTGTAGTGCCCCATTCATTGGCTTTGTTTCCTAACGCAACACGCCATTCAATATCCTTCTTAACTCTTCCACCATCTGAGAATATACTACCTAAATAGCAAAAAATATTTTCCACGTCTACGTTTCACTCCCAATAGATTAAAGTTGGCACCAAAATACTATTGTAGACACGCCGTGATGCAAGGAAAAAAAAATCGAATGTGTCCCTTCCCACGAGGGGTGACGACCATGAATTTGAGAAATATTATCAACAATACAAATATGAAAAATATCAAACAGTCAATACGAACAAAGTTGAAGAGTCACTGGCTCGAATAATGAGATACGGCCGTAAAACTATTTATAATATTCGTTACGTACGACTCGAGTGAAGGCCGTGCCCCGCACTTTGCGGTTAGGCTCATTTGGGTTAAATCATTGTTAAGCACAGCCGGCCGCGCTCTACTGTACCTGTATTATAATATTTAGCTGGACACATACCAACTCTATGCTCCATCTCACCTCGAACTGCGGCGGAGCTCGCCACCCATCGCCGTAAAGCGTTGTATAAATTAATCGACGGGAACAAAAAATAGTGCCTTAAGCCGATCACGAAAGGATTAATCTGATATATTGACTCCCTGGTATGTGCAACTAATATATTTTCGGTAGGTCTAAAACACGGTGGCTCTCAAACTTTAAAAAACTGCAATATTGATTGACTGCCTTCGTGTCCAATGTGATAGAACGTATGTCAATTCCTGGTGATCTAAAACAATGGGTATAGGCTTTTTGCAAGCCTTTAATAACTTTCTAATTGGTTGGATGAAATTGTCACACGGCAATAAGTCCGCCAGGTTACACAGTATGCAACTGAAGTATTATAATAATAATAAAATGACAATTTATACAGAGCACTCACTTTAAGGGCACTCTTACTAGGGATTCTAATGATAAAACGATAATTTACAATATATTTATTTAATAACACTTCATTGCAAAAACAATCTCGCGTGTGTATTGCCAGGTGGCAATCTCTTCCAACCAATCAGACAACATTTTAATAAAGCAAGTTACATGGTCACAAAAAACATTCAAACGACTAACCATACCCACGAAATCCATGAACATATGTTATACGGTAGCATACGTTAATAAACACCACAAAGACGAACAATCACCTGAATATTATTTTTCATATAAAGTGAGATATCATATTTTTCTTCTTGAATAATGGCCGTGAACTCCTATATATGAAGGAGTATATGCCAGTGCCAAGTGATGTCCACTTCATAGGATCTTGAGTTTTATTCACATGGGCGACATCGGCACACGCGGTTGGCACGTCCGTGGTTGATATTTTGAGTATTCTAAATTAACTCGGCCCAGGACTAATGTTATCTAGTGAGATACTATGGAGTTATGGACTGAAACTATTTTACAACGAATCTACAAAGTTTACAACTAAACGACAAAGTTTACAACTAAATGAATATTTACAGAAATATTAGAATTAAATGTAATAGTAAGCGAGCGACTGATTTCAGTTTAAATGACGAGTTTCGATAAGTATATTATATATTACACATATATTTTAATACAAGTTAATCTTATTTCGGTTAAGTAAATGAATGATGGTATTAAGTATATAAATTTTATTGAGGCTCAACAGGTAGGGAAGATTTGCAGGGAGTAATATTTTTGTTTGTTTCTTAAAGGTCAAAGGGAAAGTATTTAGAGAACAGGAGAAAATATCATCAATCGAAGGAAAAGGAAGGGATGGTGGAGAGGAATGAAAAATCAGGAATGAAACTCGTTATATTACTGACTAGAAATTAAGCGTTTTTCAGTCGCTTCTTAAAGCATGCCAAGGACGGAGCGAGTCTAACATTGGTTTGTAACTGATTCCAGTCTCACTGCATGGACAGTAAAAGACGACGTAAAAAAAGAAGAGCGGTGAACTGGGAAGGCCAATATACAATCTCTGTTTAAGCGTAGCGCAAGGGGTGGCGAGAGAGCTAAGGATATTATACAATAGAGATAGTATGTGACTAGCGTCCATTTCTCACGTTCAACCGGTCCAACGCGTTTAGAGAGCAGACTCTCGCCAAGTACCCACTAATATAGACAGATTAAAAATATTACAAAAAAAAACAAGTTGAGTGTAAGGAAGGTGAAATTTACGGTCATTACATTAGGAACTTCCCTGCATCTATCGTACATATGTAAGAAAACCGCAGAACTTACCAAGGGAAGACGAACTGCAAATACCTTTACTTACAGAGACCGAGACCTTTTTATTGGGTACCGTCTGGAATCGAACCTGAAATCCCCGGGTGGAAGTCAAGTGTTTAGGCCACTGAGGTGGTCAGTTTAAAAATATATATTTGCAGGAATTACTTTAATTTATACTGAGACTGGAGATGTACTGGCTAGAAGTAGCAATGGTGGCGGAGAACAGATACAAATGGAAGAGAGTCGTCTACTTGTTGTAGCCTCGGCCAGTTCAGGATGAGGATGAATATGAATTAATTAATGAACTTCAACTTATTAGCTTAAGATGAACGTAAGCCTCTGGGCGAGATCAATTATTTTTAACAATAGTTTCTCAACTTAACCGTGTCATTTGTTGCCATTTTTTTTTCTTATCCTGCATTTTAAAACCTGCGACGATATAGGCATCCTTAAGGATTTCTATCTTTAGGGTATGGGTTCTTAGATGAGTTTCACCACGCGTTGAGCATCAGTTTTGAAATAACATACCTTAGTCAGGATATTTTTTTTGTTGTTGATATTCCTCTATGTGCCACATACGTATAATATTCTAGGCCTCAAGAGAATCAAAGCTGGCTACTCATAATGGAATCTCGGTCCCAAGATTAGGACATGCAAGTGAAACTTGAACGTGACAAAAAGTGACGAAAGTAAGACAATTGCGGTCGAAATGAGAGCGTTGCGTATAATGTGTGAGAAAACAATGTATAAAAAAGTAAGGAATGAGGACATTAGGAAAAAATGCTGGTTAAAATAATATACAGTACTTATTACGAAGAATAGAGCATGGATGGTGGGCAACGAGAAAATGAATTATTAAAGATATACAAAAATAATCTATACAAATAGTATAGAAGGCATGAAAAGACATCAAAACGTAACACGACCAAATTAATCAAATTCTGAAAGAAGAAAGAGGAAAGTATTTTTAGTAGGAGTGAACTGAAGCGAAAGATGTATGCCAGGATAAAATGAATTGGAGACCGTTCTCTCTGTCTGCCCGAATTATGTGATGGTAAAGATGATAAATGTTTTAACTAAACGATGATGGTGATAACTTCGGAAGACAAATTTAGCATATCAAAAGATTACTTCGTCTATCAAAGATTTGAGAGCTATTTTGCGGTTTTTAGAAGCTAGAAAGATTTGAGAGCATGCAGAGTATACATCTACGTGTATTACATTCAATATTTTAGCGCCACAGTATAAGGAGCATCTTCTTACAGGTTATGTGAAGATCTCGTATCTGAGTAATACTACCTTGATCAAAAAGGTTTAGGACCGGCCACCATGTGGCGCTGTCAGTCACCCGATTGGAATTCTTTTTTTTATTAGGTTACCACATCTATCATTGACACTTCCCTCCAAATTTCAGCGTCATAGCTTGACATTTGTAAAAGTTACGCTGTACTGAGTACATCTACTTTTGTGCGTGTTTTCGATTTTTTACAAGTTTGAAAATGGCATCAACTGTGCATCAACGAGTTTGCATTAAATTTTGTGTGAAAAATGGATTTAACGGTTCGCAAACCTTGGAAATGTTGGAGAAGTGTTTTTCGGTGGCATGAACGCTTCAGAAGTGGTCGTGAGTCGGTTGAAGATGACGAACGCAGTGGCAGTCGAAAACTGATGAAAACATCGATAAAATCAAAGAAATGTTGGCCGAAAACCGCAAATTGACCACCAGAGAGCTGGCAGAGGGCTTTAGCATCGCTTATGGATCCGCTCAAGACATTTTGGTTAATGATTTGGGCCTCAGACGTGTCGCTGCAAAACTGGTGCCGAAAGACCTCAATTTAATGCAAAAAAAGGACCGCGTTGAAATCGCGAAAGACATGATTTCCATGAGTTTTGACCAAAAACAACACGATTATTATCCAGCAGCTTTGAATTTACCTGATCTGGCTCCCTGCGACTTTTTCCTGTTCAACCTACTTAAAAAACCGCTTCGCGGAACGCGTTACAGCACCCGAGAGGATGTCATGAAAAAATCGTAGACGGCTCTGATGGACATACTGAAAATTACTGAAAGAACTGAAAAAAGAGGAAGAGCATTCATATTTCTCCCCTCAAGTAACAAAAGAAGTAGACTTTATATAAATCTTCAAGAGTAAAAGGACTATCACCACTACTCCATCGAGTCTGAATTTTCAATTTGTTTAATGTACCCCTTTCAAAAGTCATTATAGAATTCGGTACGTATCAAATAATAGGCCAAACACTCACCATCTATTTCAAAGGAGTCCCTCCCCCTTGAGTGTCCGCGGATCTGCTCATTGACGAAGTTGTTCCCGCGTGGCACGTTTAGAGCACTACGGATGCCCACGGAAGAGTTGTCCAAGTGGCCAGGCCCGATGCGCGGCACATGGCTGCAGCAGTATACTTCTTTATCTTCCTGCCGGTGCTGGTTGTTGTAGTAAGTCTGCGAGAGGTAAAGACAAAAAAAATGAGACGAGGAAGTCATCAATGCAAATTAAATGGATTAAAAAGTCTCAATGACTAAAAGGAGACGAATACATGTTGTAGAAATGCATGCACTGAGAAGAATACATAGGGTGACAGAATACGGAATTAAATGATCAGAGATTAATGTAAACTTAAGGTTGATGTATTGAGTAAGATGATGAAGAGCATTCTGATATGGTTTGGGCATGTAGAACGAATGAATGAAGAACGACTAACGAAACAAATAAATAGTTCAAATGTGATTGGCAGATATGGTAGAGAAAACTAATTAAATTTGTAAGCTTTCATTAAGCCAGTAGGACACAGCTGCGTCAATATTTTCTGGGTTAGAGGAAGACCAAGGAATGTATGGTTTGATCTATGATATTTTGAAAGAAGGAAAATTTTAAAAATGTATGAGGTGTGTAGATGTAGAAGAGGCGAAGGATGTCGATATAGGAATGTTTGGTTCTCTGCCTATTCATCTTGTGATGGTATGTATGTAAAAAGTCTCAATTAAATATCAAAAAATATTCGACAGCCCTTTAAAATGAATAGATTCGTCACTTACGAGAAACGGAGCGTATACAATTATTATTTGAATACTTAACACAATAAATAACAACGGTTCTAAATCTGTATTATACGAGTATATTCCAAAACATCGATTCACGAGTTTAGTGAACTACTGAAATAACAATGCTATAATTTGTTCCCTTCTATTGATCTATTGATAGTTTTTAAGCGTGAAGGTGCACGCAAGAATGCGACGAATGGAATGAGAGGCTGTCAGGCCGCAAGGTTGGTTTCATTCAAGGTTCTATCCAGTATCTCGGAGTATCGAAGCATTGCGTGACATTGGAGATGGATGGTTTGTAAATATTCGTGTTTACAGACTTGTTTCCTGTCGCCTCGCTTTTCACAATGATTTCAAATTATATTTTTTCTCTTTGTTTTTCTACTGGTATTGTTTGCCTAATTCAATGGTTCACAAATGTCAGATCACTAATTTTAATATCATCATCATATTGCCAGAATGAAATCATTCCTGTTCAATGTTGTGCGACTACAAAACTAGTTTTGTACGTACATATCTTTATGCCATATCCCTTTTAGAACAGGAATAAAGGACAGATTTCCACACCTTATCCACACAAACAGCCTTTGTCTTATATTCGTCATACATGCTCTTCTGTTTCTCGTACTTCTTACCTTTCCCTCAGTCAAAAATTTTCTAACTATGTCCTTTCATTCTATCTTCGGTCTACATCTATCTAAACTTATTTTCTCGATGTGTCCAAACAATCTCAAGATTTTTCTTGATTCTACGTAAAACATTTGACTTTAACAAATAGTTATACATAATCTTGTCGTTAATTACTGTATCATACATTGTAATACCATATATTGCAAAACACGCCTTTTCCTGCATTTATTTTGCTCCTATCACTTTCATGATTGGAGTCCAATGAACTCTGCATTGATAATTATATAAAGGTTTATAGGATCACACGCTATTGGATGGTTGACTGACCTGAATTTGGATGATTAAGTTTAGTCATACGAACGACCGATGCAAAAAGAAACAAACGAGTTCAATAAAAAAGATTTTAAAAACATCAGATATATTTTCAACTTTTTAATAAAAAATATGGAAAATCACCAAAAATATATGATTTAATTGATTTGCATTACACTTTAGGTATACACAGTGCAACCTGGGGGAGTTTGTTGATATGTGGATCAACCAATCAACTCTACGAATCAACCAGAAAGTCCAGAATGGAACTTTTTTCAAACACCATTCTGGTTTTTTTTTAAATTCTGGGAACCAACGGGAATTGAACACTTAATCCCTGGGTTGAAACATAGGAGTCTTACCAACTACGCCACGGAGGTTGCCTTGTTTATTTAGTTTCAATAAGAGATATTTGAAATCCTTTTAATCAGGACATGAAATTATATTGTTATTTATCCGACCAAATAAATATTAACTACAATAAAGAAAAATAAAACTATAAAGTTCACAGTAATGTTTATAAATAAAAGATTCATAAATTATTTAGCAAACAATAAAAGTCTGCTTTATTTAAATACCAGGATTCAATAAATTATGAATAACATTTTGACCAGCAGATTAATTTATGACTTTTTTCAACATTCTTCATAGCAAATTAATTAATGTGGGAATAACGTCAGATCAGATTGGAATATTTCGTCAAATTTTCATTATTTCAACAGATTGAACATTTTCTTCTCTATCCACAATATACGAATTATTTGTAGTTTTTCCAGTACATCCCTCTTCATTTTTTACGTTGTCTTTTACTGTCCATATTGCTAAACTCTGGAACCAGCTACCAGCTAATGTAAGACTAACACCATCGTTGACGTGATTCAGTGACACAGCGTGTCTTCCAAGTTTTTCATTATTCCTTTTTCGATGTCCTTTTCCTTCACCTTATCGGTAGTCCTGTTAATTTATTTTGTTTTTTTTTACTTCTGCTCGTTTATTTGGTATTTCATAGTTTTTCTTTGTCTACACCAATAATAATAATCCACCACATTTCACTTAAAACTTTGTATAACAATTGTATGGTTGGTTAGAAATGATTGCTATTTGGTTATAAACTACAATACCATATTTAAATAAATAGAATCTTTCTAGCCTTGTAAGACTGGAGAAATTTTAAAATGTTTGTATCTAAACCTAAAGAAAATCACCATATTTAAAAAAATGCCGTGCCAGACTATAATGACTTAAAATAATAAGACACCGAAGAAATTTTCGAGTTACGTCAACATTCTTTGGAAATTTTAACAAACCATTATCTTTTCAATACCTGAAATATTTTCAATACATGAAAAATACATTTTCTTTCTGATTATGGGCTGTCCTTCGATCTACTGACGGCAAAATCCTTTGTATACCAACTCATCACATGAATATATATGATAGAAGACATAATACAAAGTGGGTGATCAGGGTATCTGATGTTGATGCCACCTGAGCTGAATATTTAAGCCAATTTGTTATAGGCATATTCTGTTACATACAGGGCAAGGATATTTAGTTCTTGCAGCTTGTCTTCTAGGGAGTATGTAGTCAGGATATATCTCGGAAGTCTTTAGTCAGGCATGCGAGCCACGTGTTCAGACCAACGCAGGCGAGCAAGCAACACCAGAATCTCGATGCCACAGCAGTTTGTTCTTCTCAAAACTTCGTAATTTGATACTCTATGATACCATTGAATTTTCATTATTAGCCTGAGGTGCCTCTTCTGATATTTTTGAGTGGCTTAATATGTCGTATTTAAGGAACTCGTAATTCGCATAATTCCCATCCTAATCTTTCATTCCATAAGATTTAAATCTATAAGGAATTATTATTTGAAGGTGGAGTTAAACATTAACTTTATTTTCTGTCTACAATACATACATGTCGATGTTATATAAAAAAATGTGCATGTTTTTAGAAAGTAAAAAAAGTAGAATTGTGCATAGAAATAATGAAAACATGGAAGACGCAATTGTTGAATCAAATTCCATCGTAATGCTGCATCAAATTCTATGTCGTATCAAATTCTATCGTAATGTTGTATAAAATCCTATCACAATTTTGAATCTAATTTTATCATAATATTAAATAGAATATTAATCAAATTCTATCGTAATTTAGAATCAAATTTTATCATAATGTTTTAAATGGAATTTTATCATAATATTGAATCAAATTCTATCACAATGCGTAATCAAGTTCTATCATAACGTTGAATCAAATTCTATAGCAAAGTTGAATCGAATTTTATCGTAATGTTGAATAAAATTCTATCGTAACGTTGTATTCAATTCTATCGTAATGCAGAATCAAATTCTATCGTAATGCTGGATCAAATTGTATCTTTATGTTGAATCAATTCTTATAGTGAAACCACAAACCACGCAGTGGGTTATAGATTGAGTCTTGATGTTCATAATAATCAGAAAATAATAAATGACAAAATAATAAACTCTAATCAGAATTGGATCTCTCAATCCGATTCTATATAGATCTGTATTACTAGAGTGTGTAGAGGCAGACGTATTATATTTACTTTCCATTTTAACAACAATTTATAAGTGTCGCGTAATGCGGCCATCGCCCCCCGATGTAGTCATCGGAAGGCGTCCTCGATAGCGCGACCGCAGCCGCAGTTTGCTTGCACCCGAAGACAACGCATTTGGTCTTCTTACCCACAATGTTGATGGTTAATCGGATGGTCGCGATAGACAGCGGGCTGCTTTCATTCTTACTCTCTACTGGAATTACTGAAGAAAGTTGCTGATTGACAACATCAGGGGTGCATTTGTTCAATGATGTGTCAGCCATTAAGGGCTTTGCAAAATATTTTTTACAGCTTATATAGCGATGTTAAATTACAAATATCACGTATGTGAGCTCGTGAGTGTGGGTTTCTTCTTGTTGTTTTAATTTTGGTTGTTTTTGTATTTGTGTTTCTGTATATTTTTTTTTTTTTGTTTTAATTTTGTTTTAATTTTATTTTGATTTTAATTTTTATTCTTATGATTGTGTGCGGTATATTGTGGGATGAATATTTTTGGTCTTTCTGGAGTGATGATGTGTGAGGAGTTGAATTTCGCAAGATGTTTCCAGTTGTAGTTGAGTGTCACTGTCAGGTTGATGAGAGCGTGCAACGGGGTTTTGTTTTTGTGTAATCAAAAATCGGAAAGAAGTATCGATTTATTTTTCTCATGCTAAATATCCTCAGTGAGATACAGGCAAAAGCCTAGTTTACTGGGGATACGACAAATGAAAGGCAACAAACCCAGATCCATTAAAATTGTATGTCCAAATCAAATTATCTGTTGTTTTTCTCAAATTGTGTATATTTATTGTCATGTGTAATAATAAATAAATAAGAAAGCTATTTAGCACCACTTTTTAAAATAACAAACATACTTTTACGTCATTTCCCTATCGGGGTAGGCAGAGAGGCCAAATCACCGGATTATCCTATCTCGACACACATCTTTATATTCTTCTACATCCATACACTTTCTCACACAGCTCCCATGATTATCTGACTCTTTACATTTGCTTCTTTCAAAATATCGTTCACATCACCCACTTTGTATTGTGCCTTTTATTATATTCGCCACGGGTAATGAACATTTATTCATGTGTTAGCGTAGGATTCCATCGACCGCCAAAATTATGAACTTCTCCATACTCGAGGATCTAAATGTAACGGTACGAGTGTCCTCAATATACTTGAAGCGAATTCCGTGGTAATATATACATAGTGCAAACTTAAATAGGAGTGTGAAAGGAAGACCAAGGAAAGTATCGTTGGATTAAGTGAATGATATGTTTAAAGAAGGAAACGTACTAAGTCAGATAAATCGTAAAAGTTGTATGCGAAAGTGTATGGATATGGAGAAGGCTAAGGACGTGTCATTAGTTGGGATAGAATACTCTAGCGATATGTCTTCTATGCCTACCCCAACAGGAATATGCCGTGATGGTATGCATGTAACCTATGTATGCAATCCGCAGATTTTTCGGGTACATTTTCAGAAGAAATTTATGGTCGTAGGAAGTGTGACATAAAGAAGAGGAAAGGGCAGAGCGCCAACAAGATGGTGTTATAAAGTGAAGGAATTGTCGTGGGGAAGTCTGTACACTGCCATGCAAATAAAAAGTGAACGAGAGGAGTGAAGACGTGTTATTGAAATCTGTACCACCACCATTCCATAGATCACGACCCTCTGCAATGATGAACGAAACGAATGATAATATATTCTGAATTATGTTGTTTTTTTAAAGATGTTGATCATTTACATTTTGTCTTGTAAATGTTACTATGATGTATAAAGGACACTTAAGTGTCGTTTATTTATTCCAATAGTGAAAAAATATCTAAAAGAGGGACGAAGAGCCCAAAATAGAAGTTAGTTGAGGTAGTGACCAGAATGTACACTTAACTGTAATATAACATACAAGAGAATGGCGACAACTATGGTAATAGTAAAAGCGAGACTTTCGCCAAATGGACTTGGTTTATGCAAAAGAGTTTTCACTTGTCTTCAAATTCTAAGTATCTCAAAGTTCTTATAAATTCGCAGTGCCTTACACAAAGCCATAAATTTAAAACTGTCCCAAGAAAATTACTTTCGATTCAGCAGAAATATATCAGGTAATGTGATATATAGTAAATTTACATATTGTAAAATTACGAATGACGATCTCCATGTTTTTGATTAAATACGTGTGTGTGTGTGTGTGTGTATGTGTGTGTGTGTGTGTGGATGTACAAAACTTGAACTTTCATCAATGCAAATTTAATTAATAAATAAGTTATTAATTTTCTCCTTGAGAAAAGTGGGGTAGAATAAAACGAAAATTTTCATCTAATATTAATTTAGATTTTTTAACATATTATCTAAAATGCCTAAGGCTGTGACAAATACATCAACGTTTTTAAACAACTTGATTAAAAATCACAACCTCTACGGTGAAATTTAAATAATCATCAGATGTGTTTATATAACAAATCTGACGACCTCCGTGGACTAGTTAATATGACGCTTGATTTGCAATTGGGATGTTGCGGGTTTGATTCCCGTCGGTTATTATGTTTCACTTTTGAATATTTTTGGTTGATTGGGGTAGCTTGCCAATAAATCTGCAGGGTTGTATTGCATCCAAAGAAAATGCAATAAACAATACAATAATTATTATAAAATAGAAACATTTTTATTAAAAAGTTCAATTGATTAAACTAAAAAAAATCACATATCTCGGTACACTTCTTTAAATGCTGAGACTGTCATGAAGGTCCATAAGGCACCAGAAAAAGGATTTCCTTATACATTCTCATCACAATGCAGCAGTTGTGCCTTGCGTGAGAATATCTGGTATTACAATGTTTGATAAAGTAAGAAATGATCGGGTAAAGAATAACAGTTTTTTTATAAATGGTAGAGCTAGAAGAAAGAAATTGTTTCAAGGATAAGGAAGGAGAAAAATGAAAAATAATAAGTGAAAGGGCATTCTGAGTAATGTTAATTTTATCAATTTTCTCTTGAAATTGGCGCACATCTGATAACTCCTGGAAGCTCATAGTCACGCCAATGTACGACATGTATAAGAATCCTTGAATTTATCAGAAAATAGAGCGATGTTTTACTCTGTGGTGTCAATGACCCTGTAAATAAAAGATTGACGAGTAAAAAGAAAGAAAAACAAATTTCCGACACTGAATTGTTGTCAAATAAAAAATAAAAGTGAATGTCAAAATGACAAGTGGATAGGTATATGTAAAGGGGTAAGACTTCTAGAAATGACAAGTAGATAGGTACATGTAAAGGGGTCAGAGTTCTAGAAATGATTACAAAATCAATATTTGGAGTAAAGCCGATGATACGCTTGTTGACCGAATCAGAGAAAACGCAGAGTAGTAAAGAGGTGTAACTTTAATTTGTTCACACAAATAACTAGCTATGGGAATGTTCTGTTTGATCCCACCACCACCCACAATATTATGGGGGAACAAAATAAGGCTCCATCGATTGCTAGAAGATGGAAATCTTTTTAAATTATTATGATCGTGAGGCCACTTAGTGACGAAGAAGGAACTGTCCAAAGAAACTCCTGAGTGTGAAAATAATAGTAGCGATGACAGACGGTCTGACTAAAATGACTCGCAGTGTAGTAAATATATAATATTTATAAAGCGCATTATGGAGTTCTAGCAGCCCAGTAAGTTGCCAGTACTTTCGCATAAAACTTCAAATGCAGCAATACTTTCTTTTGGCGCTACTAGATCGGAGTAGCCAATCGGTTCGAAGATACGAGAGTCATCCAGAAAGTAAGGTGACAACATTTATGTAGGATCGAAAAATGCTTGTATTTAATTGAAATTCACAGAATACTTCACAAATATATTAAACTATTTTTCAACGTAATCACCGTCGAGATCCAGACATTTCTGTAGTCGGGGCACCAGCTTTTGTATGCCAGTGTCATAGACCTCCGCCGCCAGCTCTTTCAGCCACTTCTTCACAGCTTTTTCGACCTCCTGATCGTTGGAAAATTGTTGGGGTGTAGTGACACACCCACGTCTCATCTCCCGTCACGATAGAGTCCAGAAAAGCTTCTCCCGCCTGTGCAAAACGATCCAAAAATTCACGCGCGGCGGTCACGCGATTTTGACGGTGGTCCGGTGTGAGCATTCTGGGCACCCATCTCGCACACAACTTTTTGTAACCAAGTTTTTCCGAAACAATATCACCAAGGAGACTTCGAGAAATGTCAGGAAATTCTTTGTGAAGGTCGTCAAGCGTCACACGGCGGTCATTTTGCATTTTTTCTTCAATTTTTTGCACAAGTTCGCCAGAAATCAGTGCTTTGCCTCGTTTTGCAAAGTCAAAAAACGAATGACCACGCGGATCTCGCACGGAAGGGAGGTGGCGGGAGCGCGCGACGACCTCTCCATCGAAATAATGTACTGTGACTGAACAAAATGGTCGACAAATACGCGGGACCAATCAAACTGACCGTTAGGATCCCCCCCCCTACACGCCAGGTGCGCCAACTTCGAAACAAAAAATTTCCCCCGGCCTCAGGAGCCCTTGTAACCTTACTTTCTAGATGAACCTCGTATACCAATATAAGGCTACATGGAGATGCCTTTGGAAATCATCTCAGTACCATAAAATGTGTTCTGTGGATTGATCAAGATGTCCGCAAAAATACAACAAGACGAAGAGACAAGATTGAAGCTTAAGAAGTTTGCCATAAAAGGAAAACTAATTATAGAAAGTGGAAGTCAATACTTTTAAGTTATGAATTTCTTATACGAGTAGTTTGTTTACTTTTCTGCAGAGAAACAAAATTATACATAACATATCTAGCCAAAATTGTTCAGCGTATCTTCGATCACGGACTCCGTTTTCACGTCGTCCTTTAGCGTGCATGCCTTTAGACTCTGGAACCAGCTACGACTTAAAAACTATACAACCTATCTTCATTTCATTTCTTGACTTACAAACCTCTTTTCATTTCTTGACTTAAAAATTATATAAACTCTCAAGCAGGTAAATTGACACAACATATGTAACTTCTGTCTGGATAAACTCACCAATTGTACCTTTATGCAACGAAATGTCAAATAAATAAATTAAAAATTATGTTGAAATTGAATACGCACACTTTTATTTACTTGTTGATTGATTCAAAACTACCAATACATGTATATTAACAATGCTTATTGATTCAAGCGAATGATGTTTAGAAAGAAGAACATGTAAAAAGTCAGGGAAATCGCAGGAATTGTATGAGAAGGTGTATGGATGTAGAAGAAAAAGAGGTGTGACGTGATAGAAAAGTCTGGCTCTCTCTTCTCTCTGTCTACCCCGACAGGGAAATAGCCTTATTGATTCAAAACTACTGATATATTGACAACGTTAATAGATTCAAAACTACTTGATAGAAGGAAATTTATAAAATCATAAAAATCGAAGAAGTTATATAAGGAGTGTGGATGTAGAGGAGGCGTTAAGATGTGTGTCGCGATACAAAAATCTGACGCCCTGTCCTCTCTACCTATTCCGATAACGAAACGACGCGATGGTATATATGCATAGCAAAGTGACACTTTAAATAATGATTGTGCTTGGGACGGATGTACTGGAACAAATAGAAATTGAAACGCACAAAGTATTCAGCTCACAGCGACACTCATTTCGTGGAATACATAATGACATGACTCCATGGGCGAGAGCCAACAACCATTGACATGGACCCCAGCACGTGAGTCGACTTGCATTTGCGAAGTAAGTTATTGGGCTAATCACTGGCTCACTTTTTCCTCAATTGGAACTTGAATTATTCGATGAATTTCGTGTTTATATTTTATAATGGATGCATTGTGTTTGGTATTCATGGTCAAGTTCATTGTCTTTGAATAATGCAGTTCATAGACAATAATGTTTTAAAGTTAAGTTCTTAATATATTGATGATAATCTTTAGATATGGCGCAAAAACAACAACACTCACCAAGCAGTCTTCCCATTGAATAAATGTTGCACAAAAGAAAATAAATGTTGAAAATACAGAACAACGTTTTAAAGTGTTTTATATCTTCGCGATACAGTATTTACATGTAGCGCATAACAATAACACTTACCGAGCAATCCTCTCATAAATTAAGATTTCAAAAAAAAAAAAAAAAAGGATGGACAGAGTTATACTTGGATCAAGATCAAAATACATAAAAAGATAACAATGTTAATAGCGTTTAGTACCTGCGTGATAGATACAGTCTTGAGATGGTACAGAAACAATAACATTTTCAAGACAGTTCTCCCATAAACTACAAGTTGCATAAAAATGCATGAAAAGATCAATGATTGGAATAACATCAAAATACGGAAAAATGCATTCTTGTTGCAGGGCCCGAGGAGCCTAGTGTATTTCACTAAACAGGACTTCAGCCCGAATTCAGGGTGGAAATAATTTAATGCCTTTGACACGATAAAAAGACAGCAAAAGAAACGAATGCATTCCTAGTCAAATTAAAGCGTGGGATATAGTGAAAAGAATCGTCTGATCAAAGTGGAAATAAGCGGGTTATGTTGGTTTAGTGCCAAATTATAAATGCAAATGGGCAAAGCAAGTGTTGGAGCGGAGTTCACGAACCACCAAAAGGTCATAAAGATATCCTCGAAGAATATGAATGGAATAAATTAACATAAGTTATTTATCAAGGAACAATGGATAAAACGGGCAGCATCAGGAGGAATGTATAAGAGAGAAAGCTTCTGTCTTTAAGTGGACAAATACAGGTTAGAATTATCAGTATAGGCACATTTAAAATGTGACGCATCAGTCCTGCTGGTTCTTGGAATAATATATCAAATGTCGAATATATGTTATACACAAACAAACATTATTCCACCCGCATGGGTTCGATTCTCGATGGTCACCAAATCAGGCATTTTACCGTATTCCGTTAGTGGTAAGAAATGTATTTAATGCAATAACCCTGCTTGGTCGCATTTTAAATTATAAAAGTGTAATACGATGAATTTTTCTGGTGTTTTTTTTATCTGACAAGCCGACATAGAAGATAACCCCAGCAATTTCTCAACCCCGGACAGAAAAGAGAGGTGGCCAA